>JANZLY010000007.1:9130610-9140960 GCA_026770305.1 Erythroxylum gonoclados | reverse complement strand
CTTAAGAAGGGTGACGAGTCCAAGCCGGAACACATTGAAGCAAGTGGCTATAATCTTCCCCAAGTTCATGATTTCTACGAGGATGATGGTGCCTACTGGATAGACCTCCCTGTCGATGAAGAGTCTAAAGAGAGAATTAAAAAGGGTAATTTAAAAGAGTCAGAAGTGTATTTACACGTGAAACCAATTTTTGGTGGGACTTTCACAGACATTACTATATGGATATTCTATCCCTTCAATGGACCTGCAAAAGCGAAGGTTTGTTGCATCAATATCCCTTTTAGGAGGATCGGAGAACACGTTGGAGATTGGGAGCATCTGACGCTTAGGGTGAGTAACTTCAGCGGCGAGTTGTGGAGTGTATACTTCTCGCAACACAGTAGAGGACATTGGGTTGATGCTCAGGACCTTGAGTTTCAGGATGGAAACATACCTGTAATCTACTCTTCATTACACAGTCATGCGTTGTATTCAAAGCCAGGACTGGTTTTGCAAGGTTGTGGAGGAATAGGAACCAGGAACGACACTGCCAATAGTGAGATGGTGATGGATACAGGAGCAAGGTTCTCGGTTGTTGCAGCAGAGTACTTGAACTTGTCCGAACCGCCATGGTTAAATTATCGTAGGAAATGGGGTCCAAAAATTAGCTATGGAAAAATCATGAAATCTGTTATGAAGTGTTTTCCAAGCGAGATGTCCGGAGAAGAAGGGCCTACAGGCCCCATGCTCAAGAAAAGTTGGAAGGGTGATGAAGTTGTCTAATGATGAAGTGTTGATGTCAAATTCTTTAATTTCTTTGTCATAATTTGTCATAAAATCTCATGATAATGCTTTGCCTAAAGCTAAAGGCTACTAATATGATATCCTATTCCAATAACAACTGCATCAATTTACTTCCATTTCAATCCAATTTTACGGATAAGAGGAATTGGAGACGAAGGAATTACTGTTTAATTATTTTGACTCAAGGTAGATTCTTTATCCCCAAAATTGAGATGGGGGGTTATTAATAGAAATGGACTCGCTGGAGGTTATTAATATTCTTTCCTCTTCTCACAATCACTACAAAAAAAATATAGTTTCTGCGACGTTTGAGTGGTGAGACGTCGCAGAAAACTGTAACTTTTCCTAACGTTTAGAAAACGTCAGGAAATGTGAGAGCTTTTGGCGACGTGGAGCTCAGACGACGTGGAATGTAGGAACTAATTGAGACGTTTTATTATTGAAACGTGACCAAATAAATTTCACGACGTGTTAACGAAGTAAACGTCGTTGAAGTGTAGGTGAAAAATTAAAACAGAGTCGTTTGTCATTTGGGTTTCAAAGGTGTCATCTTCGTCTGCCAAACGTATACTCCTCCCGCCTCCCAAACGTATACTCCTCTCTGCTGTACTGCCTCGTCTACAGACCTCCCATTTTTCTTTTGCACAACGTCGCTGCCCCACCCGTCGTCGATCAACAGCTTCATTTCTGTTTCCCTTTTTGTTCAACGTTTGGGTATATTTCCGTCTCTTTCCCTTTTCGTCTCACGGCTGGATTCCTATTTCTCCCTCTCAAATCTGCACTCACGGCTGGATTACTTTTATGTGCAGGCTTGAATTGGTTGAACATTGAAGATTGAACATTGAGCATTCAACATTGACAGAGGAGGAGAGTGATAGGGTAAGCACTTGGAATTTCTACTGAATATGGGTTAAGCACCTGCAATTTCTATTTCTACTGAATATGGGTTATACCTAACAATAAGGTATTTCCATTGTAAGAACTAATTTTATTCCTAAGAGTAGGAATGCGAGGAATTAATATAAATACTTCGCATTTTAGTTGCTAAAGTATCTTTTGACACATTGACAAGTTAGAGATACTTAGAATGAAATAATCTTAAAAATCCATCCTTTAGTGATGTTTAATCTTTAATTTGGACTTGTCTGATGCTCCATGCACTGATGACTTACCAAAAATTCAGAGGGGATAGTACACCACATTTGTGAATTAGTTCTGTCCATGGTTTGTTAGAGTGAGGTCACTCAAATAGGATGTTATCCAAGTCTTCCTAGTTGTTTTTTGCATAGATAGCATCTGTTGAGGATGCTTACATATGAAGTCAATTAATGGTTGGAAGTCTTCTGTGAAAAGCCATCCAGAGTGTAATTGCTACTCTAGGAAGGATTCTATAATCCCAAACTAATATATGCCAAGATAGTTTAGGATCTGAACAGAACATTCTCCTGGCAGCTTTGTTGGAGAATTCTCCATTTCTAGATTTAGTCCATATCACCTTGTCTTCCACACCAGGGTTGGTATGTAGGCTTAGTGGATACTTTATCTAGTTATTATCACGCACATAACAATTTATCAGATTCCTATTAGCCAATACTTGGTGAACTATGGAGGTTTCTTGGCATCTACCTTTGAGTCTCTCCAACTTAGGCTGTTTGATCGTCACACCCTTAGTGGACCACCTGTCAAACCAGAAGTTTATGCTTTACCTATTACTAACCTTATAGAAAATTACCTATTTAACAATGTTTATTAATTTCAGCAGCTTCCTCATGGTAGCAGATGACCTAATCGGAGTCTTGATGTTCCATAAATTATACTTTTGTATATAGTATTCTTTAACCCAATTCGCCCATAGGGAGTTTTTTTTAATTAGTCTTCATATCCTCGTCGATCCTTGGGCCTACATACTTCTTTCCATTTGATTTTGTCCTTGACCTTACCCTAAATGTGTCCATTCCATGGGAATTTTCCAAGCAATTTGTTCACTACTCCGTTGACTGTTGTAGGTAGGATTAGATGTGAGGCTCAATAGACATTTATTGATGGTAGGATTGAAGAAATTAATTGTGTTCTGTCGGCCATTCAAAGATATTTAGAGCTGTAGCAACGTAATTTTGTTTTGATTTTTTCCAATAGAGGCTTAAATTCTGAGTTGCGAGGTCATGTGGAATTTACTAGAATACCTAAATATGTAAAAGCTCGATTCCAAACTCTCTGACAAGGTTAAGAACCACATAGCATTGTAAAAGGTCCGACTAGGTTGTGATTTGCATTGATAAGAAACCACCAATAATTATTTCATCAATAATATGCCTAAACATCAATAGCATCAACCATGTAGAGGACTTCATAACCCTTCTTCTTCAACTTATCAATGAACTTATATGCAGTGTTTGATGCCACCAATAATTATTTCACTGACTTCACTTCATATAGCTGCATCACTGATAACTTTAACAGTGCATATTACTGATACATTTGAGGTTGTTATTCGTACGGGTTGAAAAGTTGAATCAGCTGTTGTCATTTGCAGCTTTTGTTGAAAAGTTCAATCAACTGTTCAAGTACGGGCTGAAAAGTTCATAGAGGTAATTAACCTTTGCTGCTTTTGTTTTATTTTGGAGTTCATGTTTGTTGTTTGCTTTCCTTTGAATGGTTGATGTTGTAGTTGACTTGCTGTCTTTGATTTTTTATTTGATATGTGCTTTACTGTATGTTTTCCTAGTTGGTAGATGTATTAAACTTGCTTCAGATTCTGCAGTAATTAACCTTTGCTGCTTTTGTTTTATTTTGGAGTTCATGTTTGTTGTTTGCTTTCCTTTGAATGGTTGATGTTGTAGTTGACTTGCTGTCTTTGATTTTTTATTTGATATGTGCTTTACTGTATGTTTTCCTAGTTGGTAGATGTATTAAACTTGCTTCAGATTCTGCAGTAATTGGTTAGGAGTATCTGAAGTAGTATAGATGTTAGCAAGAGAGGATACAATTACAAGTACCGCAGAAGTATTAGAAGTAATATAGCTATTGACATAAGAGATTTCCATTATAGGAATTGAGGATTCTGGAATTGGATTTACAGAAACTAGTTTGGAATCACTGTTTGAACTTGGTAAGGTTGTTTCCATTCCAAGTATGGTGTTGGATGATGTAAGGATTTTTATAAAGTTCTCCTTGAATGGGTCATTACTCAGTGAATCAAAAGGATCATTTAGAGTATGTTGTAAAGATTAGAGAGATAAATTCTGATCCACATTCTCTTGCATTAATTCAAAAAAATTCCAATGCTACACACCTTTCCTGTAGGCTTCCATACTTTTTTGTTTCATATTAGGTGGTTTCTAGGCATAGGTGACCCTGACTTCATCTTCAACCAAGTGTAGATTTTCATTGTATTTTATTATTGGAATAACCTCAAGCAAATCAGTGAGACAGTGGCTTAATCCAATCATAAAGGTCTTTTTAAGAAAATCTACACCTATAAAGGATTGCCACTTTTGTATACTAGCTTGAAGAATGGATGCGGAAGGAGAGACAATAAGTTTGTCAGCTAAAGGACTAGGTGGGCAGTAACACAATTTAACCTTAAGGTTAAGGTTGCCAGTTACTTACACCTAGGATCACTTGGAGTGAATAGGATGAACATGTTAGGATTCAAGTTTATTTAAAAAAGCAGAAGATGTAAGGGGAGGGTTTTGAGGTGTTTGGGGTGCTGTAGAAGTGGCTAGAGTGGTGGGTGTGAGAGGCTGGAATAATTAAACCAAAACGAGGGACATGGTAGGAATGTTGGTTAAACCCTCTGACTATTGGATAAAAAAAATTTAAGGGGCAAAACATTACAGGATGCATAATAAGGATGAAAATGAAATTGTTTAAGAAGAAAGTAAATGATAAGGAAGCTGAACATGAAAAGGGTAGAGGAGAGAAGGGAGCACCTGTAGTTAACTACAATACTCCTAAGAAGAAGTAGGTGATATAGCTGACTATAAATCACTAAGAGAATATAAGTCAGAGTTGAAAATAGAATGCAAAGAGTAGCAATTAGTAGAAGATTAGCAGCTAAAAGTTACCATCTTCATCTTTAGTTACAAATTACCATATTAGAGAGGTTAGAAATTAAAGAATCTCATATGCATAACAAAACTCTTGAAACTCCTTGGAAGTGAATTTTCCTCTCTTATCTAATCTCATGGCTTAGATTTTAAAACCACTTTCTTTTTCTACAGGAGCTTTACAATGTTGATAACAATTCAAAAGATTCTGATTTAAAAAAAAACATTAAGCTAATGTTTTTTACTTAAATCATCAATAAAAAATATATTACTTTGCTTATCAAAAGAATATTGAGTAATAGGATTGTACAAGTTAGTATGAATCAACGATATAGGCCTTAAAGCTCTTAACTAAGACTCCTTTTTACAGCTCTTTCAAGTTTGCTTCCCAAGAAAACGTCCTTCAGAGAGATGAATAGGTTAATTAATTTTAAAAAAATAATTTACAATCTTATTATTTTCCTTCAATTTGAGTCGAACAAAATTCACACGCCTAAATCTAAAATTTTACAACCATGCTTGTTCTTTATATCATGATGTCAAGCATCTATTTAAATGGGAAAATTAGGCAATTCTTTACCATAGATACTTTGGCAATAAGATTTCTTGTATCATTCTTTAAGAACAAATTACAACCTCTTGTTAAGAAAGTATAACATTTCTCTTGTAGTTGACCTATACCCAAAATGTTACTCTTTATATCGAGAGTATAATAAACAGTTGAAATAAACTAGTAAGTTTCATTCTTTAAACGTATTAGGATCTTACCTTTTCATGTTAAATTAATTTTCAATGAATCTATAAAAGTAATATTGTCACCAACTTTATCATCAAGCTTTACGAACAAGTGTTTATCACCACATATATAATTACTAGCTCTAGTATTAAGGTACCATAAAATCTTCTCCTATGGCTACAAGTCTTTCCAATCTATCAAAAGATTGGACTCCACCTTATTATGATTTTCTATATTTTCTTTTGGAGAAAGATTAGCTTTTATATCATCATTAGTATTACTTTTTGCATTTATAAGAATAATACCCAAATTCATTATAAGTATGGCATTCCACTTAAGATTTGTCATCGGGTGTTCTAATATAGCCTTGATCCTCCTTTACCGCATCCCCTTCTTTGGGTACATTGATAAGCTTCATCTCTGCTTTGAGATGAAAAATGAGCAGCTCTTCCTCCTCTTCCATGACCCTGATCATGCCTATGACTTTGACCTTTTAGCTTATATTTCTTTGTTTATGTTTGTCTTTCAAAGTGAGCCTTGATTGTAGAACATGCTCCATGGCCTCTTTATTACTACTATTAAGTTTCTATTGATGAGCTTCAAAAGAATCACTTCAGATTTGAACCTGAAAAAGTATATCCAACACATTCTGGTCAAATCATCTATAAAGACAATATAATACTTACTGTCTCTAAGAGATGATGTTTTGTAAGGTCCTCCAAGGTCTGTATGCACAAGTTGAAGTTTATGAGAGGCTCTCCAAGCCTTTTGTAGAAATGACAGTCTTGTTTCAAACTGACATACTTTACAGCTTGAGATGCTTTCTTCTAGTGGATCCAATCCTTGCACCAGTTCATGTTTCTGCAACAAGAGAATTGGAAAATGATGATGATAGTGACCCAACCTTTTGTGCCAAAGGTCAGTTGTTCTCACAGAAGCTTGGTATACAACTTGCCCTTTTTCCATCAGATCAAGTGAGAAACTCTTTCCCTTCATTGTGCATATTATAAAATTGTTTTGCCTTCTATCTGCCTCTTCCATTACTTTACACAACGCTTCAATTTTTCAACACCTTGCTCATTTCTCTTTGATGCCAAGTAAAAATGATGACCCAGTTACAAAGACTAACTTGTCTTTGAGGAAAGTACTGTTCAGTTCTGATTTTTAGTAACACAACTTTCAATTACAGTGTTGGGGCTTTCCAGGCTTTATAGATTAGTATGCCTGAAAGCTTAAAACAAATAGACTTATTGTTTAACTACAGTGAAAAGAGAAAAAGTAAAGTTGGAAAACCATATAGGAAATGAAGTCATTGAAACAAGTTGTAACACCGAGTTCAAGATTTGACTAAGTTAAAGAGGCCATCAGGATGAATACCTTTTGAGTGGTTTTTACTTTTGAATGTGTAAAGAATTAATGAATCTGTACACTCTGGAAGCTTTGTTTCTGACCTTTGTGGAAGGAGTAGAGAATTCAGTTGGAGATCATACTCACAAGCGCTTCATGCTTGTGGTTGCTTGCGATCCACCATGAATTGAACCCAGCAAGCCCATTGCTTTCTTCTTCTGCAGAAGCAGGGAGGTTAAGGTCAAGGAGGTCCCTGATTGCAGGATTTGGTTCTTGTTTTGTGATGTTGTTCCTGGCCTCAGAGGTCCCAACTAAATGAGACCTCTTGTGTCCTCCCAATGCTTGTCCTGAAGGGAACACTTTGAAACAAATTGGGCACTCATGTCCTTTACTCTTCTTTGCCCCATAAATTATCTCCGGCTTCTTTTCACAATCAGTGGTCGAGTTAATAGTTGGACTACCTTTTTTGGTAAGCTTACTATCTGCTGTTGGTTCTGGAGAGACTTCTGTGTCAATGCTAGTTTCACTGCTGTCAATTTTGGAAGCAAAGCAACCTTTGATCTTCTTGTGGCTAGCTCTGTGGCCTCCTAGAGCTTGGTACGAGTGAAAGACCTTGTTGCAAGTGGCACACTCGAATTTGCTACCTTTAACAGGGCTCTTGTAAGCTTCAGAATCCAGAGCATCAGTTGTTGGCTTCAACTCTGTATCAAGATAATCACATAACTTCCTTTTGCCTAAATTACACTTACTGAGCACAGTTTCAGCTTTAGCTAATCCAAATTCCTTTGAACTAGCTCCCAATTCTATACCAGATTCATCATCTATTTGAGACTTACTAATTCTGTCATTCTTGATCGACCCTTTCCGAGAAAAGTTAGAAGCAGAGAGTTCTGATTTGCCATTCTCCAAATTCTTTTCACTAGACTTCTTCACTTTCATGGTCTCGCTACCGTTGAAAGTAGAAGTCTTGACCTCGATTTTGGAATTTTCTCGATTGGGTTCTAAGAAAGCAGAATTGTTATCAGAGGACTCACCGACAGAATTCAAGCCACCCCATTGACCAACATCCTTGGAAAGCATCATCAAGCACATGGCCACTTCTTCTTGTTCTTGCTCAATCTCAGAAGCAGAAGAGGAAGCGTTATTAGCAAAGGACAGAGAAGAAGAATTTGCAGTGCCCAAGTACTTTGTTCTTCTTTTTGATCTCTTTCTTCGATTAGGAGCGGCAGTTTCATTGTCAGATTGGCTATCCATGACCAGCTTGTGGTTGTTGGCACTGGTCCAAGAATCTTGCTGCTCTTCTAAGCTATTGTTGTTAGACAATCTTTCTCTCTCTACTGAGTGACACTTCATGTGACCAAACAAAGCCTTCCAAGATTGGAAAACCTTGCCACACTCCTTGCATATCTTGTCAAATGCTGAGCTATCTTCACCAGCATGATCTTCCGATCTCCATGTCTTCTTTGGCTTCTCTCTAAGGCCATAACCGGAAGCTTCAGTACCATGGTTATTGCTGTTAGTGTTAGCTCCTCCATCATTGTTGGTGAGAGGTGGGAGCTTTTTCTTGGTGATCTTAGTACCATCAGTTAAAGCTGAAACGTCATTAATCATGTGAGATCTCATGTGACCACCCAAGGATCTACCACAAGGAAAGCTCTTGCTGCAGAACCTACATACATGCTTAAACTCTTGGTCCTCTGCCATGGATTGGATTTCAATCCCAGAATTCAGGAAAGAGCTAAAAACAGATCAATTGAAGCAGAGGACTGTTGTGAGAAAACAATGACAGGATGATCAAAAAAGCCAAGTGACAGCTAAAACAATTAGACTAAATCCTGTCGGATGGCAATTTTTCTTGCTTTCTGAGCTGCCCATCTCCCAATATAGATTGTATAAAACTCAAGTGCAAGAACAAGATCTAGATGCACAGAAAAGCAAGCAAAAAGAGAGAGAGGTTGAAGTGAATGTGTAGCAGCCAGCTCCCTGACTTGTTGGGAAGCTAAAAAAGATGACAATTAGAAGAGAAGGTGGTGGGTCTGGTTGTTGCCTTTGTTTGGTAATGATGAGCAGTGAACAATGCAAAGAAAGCATAAACACGGAGATGGAGAGAGAAAAGGAAGAGAGAATAGAAAAGAGTTCACCGAGTCTATTCAGGAGGAGAAATCCATGCATGGAAGCAAGGGTTAAAAGAGAGTGGTGGAATCAGCACGTGTACTGAACTTGACCATTAATCCAATGGCTAATACGAGTCTAACTTGAGCAGCCCCTCCGGCTTTAAAACCCAGTTAACTTACAACCAACCAACTAACCAACCAACGAACTGCCCTCACCCTTTTTCTCCTTGTTTTTTTCAAACTATTCCTTTCTTTGTCTTGGCATCAAGGAAGGAATAGCTGATCAAGTCTCCATCTTTCTCTCATAGATACTTATGCATCCAAGTAAAACTTTCATTTTACCTCGCCGTACCTACATTTTCATTTCTCATGATATGTATATCTGTACCTTTTAAACTTATATTATCAATGTTCGAATAAGCAATTTATAGATGAACATCACATCCTAACAAACCCAATTAGAGCTAAGCCTTTGATCCCACCCAATTCTGCCTTCACTAGATCCTATGCACAGGTTCAATAAATGATCAAAAATTAGGCAAAATACACTAGAGTGCACTAGTTGTGAGAAGACATTGCTCAGGATATTAATTGAGTTGACTTGGGCATCTGCAATATTCCAAGATAACACAAGCTGTCTTTTCTTAAAGGCTTGGTTTATATTGCAAATGGAGGTGATTTGGATGTTAGCTCCTCTAGCTAGTTCGGTTTAACATAAGAAGCCGGCGATGATGATGAGCAAGCCGGCTTTTCTTGCTCATCCCGTAACCCGTATGTCTTATTAGCAAAACTTGTGAATCTTTATATCTTCCTCGTGAGAAAATTCCTGCATTTGTGCCGGCTCTCTCGTACAATGTTAAGCTGTTTGTTGTCTCTGGTTTTCTTCCACCTGTTGTTTGTTTTGAAGAACACAGGCTGAGATAATTCTTATTAAATATTTCTAATTTGTGTGTGCATGTGCTTGTGCATGCTCATTATATGTGCTTATAGTGGCCAGTAAGTCTTTATCAGTACTGTGCATTGTCTCAGTCAATTATTGATTAACTACTTCAGCTGTATGATTAATATTATTTTAGATCCTAGGTGGGTTTGATGATCAAAGAATAATAGTGATTTGGTAAAGAATAAATTCATTGAAGGCAGGTTACTGAACTCTAAGCTTCTAAATGAAGAGAGTTCAAGTTTACCTAAGAAGCACGGACACGGACACGCGACACGCGACACGACACGACACGGACACGAGGACACACCAACTTTTAAAAATTTGGTGGACAGGGACACGACATATATATATATATATAATTTAGAATTAAGAAAAAAA
>JANZLY010000007.1:6643994-6654528 GCA_026770305.1 Erythroxylum gonoclados | reverse complement strand
AAAGAGTTACATTGAAAAACGAATTAACTGGAGAAAAACACGAGAATGAAGAGGAAAAGGCGCCACCTAGTATAACAACCGGATTGCTGCTACGAGTGGGTTCTTTCCACATGTGCCGAGTCCGTCTGCTCCCATACATAGTCTTGCATTTTCACCTCTCAGTATCATCAATCCTTAACCCCCAATTACTACACCTAAATTCTTGTTTTCCCCAATTCCCAATCCCTTAGATCCAACCAAATCCCTAATTTCCACTTCACGATTCAATTGAACTCCGATTATCGCAATTAGCCGAACCAATAGCTCCTCCCACCGATCTGTGTAGGTCAGAGAGATTCTAAGTCGCCGTATCAACCTAGAGAGAGAGAACAAGGTAGATGGGGAGAGAGAAGGCAAAAAGAAGGTTGTACTTGGGGTACTTGGTGGGGTTCCTCTGGGCAGTTTGGGCAATCCGGGCAGGGCTCTGATAGCGTTACAGTGGGGTGACATAAAGTGATGTCCCACCCCATCATGTCAAGACTAGATTTGGAGATTGACTGGTGATTTTTATAGGGCGGGAGTTGGTTGACATAGATTTTGTTACTCGGTAAGATTTGAATGGCTGAGAATAATCCGAATTGTTTTTTTAAAAAAAAGTTTAAACAAGGAAAGGTAGTTGGCGTTGGGGAGGGTTACAGTTATCAGTTAAAGTTGAAAAAATATAAAGACTTGGTGCCGTGGCCCGTGGGGCTCAGTTCTCACATGATGAGAAGTTAAGGTTGTCCTGAGATGTCGAGGGTTATAGTTATCAGTTGGAGTTGAAAAAATATAAAGACTTGGTGCCGTGGGGCTCAATACTCACATGATGAGAAGTTAAGGTTGCCCTGAGATGTTCCAACACAACATTAGTAAAGTAGGAAAGTTGATGATGTACGTGTCCTGTTTCCGGCAAAGAATAATCATCTCTTGTATTGTAGGTATTGCCTCACTATAAAAAGCATTGATGCATAAGCATAAGCATAAGCCATTCTTTTCTTCTCAATTTTCTTTCCCATTTGTCAGAAAGTACCGTGACTCTGTAATCACTGATTACAATGGATACTTTCACTGAATGCCTCTGCTTTCGTCCTTTTCATTTTATTTGGGGTAAGAGAATTTAGATTTTCAAATTATTAAAATTTAAAAATAATCGTTTATATTTTTATAAATTATTTAACTATCATCAAATTTTTTATAATTCATTTAATTTTAATGCACTTAATAAAAGTTTAAAAATTGTCATATAATACTCAAAAGCTAAATTGTTATAAAATATATGTTAGAATTTATCTAAATTAATTTTTTTATCAGGTTCGTTGAGATGGAGCAATATAATAAGAAGAATTATATATTTATAGCATCCACATGTCATTGTGTGTTCTTAAGATAATAATTAAATGTTCTATAGTTTATTTGGATTATAATATTTTTGTTACATATGAGTAAAAGTAAAAGAAGCTAATATTACCCACTCAAAAACAAGCTAGAGATCTTCATATGCATTTCCCAGTATTATTATAACACTGTCCACATTAGCTTCTGCTCTTCATGTGACAGAACAAGTTGGAAACTAGATAGTTTGGGACTCTTCAAAGTTGCTAAGATGGGAACCCAAGGGGTGTGGTTGAGTGGTAGGGACTCATCCATACCATGATCTACGACCAAAAAAAAAAGTTGCTAAGATGGGAAGAGATGGCCCACCAATGTGTGTCAGCTCAGATTCCGCAATTGGCTCCTTACTGTAACAAAGATGTTTGACAATTAAGTTAAATTAAATCTTCTATTTTATACAATTATGAAATTAGTTTTTTACATATCCCACGTGTGCATGAAAAGCAAAGGACAATCCTTAGAATGCACTGTTTAGCCTGACTTGGCTTGGGCCGGCTCTTGTGATCTTCACCCAGAACCTGTCACGCGTCCCTTCAGAAGCTGAGAACTGACACTTTTAAGTACAGTCATTCTGTTGACCTATCTGACAAATTTTATCCTACTATATAATGTAGAGTGGAAGTTCTGACAGTGTGACATTTCTTGTGCAAGTTACTAGGGAGTTTCATCGGAGGTACCTATGCAACTAGCGACCTGGACCTCTCGTCCATTGAAGTGTGTGGGCTAATCACCAGCAGCAGGGACAGGCTAATCACCAGCCTATCTTGTTATTCTTTCCGTGTAACCGCCGTACTCTCCATGTCCAAACTGGACAAACCAAGCAGTAGTTAATTCCACTTTGCGTCTACATGCAAAATTACTGCCTAACTCAAACGAATGGCCAAATACTAACCAAATTGAGTGATCGCATCTAACGAGACTCCTAATGTATATATGTAACACCCGTACTCAATAATGGAATCTAGACTTGTCAATGCGATCGGCCCATGGTCCGATGCGTTACAGGCGGTCGGGTCAACCTGGTCTACTATATTAAAAAAAATCAAGATGTTATTTTTGAAATAACGGTTGAGTTATGGGTTGGGCCGAGCTAGTCAGTGCTCGACTAATGGCTCGATCAACTCGGGCCAGTATTAGGCCGAGTCAAATTTAACATCTCTAACAAAGAGATTCACCACATTTCCCCTTCTCATTCAACAGTTTTTTTTCTTTCTCCTACACTATGGTACCATATTCTAAGTATCATTTTTAGTTTTGAAATTGGCAGAGAGAGACCCTCGCCTCTCTTTAAAAAGCACTCTTTGTTTTTTCCCAATTGAACCGTGTCCTTATCGGTTTATTTATTTCTTTTAGTAACCCGCCCATTAAACTATTTTCCTACCCACAAGATTACCATGACAGTTTACCATTAATGGCAAACTCTAACCCCTAGTACGCTTCTCCTTACAAGACTTTTCTTCCATTTTTACGCTTTTTCTGGTTTGAGCTTGAATTCCTTTTTCTGGTAATTTGGGCAATCAGTACTAGATATGTTTATTTTCGCTCTCTAGGTGGATGTCAATGATATAAATTCTTTAATTTTTCTATAACTGAACCATTTTAAAACTCAAGTGGGAAATTCGACACCGATTTTTAGGACAGAAAGGAAAACCTCAACTCAAGATTTGTTCTTTTAGAGATCCATTTTTAGCTCTAGGTAGTTTTCACTTCATTGCATATGTATTGCTTTGATATAAGTTTGGTTGCAATGCTTGGATGGAGATGTTACATATTTTTTATTCAACAATTATACAACTATATATGCAACTGAGATACTTTAACTGTTTATATGAATTAGCTATTGTCTTTCTCTCTCTTATGCTTTTCTCTGCCTTCTCTCCTCCTTCTGAATCCTACTTTCTTCTCTCTTCGTCTCTCCTTTATTCTTCATATTTTCATAATAGCTGGTATCAATGCTTTATGATTCTCGGCCAAAAAATCCGTACACATGGCAAAAGATGGTTAGAATTAAGAGTTTGAGAAGCATAAAAAAAGTATCCAAAAAATTAAAGAATTTCATATTTGAAGTGACAAATGGATGCAAAAAGTTAAAGCAATTTTCAATCAATTTATGCAATCAAGAGGCATGGCTACTTAAGAAAATAATAGCACTAATGGTAGAAAGATGGATAGTTAATGAGGAGTGGATTGGAGGGGACGAGTTGTAGGAGAGAAAAGAAAAGAAATAAAGGGAGTTGATGTGTTTTTTCCAAAATTATTCATGTCCTTCATTTATTTCCTGGAACTATTTATAACATTTAGCTCTTATGTGTTTGTTATAAAAGGACTACATGCGTCAATCATACCGCTATATTTACTCAACAAATTCTTTTAGCAAACAGATTTCGTCCTCTTCCTGCAAGTTCTTCTATCTTTTTGTGCCAGCTCACGGTTTGTTAAAGATTCCCCTTGTGTGTATGCACCATTACTTCCTCCAATGAAAATAACCTTGCCCTCAAGGTTGAAGTCAGGATAGTCTTGTTGAAATTTCTGCAGAGGCTCCCACGTGACTTCTTTTTGTGATTGAGAATTCCATTGGATTAGAAATTGTGGTTGAAGGTGTCCATTTCTTAGTACATATTGTGAATCTATAAACTTTTTTGGCTTAAGCACTAGATAACCTCCGTTAAATGACTTTGGAAAGGGAAGCATTTGCTCCATAGGATCACCCACACAACGCTTTAATAAAGATAAATGCAAAACATTGTGAATCTAAGCTGATTGTGGTAACTGTATCTCGTATTCCACTGCACCGATTTTTTTAGGATTTTATAAAAGCCATGGTATCTTTTAGAGAGCTAATGCATTTTTTGTTGAGAAACAGTAATCTGTCGATGAGGCTGCAACTTGATAGTCACTGCATTAAGAGCTCTGTAGTCAACACAGAACCTCCACGTTTCGTCTTTTTTTATACCAATAATACTGGTGAAGAAAACGGGCTATTGCTATGCCTTATAATCCCTTCTTTTAGCATTTCATGTACAAGTCTTTCGATTTCCTCATTTTGAAAGTGAGGATACCTGTATGGCTTGACATTAACCGGTGATGTTCCTGGGATCAAAGGTATTCGATGCTCCGTTTTTCTAAACGGTGGTAGGCCCTTTGGTTGTTGGAAAATACTCCCATAGTCAGATAAAAGTGCTTGCAATGGAGCCATATATTCCGCAGGGGTCTTCTCATCAATTTTGATTTTTTACATCTCGTCCTCCGATGTCATGACGATTTGATAATATGACATTATTGCATCTGTCTGTTATTCTCTTCTTAGTTGCCCCACTGAAATGACAGTTAACTCTACTCGGGTCATGCCATGTAATGTGATTGGTTCCCCTTTGTAATCAAATCTCATCCACATTCCTTTGTGGTCGCTTAGCACTGGTCCTATCTCAGCTAACCATTGCACGCCCAGGACAATATCTGCACCAAACAATGGCAATAAATAAAGATCAACAAGAAATTCATGTTTATCAATGATAATGGCGGTTTGTGGGCATCGCCCTATGCAACTCAGTTGTTCTCCATTGCCAACCGTTATGTTCAGGTACTTTGAACGATGAACTGGTAATCTCAAGTGCTGAGCTAATCTAGTCTGGATGAAATTATGAGTCGATCCACTGTCGACTAATATTACAACGTCTTCCCCAGCTAATTTCCCTTGTAGCCGCAGGGTTGCTGGAGTTGTATGCCCTTGTAAGGCATGTAAAGAAATTGTTGGCTCCTTAGGTGATGGGTCTGGTTCTAATGGCTCTTGCTGCTCTAAATTTGTTGGCAGCCCTTCCTCTTTATTCTCGGTGGCAACCAAACTATGAAACAAAACACGTCGACAACGATGCCCTGGGACAAATTTGTCGTCACAATTATAACAAAACCCTTTTGACCTTCTCTCCTCCATTTCTGTTGTTGTTAGCCTCTTAACTGGTACCTAACTAGGTCCTGGCAGTAATTTGGAAGCTATTGGCAACACTGAGGTGGCATTAATGAACTGGGTCCAATTAACTGAAGGCAAAGCAACCCCAGGTGTGAACTTGTGATAAGGAAGTCCCGGTTTGGAGGCTTGTAGTTTATCTTCTATGAGTCTAGCTACTCCCATTGCATCATGAAGAGACACGGGTTTCAAGAGAGCTACCTCTCTTTTAATCTCCTCTTTTAGCCCTGAAATGAAGCAGTTTAGTAAGCTTGCGTTGCTAAGACTAGAAACCCTGGTGGAGAGTTCTTCAAACTCTTGCATATACGCAGTGACCGTAGAACTTTGGGAAAGTTTGAACAGAGTTGCTTCATGGTTCACATAGGCTGAGGGCCCAAAACGTGTTTCCAAATCCATGGCAAACTGATTCCATGTACTCAACTGTCTTGTAGTTTCCATCCAACGAAACCACTGTAGAGCTGCTCCCGCCATATAGAAGGATGCTACAGTGAGTTTTTCATCTTCTGTCGTCCTGTGATAAAGAAAAAAACGATCAATTTGAAATAGCCACCCCGCAACATCTTCCCCTGAGAACATACGTATCTCAAGTTTTGGAAGTCTAGGTTGTGACGGTGAATGAGTTCCCTCTGATGTCAAGGTAAAATGTGTTGCATGTGGTGTGGGCAGGAGTGGTGTTGGGGACGCTGATGAGGACGCCGCTTGACCTTCCATTCTACCCAGTGTCTGTACGATGGTCTCCAGTGTCTTTTTCATCCAATCATTTGCAGAGCTATTCCTAGCAATTTCTGTACTGTGGGTTTGAACGGTGTTTATGACATCATCTATTTTTTTCTAGGTTTTGTATAGTTTCTTCCATTGCTCTATATCGAGTAGTGGTACCCTCTACCATCTCTCAATGAAAGCACCAAATGATGAGGCGTGGATTGGAGGAGACGAGTTTTAGGAGAGAAAAGGAAAGAATTAGAGGGAGTTAGAAGAATTTTGTCTAAATTGTTCATATCATTCATTCACGTTGTCGCACTATTTATAACATTTAGCTTTTATGTGTTTGTTATAACAGATTACACGCATCAATCATACCGCTATATTTACTCAACAAATTCTTTCAGCAAAACAGATTTCGTCCTCTTTCTGCAACTCCTTCTATCTTTTTGTGCCAGCTCACGGTTTGTTGAAGATTCCCCTTGTGTGTATGCATCACGAACCCAGCGATGATCAAGAATTTTGGCAGGAGTCGAGACAAGTTCCCATTGTGTGTTTATAGGGAGATGGGCTGGTGGTGAACTGGGGGTGTGGCCATGAGCAGGGCAGAGCAAAGAGACATGAAAAATGGGGTGAACTTCTGAATCGGCAAGGAGTTCCAACTCATAGGCTATGGTTCCAACTGGGCAAACAACCTTATAAGGTCCATAAAATCGAGGTGATAATTTTTCATACATTTGCTTAGCTAAAGAACGTTGCCGATAAGGCTGCATCACCAATATTGAAACTCAGTCGCGTGGTTAATTTTGATGGTAATTCATCTGCAAGTATTGGCCAGTAAGCACTTAATTCCTTGCGAACCTGGAGAACAGATTACATGTAACTTGTTGAGAAACCAAATAACATTATTATACTTCTTAAACAATACTAAAGCAGAGAGATCCAGCCCCTAGCTAAGTTATTAAAACCATGTCTGTTTACCGCTTGTATCACACGCCATGAGGATTCAAATGGATATGCTTTTGAAGATCCGGAAATAGGCTTATCCTCGAGTAATACTTCCATGCATCCAAGGAATGAATTTGCTATGGAGTCAAGATTGTACCCTCCTTCCAATGCTAAAACAATCTTTCCTTGAGCAAAGTCCATTAACTGCAAAAGGCAAAACTGATATAAGAAGCCCAATTACAGATAGACATTCTTCAATAATACTCCACAATGAAGTAGCGCAAGGCACTAAACAAATCAGTAAACAAAAGCCTACAATACGAATAATTTGGAGAACAAATAGTGCTATAAAAGATATTGCAATCTGAGCACCAAATTATGCCAATCGTTCAAGTAAGATCTCAGATCCATATGCCTCAATCAAAATTGCCACTAATAGTCCATAGCCAAGATAACATCTCATAAGATAGTACAAGCACATAAACAAACAATAAACCAAATGCTAACCTTTTTCAGCATCATGGAGTACCCATATGGTGTGACATGACAACCACCAAGAGGATCACCAACAGCTGTTCCATCATAACAGTGCTATGCTTAGTAAGAATAACTATATTCAATCAATGATTCAGAACAAGTATCAAGATATGATAAATGGATCTCTACACTGAACTAAACAAGATAACAATAACCACACCTGCATCAAATCCCGCTGAAACAATAATCATGTCTGGTTCAAATTCCTTAGCAACTGGGATAAAAATGTGTTCCCAAACAGCAAAATAATCAGCATCACCACATCCACCATTCTCCCAAGGCACGTTGATGTTAAATCCTGCACCTGGTCCTTCTCCAACCATGGTGTAAAAGCCATCATCATTACCTGGGTAAAAATTCCCAAACTCATGCCTGCATAGATTTGCAACTCATGCAATCACCGTCAGTTGATATCTGCATATCTAATTCTATTATACAAAACAATTGAGCAAAGGATTTTGATCACAAAACTTCTCGCTTCTTAAGGAAAAACATAAAGAAAATATTACCTATGGACAGAGAACAATAAAACGCGAAGGTCCTTCCAGAACATCTTTTGGGTGCATTACCATGATGAACATCCCAATCAACAATCAAAATCTTTTTAATACCCAGTTCTGGCTATAAAATCCAAAGGGATTTCAAATGGAATCTCAATAACGGTAAGAGCATAAATCAAATACCAAATTAAAATTGATGGCATATGTGCTAAATAGCTGAAGAGAGGAAATACAATTACTAAAATCCACCCACTTTTTCATTTAGTAGAACACTTGTTGCAACAGCGACATTGTTGAATACACAAAATCCCATAGCCTCATCATGTTCAGCATGATGTCCTGGAGGCCTAACAATGGCAGCAGCAGATTTCAATTCCCCTTTGGCAACTCTCTCAACAACCTTAATGGATATACATCTATGGTTAGCCTTCCATGAACAAGATCATACTAAAAAATAGCATTAAGGAACACAAGATATTCAGTCAAGAAAACAATTGATTCAAAGGGAACAAAATTTGGCAATTTCTAAATTCATTATCCACTTCCCCATGAACAAGTCAATCAAATATACACAGATGAGTCTTTAACTTCAACGCTTTCAGTCAATTGGATATTTCACATCATGAGAAAAGCCTACTTTTCTTAACATCTTGAGAATATGTCATTTACTTAATATCGGTCATCACATAAGTTTCTGTAAAAAGCTGCAATCAGCATAAACCATATGTGAGTTTCTGTAAAAAGCTGCGATCAACATAAAGCATATCTGAGTTTCTGTAAAAAGCTGCAATAAGCATAGAGCATATCTGATGCAAGACAGGTAGACAATATTCCCACGTTTTGATAAAAAACACGTATAAATTCTCTAAATTAGACCTGCTAGATCTAATAACTAGATTTCAGAATTGAAGAAATAAAAAAAAAGGATAGGTCTAAAATCACTCGTAGGGTTTGTATAAAAATTAGGAACCACTCCTAAAATTTGAAGCAAATGAAACAATTATTATCATGCTAATAGGTGCCTAAAAGAATTTGGAAAGGAATAATAATATAACACTACTATGTTCCTTTAGGATTTAAGAATGACTACTAAATCCAAAAGTCACTCTTAAAAAGAAAGCGTCATAGTTCGTAAAATTGTAATCTGGAATTTTCATAAGAACTCCTTTTCGTTTTCCTCCATAAACTGAATAGACTATCAAAATATACAGACTTACGTGTTAATCATATTTAAGATAAGCAATCAACTTTATTTTTTTCTTTAATAGCTATTCTTCAATGAGAAAAACTTCAAAATAACCATTTACTAATTTATTCTATTAAGGAAACTCAAAAATACACAAAATTGACTGAAAAAATAGGCTCTAAAATATTATGGACAATAACAAAGAGACTAGACACCATAGCGAGTTAAGCTGACCGCGCGTCGTAACGCTAGTCAAAATTAAATTAACTAGACTACTATTGTAGCAGTGGTGAGTCTAGGTCGATCTCACAGAGAGTGCGTGCAAAGTCTACGAAATGAAATTAACCGGTGTTTACACGTAATGGGGGGTTTGGATTTTTGAAATACGAAAAATAAAATAAAACTAACTAATAAAAACAAATTGAAGAAAACATGCAAAAAAATAATTAAAACGGGGAATTTGGTAGGGACCCGGTTCTTCGGTTCAATCTCGGCCTAAACCCTAACAAGTAAATTTTATTAATTTGCTGTTCTTTAACCTCTCCTAGAAACTATTAATCGTGGGTTAAAAATTAACTCGAGTTTTCCCTTAGGTTGTGTTTAATCAAGATACGATCGTTAATTAAACCTAGCCACCTAACAACCTAGGATACGATCTCTAGATTTAATTAGGCAGTAGCATTACGAATTAGTAAAATTGATTAATCAAGGCAACAACCACATATGATGCGTCATTTAACCTAGGTCATGTTATTCCTAATGATTACGAATCATTAGTCGCTACAAACGAATTCCAACATAACAATTACGGATTATATCAAAATTCTAGCAATGAGATTCAAATTAACGATTCAATGAACGCATTAAAATCATCAATTTAAAATACCCAAAGGGTAAATACACAAATAACCGAATAATAACGAAAATTCGATTATCTATACACAATACTCAAATCAATTAAAACAGGATAACACAATCAATTCCTAATGAGAGAAAGAAACAACAAAATAATTAAAATAATACTTAACCCGGGTGGTTGGCGTCGATTTTACCTCTGAACCGGCGTCGGGATGTTTAGCCCTTCATAGGTAAGGAAAAATGGTATTACTAAAGGAAATAGACACTAGAAATTTGATGTTGCTACTTTATGAGCAATTAGCTTGCATACACTAACTCGAGGCTACATATGTGTGGATTGGATCTTTTTTCCAAGAGTATAGTCAAAAGAGTATACACATGAAGAATAGAATTTACAATTCTCTGGTCCAATGTTAACAAGGAAAGATA
>JANZLY010000007.1:5608271-5619991 GCA_026770305.1 Erythroxylum gonoclados | reverse complement strand
CTCCTCTAAAATATGCAAAACATATTCACAAATATCACACTTTGCACAAAAGCTCAATGTTCTTTTATGTATAACAAAGTATCGAATGTATGCACAATGCATGTTCAATGACAATTCCGGGGTACACTAAGCGATCCTTATCAATGAATTATTCCGATATCAAAACCCTCAATAAACCAATTCGGATTACAAATGGATTTAACAAAACAATGTCACACAATTTCCTAAATTCATTGACCACTTCAGATTTTTCCTATAATACATATTTGGGTCAACTTTACATGCTAAATCTGGTATAGTAATTGCCAAACTTAGACCAAACTTCCTTCTGTAACGTTGTTCTCCCATTTCTTATCTTTCTAATGACACCAAATTTATTTAATTTGGTTCAGTATACTAAGAGATATACTCAAAATATTCTATACGGTTCATAAGTTCCAGCAGAATTCATACCTCAACTTCCAACCAAACATTGAAACTCGTATAGACAGAATTAAAATTACATTTCTTCATAAAAGTTGTAGCCCTATGTCTCTAGTTTACAGAGAATCAAACATCATCCAATTTCGATAAGTATAGAGAAAGTTATAGTCAAAATACGAATGTATGATCGAGCAGTCGAAGGAGGGTTGCTCGCCGCGGCGAGGACAAATGGAAGTCGCGACTAATAACCCAGAATTTGGTTTTTCTCGGACATTTTGCAACTTATTCGCCACGACGAGTTCAAGGGAGGGTCTAATACGTCGCGATGTACAAAATAAATTAGTCACGACGAGTTCAATGGTTAGCCACACGTCGCGACGTATAACATGAAATTGGTCGCGACGTCTGGTTCAGTGCTCGTCTTCCCCGAATCCCATTTTCCTTTTTCTACATTCCTCAAGCTTATTCTTACCTCTATTCAACTCAAATGACACTTTAAAACATTCTTCTAACTCATTCTAAAGCTCAACACTCACATGCAACTCAAAAATCTAGAATTTATACTTAAACCATCAGCTACACTTCTTCGATTAACCACGGACAGAAACACATACATTTTTTTTCCATTCGAGTTTTCTCAAACTCTTAACAGAATACTTACAAACTTCAATCTAGATTCAAGAACACCATAACAACACGCTCTTACTCTCAATCTATAATCAAACCCATCCAATACCGAAATCATTTCACATGCATGCATTCTTAACTCTGTCAAATATCCATTATAACAACAACACAACGCAAAGTAAAAGCAACTTACTTGGATCTGCTACCAATCCAGCAAAAATAAACAGATTAACTCAACAAAAGTTCCAAGGTTCTCTTTCGGTGTCCAAGCTCCTTCACCGAAAACATGCAAACACTTTTCTCTCTAATTTTCAAACTCATACTCGTGCATAATGCATGTCTTACACGTGTCTTGATTCCATCAAGACATGTGTCACACCAGCATGCCATTTGTCACACTTACTTGCCATTTGGCCCAATTAAATGTTGCCACATGTCACTATATGATTGGCCGATAAATTAATATTTTTCACAAAAATTTACTAAAAATTCCAAAAATACCAAAACACATTTTAATCAAATTTAACAACTTAATTGTACCCGGAAAATGTCATGAATGCATGTATAATCATATAAATGTGCATGTGCATGTCACAAATAATACTGCATGATATGCATTTTCTTAATTTCTCAGAAATTCTCATAATTTACAATTTAACCCTCATAGGGGTAACGGGATGTTACAGATTGTTTCGGATTGTAAAGCTCTTCTACATGAGCTTAGAGACATTGATGTCTATCATGTCAAATGATCAGCGAACAAGGCAGCCCATGCCATAGCTAGGGCGGCGTTGTTCCAGTCTGATTTTGTGTCTTGGGGAACAGTTTTTCCCCAATTTGTGACTACTATTGCGTGTTCTGAGTGTCCTTCTACTGATCTAATTCCGCCAGGTTTTCTTCGTCAATCTTCTGGATCTAGGTCGGGTGTATTGGGCTAGTATGTCGACTCGAGGCTAGGTTGGTCCGGTTGATTCGATTTTTCCTGGCTGTTTTCTTGGTAATATAGTATCAGTTTCAAAAAAAACTACAATTGATTATTCCCGCCTTTTTCAATTTTCTGGACAACTTTTCTGACGGATATACTATTTCCGTCGATAATTGACTACAGGTTCTTTTTTTTCCGTCGCTAATTCATATTTTTCTTGTAATGCACATGACGGGCACATTTTTTATGTTCAGCTTCTGGAAACAAGTTCTTTAATGCTTCAACTAAACCCTATAAAACAAATTGTTACATAAATTAATTAAGTGTTGATCGCATAAACAAATGAACATATGATTTATGGATCTCTAATCGCTTACGAAAGTCTATGAATTTTCACCAATATGGAGATCTTCAGCAAGAATGTTCAAAAACCAATTCTATGATTGGTAATTTTCTCCCTCAACTACAACCCAACATATAAGAAACATCTGATTATTTTCGTCACAACCAACAACAAATAATAATGCACCACCAAGGAAAGTCTTCAGAAAACATCCATCTAACCCAATATACTTCCTACATCCACTAAGAAAACCATACTTTAAAGCACTGAAACCCACATAAAATATTTTGAACATTGGTCTCCTGGATTGTTCATCAAAATCGCATTCAAGAATAAACTTTCTATCTTTGTCAGCTCGTATTAACTCATGTCCATAAGACCATAACTTTGCATAATGACCTTCCATTGATCCCCGAAGCACAGTAATTACTTCCCACTTAGCCCTATAACATTGCCCTTGATTTCCTCCTTCCGATGATGCCCTGACGTCTCACCACTCTTGCCGGCGTCTCGGTGACTCACCAACATCGTCACTCTTTTCCGCAACTCCTTCATCTCGAGCTGAGAACGCTCCCAGTTTCGCTGCATTTCCAACTGAGATCGCTCCCAGTTTCGCTGCATTTCTTCTTTCTCCAGTCTGCATTCCTCCCTCAGAAGCACGAAACTCTTCTGAAATTCTTCCCGTAAATTCTCGATTCCCTTCGCAATCCCATCTATCCGGTTATCTCCCTTCTTATTAGCCATTGTAGGATCTATGCTCTGATACCAGTGTTAGAACCCAAGAAACAAGTAAGGAGAAATTTATATTAGCTATAGATTCTGTGAATGAAAACAATGGAAATCTGGTTTCGAGGACCAGCCACCTCCAGCCTAGGGCTCACACTCTCTCAACTCAACAGAATATGCACACCCTCCCTCCTCACATCTACTGCTTATTTATCCTAAGAATCTGTTAGGAATAACAGATTCGGTTAGCTGACAACCAATCATGATTGGTTGTCAGCCCCCCTCCCCGTAACTAACATCATATATGTATATATATATATTTACTATATCTGTAAATATTATTCTGAGTTGTCCTGGGTCTATCATAGTCATGGTGGCATCTAGAATCATATAATGGCCTTTTTAGATAACTGTTTCTTTGATGGTTATTCATGACGGTAAGGAGTAAACAAATTGGGCATTCCTCAATTTTGTTTTGGAGACTCAGAGAAAGGAAGGTTACAAGGAAAATAACTTAATGGTAACCCGCTTAGGATACTACTATTGAGTGAAATGTATAATTTATCTCCTTACAGGCTTCTGCTTGTCTGTAATTTCTATATTTAACATTCTCTGTTTTAGAGGTCAAACTAGTGGATGTTCCTGAAATGAATTACTCATCTGAAGATCAGCCACATCCCCGTGGTGAAATATGTGTCAGAGGTCCTACAATCTTCCAAGGCTACTACAAAGATGAAATCCATACGTACTTAATCTGCAGGATATTGAATTATGTTGTTTTTATACTTTCTTAATATCTAGAGTACCTAAATGACATTTTAAATGGGCAGGAGAGAAGTAATTGACGATGATTGTTGGCTGCATACTGGAGACATTGGCTTGTGGTTGCCTGGAGGACGCCTAAAGATCATTGATAGGTTAGGTTACCTTGATATTTCTTCTATTCTTGTAACCAAGAAAATAAATTTTCACTACTTCGTATACAAAAAAAGAATAACTGAAGGATTCATGTTTGAATCCCGATACTTTTCCACTGCATGATAGTGAGACTGTTAGGTAATGAGATAACATATTCAAAAGTGTATAATTTTTTGGGATTTTTACAATTTAGTGCCAAATTTTTTAAAGTTTTCA
This sequence comes from Erythroxylum gonoclados, assembly GCA_026770305.1. Lineage (NCBI taxonomy): Eukaryota > Viridiplantae > Streptophyta > Magnoliopsida > Malpighiales > Erythroxylaceae > Erythroxylum > Erythroxylum gonoclados. The sequence goes on along the minus strand of JANZLY010000007.1, from coordinate 5,615,813 downwards.
ATTTAGCGGCTAAATTTTCAAAATTTGTATAAATCAAATCGAAATGTTGTTTTTTTATGTGACTAATTGATAGATATCCACGTGGCATTTAGTGGACACACCACATCATCAAAAACAGCCTTTTGACTTGATTTATACAAGTTCTAAAAAGATTAATCACTAAGTTGAACATTTTAAAAAGTTTGGTACTAAATTTAAAAAATCCCAAAAGATTAAACACTTAAATTTGTTATCCCATTAGGTAGTGGTGAGCCATCAGGTTTACTACATCTCATACAATGCCAAGACTTTTGATTTTGTTCTTGACTTATTTTATTTTATTTTTTTGTTTTCCCCTTTGAACTAAATTCTGACGTAAGTATCCTTTAAGATACCTTTTCTGTTGTATGGCTTATAGAATACAGTTTTTTATTGTTGTATTACTCACCCCCTATTTTATTTCATTCTGTTTGTGTGTGAAAGATTAACACCTTCCTGAAATTTTGTTGTCAACTTTTTACAGGAAAAAGAATATTTTCAAGTTGGCCCAGGGAGAATATGTTGCACCAGAGAAGGTTGAGAATGTATATACAAAGTCCAGATTTGTCCCTCAGTGTTTTATATATGGTAAGATTAAGTCGATGGTATGCTGTACTCAATGTCTCTGTTGGTAGTATTTACTAACTGCTTAAGCTTTTGCAGGTGATAGCTTCAATTCCTCTTTGGTGGCCATAGTTGCAGTCGATCCAGATGTGTTGAGGGATCAAGCTGCATCCCAGGGGATCAGCGTGAGTGGTTATCTGTACTTCTGGTGGATGATAAAAAATTTCTTTTATTTAATTTCTGAGTACGGATGATTATAGGTCTTAGGCCTTTAGATTCTTTCCTTTGGTAGCATTCATTTCTGTCAAACAGATGAAGCCAGATCAAGTCTGTTTTGTTGTCAAAAGGATAACAAAGAGTGAAATCAGCAGTCTATAGGCCCCATTGCTGGAAAGGCTTGGCTTCAAAACCATATGAACAGTTTATAGGTTTATAGAATCAACTGATTAAAATTTATATCAAACTTTTACAATTTGATCACAGTTCTGAAAATCCTCTCCGTGGATGATAACTGATTCTTTTACCAAACTTCTAAATGGATTTATGCTTCTCAAGCATCGGATGTTGGATATATCAATAACATTTTCCTTTTTCTGCCATCACTTCTATAGTTGGCTTGAAAACTAAGTTGTCAACAACCTATGCATCTCAGCCATCTCTGATAGCTAATCATAACCAGACCTTTCCCGGATGATTTTGTCCAACATGTGGGGAATAATTGGAAACCTCATTAAATACCTAAGTATAGCCACTATAGTAGGCTGTGGTTTCCATGACAATCATTTGCTAAAGTGAGCAGTGAGTACGCCATATCATTGCCTATTAGTCACCTTCCAAAAACATTTTGAATTAATTTCCTTTGGTTTTCTTGGATCTCTTAACAGGCTTCTATCATTTCTTCCATAAATTGAAATAATAAGTAGGCATGAAATGTCATTTCATTATTTTTTGATGATCCAAATTTCCTTTGTGCAGTATAATAGTTTAGGACAACTCTGCCATGATCCAAGAGCAAGAGCTGCAGTTCTTGCTGATATGGATGTAATTGGAAGGGAAGCACAGGTAACTTTAGTACTAATAATTGTATACTCCATCTTTGGGTCTCACCCATCATCTTAAGCTGTTGGGTAGAGTGGTTTATTGACAGTGTAAGTAAATCATTAATTTTAATGTTGATGATCCAAACAGCTGAGAGGTTTTGAATTTGCAAAAGCTGTAACACTGGTGCCCGAGCCATTTACTGTGGAGAATGGCCTACTGACTCCAACATTTAAGGTGACGTTGTACACATTTTTCTTTTGGTAAACTCATAGAAATATTGGAGTGCATTCTTCATAAATTAAAAGAGAACTTTTTCTCTTTGCCAACCAAATAAAAAATAAAAGAATAAGAGAATAAAGAGAATAAAAAGTTCTGAATGTCAAATTTCCCAAGGGCATTCAATTCTGAAATCAAAATCCCAAACATTATCAGGGTAAGATAAAAGTTCTCTCTCGATTCTTATTTGAACATCTTGCAGATTAAGAGGCCCCAAGCAAAGGCATACTTTGCAGATGCAATATCAACTATGTATAGGGAGCTTTCAGCTTTTGATTCAACTCAAAGGAAGATGTGATGAGTAAGCTATACGCCCCTCATTAAGAGAAGTGATTTGTCAATTTGACCAACTAGGCGCAGGAATTCAATAAAACCAATATAACACCAGAGCTAAAGATTGTTTAGAGAATAGGTTTATGGCTGTGGTTGTAACATCTCCACATTCACGTAGATTTCCTTGTATCTTAATATTACTGAACACCTCAGGAAGTATACAGCATTCAACTCTACTCTCTGTATGGTTCCTAGGTTTTGCTGTTGTCTGAGCTTGAAAACGCTTCTTATACTTATGCTTGTTGTACAAGGGGAGGTATGATCCCCCTTACCCTGGGGGCAGGACTAGAATTTAATTTCCATTTTGATCAATCTTAACTGGGTTTACCGGTAAAAGTTCTCTTTTCTACTTAATTGATCCTTTATAGTTTATTTCAGTAAACTGCTTCGATTTTGACTTTGATTTGGTAAAATAGTGGAACCACCTCCAATTGCTTTGCTGCAATTAATCTGGTAAAAGCTTCTCGTTTAAGCTACTTACCGTTGCTGGTGAGCATTTTGTACCAGTGAATGTCAATGAATTGAACAATCAAAATTCTCAATGCAGATACCAATGGAATTTAATATAAGGAAAGGGATGGAGCTTAATATATGGAAAGGGAGCGGAAGATGTTTTAGAGCAACAATGAGTAATAATAGCTATAGAAAAACAAAAAGCAGAAATGAAGGTAAGCCATGAAACTTGCGTGTCTTATTATATGTTACAGTGTTTAAAATACATGAAACAGAGAATGTGCTCAACTCTGACATATTTGAAATATAAATTTTCCATCTTTGTACGTGATGAAAATTGAAAAGGTACTCGATAACGATTCCATGAAATGGAAATGAAAAGGCATGCTTAATACTGCTTGGTTGCTCGTGTGTTGTTCCATAGCCATTGCCTAGCGGAGCCATCCAGTAATGGTGAAACCTGTGAAAAGTTCTCAAGTCAATGCCTGAAATGGAAGATGCTTTTTAAGCTTGCACTAACAATAGCTAAGGTAATGTGGCAATGTACTTCCTCCATTTCCATTGCGGGCAAAATGAAAGAAAAGAAAACCAAATATCAGCATTACATTTCCATGCCCAGTGCATTTATATCTTACGTAATTTTCATCACTCCTAAGTTAACAATTCAGAACCAGGGCAACTACAAGCTCAAGAGTATTTTACCTTTTCCCACACTTGTGAATGGTAATCATTGAGCCAATCCGTCTCTTTTGCAGAGAGTAAAGATTGTTCTATCAACTTAATCTGCAGTAGAGGGATTGATAGGTTCCAAAAAAATCTTTAATAAGAACAAATTTTAAATGAAAGAGGCAAAAAAGAAAGAGCAAATCACCCAAGTGTTGGAAATTAATTCCACACAAATACTCATCAACCAAATTTCAGTCCATGACCTAGGAACTGTGTGTCAGGCTAGTATATCCATAGAAACATGCTAAATATTTCCTGGATTTATTAGTAAGAACATAGACTGCATGAGCTTTGGATCTTAAGTTTCAAGCTAGTATTAGAATACCTGAATGGGCACAAATGTCAACTTTTCAAAACCCAGATATTCCATTCCACCAAAGCGGTTTGGAGTGTCGACCTCTTTCACAAAAAGGAGATTCTGCAACAAGAGTTGACTAATTTTTATAATAAACAATTGGAAACCAGTAATAGGCAAGCAAGGTAAAATTGTATACACCAGCAAACAATTAACACAAAGCCTACCCTCCATGCAATCCAAGTCATTTTCGATTGGGAACAGGGAAGCTTAAAAAAAAAAGTATATAGAATAAACACCAGAAACATTTCGCCCTTTGTTATCTTTTTCTGGGGAGATGGTATTTAGAGTTGGATATTCATGTTGGTACGATAATGACACAGTTCAACAAAAACTAATCCTTAAATTTGTTTATCAAGTGAGCAAGCCGCAATATTCTTGAGAAAACTAAGGCTAGTTACTCTGGACCATTTCATTCTCCACCAGGCCCTACTGTTAGCAATCATCATAATAAATAACAGAAAAAAGCTTATCCCAAAATCCAATATTCATCTAGGGAGCATGTCACAACAGAAACAGGCCCAAAAAACTACAAATACTGAGTTGAAAATGAAAGAGAACTTGCATTCCAATGTAGCAACAGAAAAATCAAATAGATTTGTGTCCTTAAAATGTCAGTAAAGTGCATTCATATTCTTCTATATCGCCACATTCTTCAGATCAAAAGGTAGAAATAACAAGCTGTAATTAGTTAAACAGATTCAGAATAATAAGTTACGCAATATAATTATATTGACTTTAATAGACCGTAGTAAATAACTGCATAGCCATGGTACCTCAATCCGAATGCCAAAGGCATGGTCTTCGTAATACCCAGGTTCATTGCTCACTATCATCCCTTTCAGCAAGGGTGTCATATTTCCAAACCGGAAACTAATACTTTGAGGACCTTCATGAACATTCAGTGCAGCTCCTACACCATGTCCAGTCCCTAACAGATTGAAGGAAAAGGAGAAAATGACATGAAGCTATATCTTCTCAAGTCATAAACTTATAACCTGCTAAGACTTTGTAGCCAACAGATTGGCAGGACCAGTACCATGTCGATAATCAAGTCCTATCTTCCAAAGAGAAGAGCGTGCAAATGCATCCAACACAAAACCAGGAGTATTTCCAGGGAACACTGCTTGATCTAGAGCTATGTGACCCTGTAATTCAACATTTCATTGAATCAAGTGAAAAATCAAAATTATCAGCTTTGAAATTGCTCTAAGTTTAGCATATCAATGAAATTAATTGCATAGACCGCATTGGTAAAGGCTACAAATTATCTCCTATACAGTAGTTTTTCTTTCAATGATATGAAGGAAGCCTGAACCTGCAAAACTCGAGTAAAGCATTCCTTTTCTCTTGCTGTAGGTTCACCAAAGTGCACCGTCCTGGTTATGTCAGTAGTTCCATCAACATATTGTGCTCCACTATCCAACAGGAAAATTTTTCCTGGATCTACAACACTACAGGTCTCTGGTTCAGGTTTGTAGTGTATAATGGCACCATTAGCACCAGAACCTGTGAGTTCATCCCAAACAGTGAGACCTAAGGTGAGGGAAACCATCTGAATTAACTGTAGTTGGAACAGAAAAGAGATGTACATACCACTTATTGTATCAAAGCTAGTATCAACAAAACCAGCTTGATCTGAACGGAATTCAAGAAGTTTGTCTGCAACATCTACCTCTGTTAATTTCACACCATTGTTAATCTCCTGTTCAAGCCAGTCCCAAAACCTTGCTACAGCCGACGCATCCCTTAACATTGAATTCAATAAGTATGCATAATATTAGAGAGTTCTTAGGATACATCAACATTTAGTTCACATGAGGGACATTTTAAAGATATTCTCCACACAAGTAGCCAAAGCCAGAAAACTTTCTAACTTAAAAAAAACAAAAACAAAAAAACTTGCATGTCTATATGGACCATTATCTTGTGCTTGCTTACTTTTCTCATAAACCTCATGGAAGAACTGTTGTCATTCACAACAGGACACTCAGAGATAGCTTTACATGATTTCTTACAGTCAAGCTCCCCCACAGCATAAGATATTCCACCAGTTAAACCCTAACGAAAGATTTCCAAGCACCTTTCTCTTTAGAACAACAAGTGATAAAGATTATGAAAGAGGATGAAAGGAGATCCAGAAATAGATGTTAGAAATCAGAAAATTTCCTACAACATTTAGATACTATGAACCAAAATGATCATATATTAGCGGCAACAATTTATTGCGTAAATTCTAAGGTCAAGGGCACCTTGCAACTATTGCAAGTTACAACAAGATCATGTTCCAAGGAAAAGAGGTAATTACCTCAAGTGACAATTGCGCATGCCTTCTAACTCGGAAGAGTTTTTCACTGCTTTTGCCAGAGAGACAGGTGATGGTTTAAAGACTCCAGTAGGTCCCCATGATTTACCATCGAATGTGTTAGAACCATTAGTCTTTCCCACACTGTTACTTCCAAGGTTCTCTAGATGTTTACTGCAAGCAGATTTGTAGGTATTGACTATAGCAGCATTAACAGACGATGTGTCCAACCAAAGTTCGGCTCCTTCTGCAGCCAAACTGAAAGAAAAAGACTATGTCTCAAAAAGTATATAGGATGTGTAAAATGTTTGTCAAGTTCACACACTGGTTTTTATATGTTCACAAGAAAGTGTATTCAGAACATTTAATATAGCAAGGCATATTTTCATCCTAATGGTACACAACAGTTTTACAAAGAATTTAGCCAGTGATAAACCATAAGGCTATATGAAACTTACCTTTCTATCTCAGAAAGGATTGCATCATATGGTCTTAACTCAACACCAGCATTCTTCAAATGATTGAACACTTCGGGTGGGATTTTCGAGTTATCAACAAAAAGTTTTGCTCCATTGATCTCGACAATAAGATATGCATAAATAACAGGTGAATGTGGAACATCACCCCCTCTCTACACCAGAAACATATATATCAAGTTTGCTAATAAGAAGTAAGAAAGTAATTTTGAATTGCTTGCAAGTTAGATTCTCCAACTGGGAATATGAAGTAAAAATCCAGATTAGAGAAGTGCTATTAAAATTTATTAAAAAGTCCAATTAAAATTCAAGTAAATCGGTCTAGCATTACCAAGTTCAGCAGCCAGGCAATTTCATCAAGCATAGAGATAACAATTGCAGATGAACCAGCATCAAGAAGCTCACACTTCAGTGAAGACAATTTTGATGCTGCGTCTAGGCCTGAATACTTTAGGCTATGAACCCTACTTGGATTGTTTGGAGACTTTGGCCTGGATTTCTTCCATATCTCATCCACAAGATTTGGATTGTACAAGTAAACCAACTCCAAATTGTTCTTGGCTATAGATTCCTTCAACTCTTCAGCCGCATCAAAAGAAAAAAGGAACTGCTCCCTTCATATGTCAGAGACAAAGTGGCATCAGGCAACGCGAAGTTGAAAAATGATCAAGTATAAGCTCACATGAAACTGATGCTTCAAGACACAGGGATAATAACAATAAAAGAAAAAAACGAGATAACTTAAAATCATCTTACTTATGGCATTGTCGACTTGGCCATATAAGTGAGAGACGCATGACTAAGCTACACAGGAGTGGTAGCTTAGGGTCATTTGATTATGAATCATATGACACATATGAATCTTGCTTAGTAGGCAAGATGACTAAATTACCTTTTAAAGGAAAGGGTGAATGAGCCCCCTATCTCCAACATCAAACTCCATCTCTCTCCGATGTGCATCCTCATAACTCTTCATCCGATCCTGTGCTGCTTTA
>JANZLY010000006.1:25502755-25513472 GCA_026770305.1 Erythroxylum gonoclados | reverse complement strand
AAGCATTGAATTTGCAGATAAAGGAAGGTTCTTTCAATAAATATATAAGTCTAGATCATAAGTAGCCATTCCTCCCTATCTTGAACCTGATCTATATGCATATCCATTCCATCTGACAAGAAAGCTAAGTGTAGGCAAAAGAACGTACGTCATGTCTCTTGAGACTGACAAAATACTCTTAGGCTTTTGCCATCCACTCGTAGTTTGATACTCTACCATGTTAACTTTGTTTTGTTTTCCACTACTTCCAAGGGCCACTTGGACCAGCAAGAGTCGACGACCTTTCATCGTCTGTTCATATTCTACAGTGTTTTGGTCTTATTCTAGGATTGGTACAGGACGGGAACCAGAAAGATTGGTCCCAAAACTAGAGTTTGTACTACTGTTTCACACTACTAATTTGTCAGCAAGTCCATCTCAATCATCAGAGATGCAGAGTTGCCAGACATTTGAACAGTCCTGCGATGACAACTTGCCGGGCATTCGGACTAGTAGCTAATTAGCAGGTCAGTGATATCAGAAATTTGGGAGCCAAAGAAGAGTTGAAATGAAACATTTCTCTATTAAGGAAAAGAATTAACAAATAATTGGAATACTGTATAATCCGGAAAGACATTGAATGATTAACATACCAAAACTGGGAAATTGAATGATTAACATACTTGGAAAAGAGGAGCCATCTTGATATGAGAATTAGAAGAAGACATTTACAATTAAGACAAGAAACTTTCAGCAGAGAATCAAGGTATTCTGTGCAAGTATGCTTAAAGGTACTTCCTATAGATATATATGCATTCTTGCTGTATGGTATATCAAGATTGTACTCTGCTGTTTTACTCTGTGAACAGCTATACGGCACTTGACTTCTTCCACATTACCAGGGACTTGAGGAACTCCATAACCTAAGAGAAAATAATGATCAGGTAACATAAATAAATACTAACTAAAACTTTTCAAGTTGAAAAACCAACACCAAGTACTTCATTGAACATGAGCTTCATCTAAAAGAGAACGTATGTACCTCTGACGGGTCCCTGAGGGAGTAATATGCATTACTTTCCTTAGGCGCAGATGTTACTAAGAAGCCATAACCACATTGCTTCTCTCTCAGAACCTATTGAGCAGACACACGGTTAATCAATTAGATAAACATGTAACACCATAATACACACAACTTATTCCAACAAACAAAAATATGCTCTTGCCTTGAAAGCGTCTTCATCTGTCTTGTCATCTCCAACATAAATTGGAAGCACGTCGTTACAATTGCTTAGTCCTGAAACAGTTTTTAAATGTTAATGGCACGATATGATTTTCTCTCAACCAATATTATATGCAAAATTCAAGGTAAAGTCTACTAACCTAGTGATTCTAGTAAAAATAGTACAGCTTTCCCTTTGTCCCAGTTGATCACAGGCCGGACCTCTAAAACCTGAACTTTGTCAACAAAACAGAAGTTAGGCAAACAGAAAAACATGTAAAGCAAGAACCCTGAGAAATATGATCTTGATGAGTGGCTATGATATCTATGAAAATTACCTTCCTCCCATGAGTCAACCGCAGGCGTTTGTACCGTTTCATAACATCATGGACACGCTGTGCAACTGTTGTCCAACTCTAAACATAGATTCAAGAAAAGAAGTGAGAACATTTTTTAGCTGAAAAGGGCAATTCCTTAATTCAAATTCAATTGTTATTACAGTCAGTAATTAGTGGAGCTACTACCTAGAGAAAAACAAAAGTGTTACCTTTTCATCTACATTACGGTAATGTACAGATACACAGAACTTATTGTTTTCAACTTTAGCTCCTTCTATGTCTTTTGTACTTTCAATAAGGGAACTAAAAACCTGCTCAGGTAAACAAACAAAATGCTCAAAGCCTATAGACTGAAGAAAGTGAATAGGTTGATCTTAATGCTTTGAAGACAGTTACATACCTCTTCAATCATTGGTAAAAATTCACTAGCAGGCTGGAACAGAATAACTTCCTTGCCCTATTTGTAGAATAAGTAAAACAATAATTAACAAATATATCACAAGATATTGAAAAAAATTATGACTCATAGAAGATTTATCACAAGCTACCTGCTTGTCAGTAGACCTGATGGAATTTGGATGGTCAACATATGTGGATTCTCTGACTGGTCCCACAATGTCCATCCCGTGGCTACCCGCATAGTATAGTTCTGTTAGTCCTACAAACTCGTAAACCTAGATGGCCAAATCCACATAGGAAGTGTGATCAGATGAAACAATTAAATGTTGGCACCAACAGTTTCTATTGTGATCGAATGTTTTAAAAGATAATCCTATGCATTACCTTGTCACGGCTTCTCCCACTAATTATTGCTGTTGGAAAATACTTAGCCACATTTTTCACAGCCAAACGCATCTAAGAAAAAAAAGGAAGAATCTTGATGATAACATGTTGCAAAAATGGAAATAAAATTCAAAAGACTTTGCATCTGAAAAATGATGTCTTACATCATTAGACATGAAAGCACGGTCAGGATCATCTACAATCGGTGAAAGTGTACCATCATAGTCCAGGAATAGGGCAATTCTCTTTCCTTTAGCAAAGTTTGTGATTTGCTCAAAAGATGTACGAGCAGATGGATACTTAAGCTGCAAGATGGAAGAAACGAAGGCCATAAGGATTGACCATGAGAACTATTTATTAAAGTTAAATAAGAAATGACTCATTGGGACGAACGATTACCAGCCAGGTGCGATAAGCAAAATCTACATCAGCTGAGGCAAGCTCATTATGAATGTCCTTGTTTATCTTCTTGGGAGGAGGAGACGAGGACTTCATGGCGTCCAGCCAACTACTGGAACGAATATCATCAAGCACTCCAGTTTTCTTCCTTGGAATAGTTAGTAATAAGTTTGATGAGAAAGCTGCTCCTCTGGGCGAGTAGGGCAACAAACTGTTATGCACACCCAGTGTTGACTGATCAGTGAGAACAGGAGCAGTGTGATTTGATTTAAGGTCCATTGGATCCAGATTTATTTCAACACTTCAGTGATGTCTAAACAAAGAGAAGTTAATAGCGGAGACGGAGAGCCTTCATAAATACAGAGTAAATGTTGGTTTTTGTTTACAAATCTAATATATCTCCTCAACCAACTCTTTTATTAATGAAGAACCACCTCTTCAGAGTTTTCTTGTCACAACTGCTTGGTGAGCAGTCCATCAAGCATAGTGCTCCTGAACACTGGTCAGCATAACATGCAGTATGTTAGGATTTGATGATATTAAAACAAGAACACTTTTATAATGAAACATAAATTCTTGTCACCTATATGTTCTCATATCTGAACCCGCAATTTGTATGTACGTTGACAAATATATGCCGCAAGTTCGTGAAAGGACTATCTTCAGTTCTGAGCTCCTTAGAAATCCTGATCTTCTGCGAATAAGAAAAAAAAAGTGAGGTAGATAAACACTGCAATATAAAAACCAAAAGACAAAGAATTAGATACACGCAAGTGGATATCAGATGTGTAAAGCTTAACAAATGTCTTATAAACATGATTGTTGGAAAATAAATAAACAGCAAGCCAGAAAATCATCAAAGCTGTTAACAGTTAACCAAAACAAAAATTTAGTGATTCAGGCTCTGCCTAGCCATTTCCATAATTCCTGCATAAGATCTGCAAAATAAGGTGATGGGGAAGCTGATGCGTATTCCCACAAAATGCGTGCAGGCTTCTCTAACATCTCTTGCTCAACTTTCTGGAATGTGAAGTCAATAATTAAGGCATCGCTAAGCCTTGACGAAAATTAAGAAGAAAAAGTATAGCTTAACAAGCAAAACACCAAAGTATGTAGCCAACTAATTGAAACAGGAGCAGTAGGCAACAGAAGAAGATAAAAATCTATCACAGGCAAAACATCCATCTCACAAGAATTAATGCATGTCCGTCAACCATAGTACCAATGAACATAAGGATTGGCACATATACGCCTCCCCTACCCATCCACTTGGATGCAGATGATATAAAAGGCATTGCAAATTATCTACCTACCAGACATCTAAACTAATTAACTTGGCATATTATTAGAAGAACAAATGAAATATCAGCATTTACATTTTCAGCCTCAACCTCTTGCCAGTACCAGAACAATAATCGTTGTATCATTTTACTTGAAATATGAACCCGGCTTACAACATACTAAATTGACAATATCTGAACTAATCTCAAAGTACATAATTGATAAATTTGGCACTTACTTGAAGAATAGCCTTAAACAAAGAAAGAGAAAACTACCCACCAAGAGAATAAATACGAACATTGAGAAAGAGAAAACTACCCACCAAGAGAATAAATACGAACATTGAGAATAAGCAACAAAAAATGTGATATGTGCAAAGACCAACTCCCATAGCATTCAACAGTATTAACCAAAAATTCAAAAATTGCAGAAAAGCTCAATGGCACACAAGTCGTGAGGAAGATACTACAATGGAAAGGAATAAGAAACAACTGAAACAATACAAGATCATGCATAAAACGAATGCAGGAATTACTTTGATATAGACATTTTCTGCAGTGTGTGTGTACGCATGCAACATGGATATGTTCAAATTGGCACAAGCATTCTGCATCTCTTGAAAATGTCAATCAACTAATGGCTATGTTCTGAAAGGCTAACCATTTCTAGCTCAAAGTCTAACTTCTCTGAAGGTCCAAACTGTACCGGTGGACTGCCAGTGGGAGCACTTTGACCTCTGGAAACTCATGAAATCGTTATTGACATGAAAAGAAACGTTCATGCATGCAAGAAGAGGATTGGATAAGTAGCATGAGAAAAGAAACATTCAAATGCAAAACATCAACAAATGTCCACCAAATACAGCTTTCCATCCTTTTTGCTTAATAATTTTCTTCATAAATTAGCTAATCAAAAGGATACAAAATTTTCTAGAAGTTTACAAATTTCCCTCGTAATTAGAATGAGACAAATTTTAAGTAAGAAAATGAACACTACATCAAACCATATCAACTGCTTCAGCTATTATATTCTACCACGTCCAAAAAACCTTTAATCTTTTTTAAGCTTACTGATGATAAACCAAAAATTAGAAATTGTCAAAGGAAGAAGTGAATCAATGTCATGATAGGAAAAAAACAAAATGGAAGTTGGACCTTGGTCGAACATCTGTTCTGGATACAATAATGGAGGAAGCACGTCCATGATAAGCAACAGGAAGTTGGAACCTGAACACAAGTGAGTTTGTATGGTCAAAACTTCTAATTAAATGTATGTGGCAAGACATTTATCTGAAGACCCCCCGACTTAAAAAAAATTATAGATACTAAGTGTCATGAATTGGAGTCTAAGGTCCACGAAATATAATCCCACAATTCTTTTTATGATAAATGGATGAAAAGAAGTCAGTGTAGTCCCCTATCACAACAGGAAATACCATCTCGACCTTGCTCTGTGAATTTGCAGAAACAAGCAAAAACAAATTTGATCAAAGAATAACCCAGATAAGATTAACAAGCTCCTGTACTTATCACCATCGTACCATTGGAACAAGTCGCTCAAATCAGCATTAACACGCAATGTGGGCTCAGTAGCTGCATCCAAAGACACAAACTTCTTGTTACAATCCCATGACCAATACAATAATAGTGACAGTTTGAGTACTATATGTGGAAGAACATACACGACAACAAATTTTGAAGGGTCTATCGAGTTTCTTTCCACGCAGGTCGTCCCAAAGACAAGAACTTGTTCAAGCTAGGCTGCCAAACCAAGAACGAATTCAAACAAGAATACAATAAAAACTCGAAAAAAGGTACCATATACACAGATAACTATAATATTGAAATGGAAGATGAAGAAATGACTCTGTGTGACAATAGCTTCAAAAAAAAAGACTGTGTGTGACAAACATGGTCCACACTAGAAACGATGTCGTTAAGCTAGATAAAACCTTACTGACCTGAAGGAAGCAATCGGAGCCGTTAAGAGCCGGGTCGTTGAAAACACCGGTGAGAGCGATCTGGGAGAGGTCAAGGACAGAATCACCGATAGCGACCCCGGGACGAGGCGGAGAAGTGGGAAGAGGCTTGAAGACGCCGAAGGGTAGGTTCTGGATGGGGAACTAAGAGTCGGAATGGACATCGAAGAAGGACTTCAAAGCTCGATATGTTCCATGAATTAAGGGGAAGGAAAGAGTTGAGGCGGGAAGCAAAATCAAAGAAGAACAAATCGGCTTGGCTCAAAATAAGCTGAGAATCAGACGTTGGTTAGTTAAAACGAAAACGTTGACGTTTTAAGTATGGAACAGAATAGGGTCAGAGTTAGTGGCACAGGTGATTTGGTGCCGGTCATATCCTTGGCGGCCATCTAATTTTCTTGGTCTATGTTTCGCATCGCCGTCATAATTCAGAAACTTCGTTTCAATTATGTCAATCTCAATCGAAGACTCAGTAATCTATAAAACCCAGTAGTTTATAGCCTCCAAAGATCAACCTTTAGATTGCCCAAGTCTTTATTTTTTGCATTGTTTCAGGTATTGCATCGATAGTGGAAGAACTGGGAATAAATCTTTTCTTGAAGATTAATGGTTTATGATAATTTTGCAGGCGGAGATAGTGAAATAGGTGCCCAATTGAGATAGAAAAGGAAAGAATTGAGATTTGAAGAATCTTGTAGCTGATGGGAGGTAAGAGCTCAAAAGGATCGAGTGGGAGGGATTATTCATTCAGTAGGTCTGCAAATTCATCTTCCTCTTGGAATCAATACGGGTATCAGCAAGCATCACCATATCCATACCCATCTGGCCAACAGCACTCCTATTATACGCCTCAAAATCCATACGCTCAACCACCGGTTTCTTCTTATGGTTATGAACCAGATAGGCCACAGCCTCAGAGGAGGTTGGAGAGGAAGTACTCGAGAATAGCTGATAATTACGAGAGCTTGGATCAGGTTGGAGAATATATATTATCTGTTTTCATGTGGTCTTTTCCATTTGTTTGACTTCTGTGATATAAAACACTTGGGGCATGTTGGACAGGCAAGAAAACTTTCTTGAATTGACATGACAACTTCCATTGGTAACTAAAACGTCAACGATGTGTAAATGTAAGATACGCATGCTGTCCAAAACATCTCGTCGTGTTGTCTTTAAAGTGTAATCCAGAATGTGTCGTGAATTCTTCTGGTTGGACTGTTGGCGACATTAAATGTTTGAGAAGCAATTCCAGAAGTCAAAAACATTCTTTTCAAGATTCTTTGAGGAGATTTAAGCCGACTGTTGCAAGCATAATCGGAGTGCTCGTTACCATCATTTCAAGTACAACCAGATTAATACGGTCGAAGACAACCAAATCTTTTATGAAGACTCTTTATTTTAAGGAAAAATCTTCAAGAACATGTTCAAACAAATTTGATTGCCATCAAAATAATACCTTCTTCTGATTGAATTCTGCTGTCAATGATAAAATGTTGGATGATCACCCAAAGAACATTGAGGTTAAGCTGAACGAGGAAAATTTCCAACTTTTGGCAAAGAATTGGCTCTAGAACTTTGAACTCAAGGAATACAGGTCGTGGCATCATCTGATCAATTATGAAACTTGTCAAAATAGATTTTCCTTATTTTCTCTCTCCTGCTCATTTCTGGTTGCTTAGCAGGCTTACTTGCCACACTTGCTTTGTTTATGATACAAATGTTTGGCTAGCAGTGTCTGAACGTTATGCAATTTGAGTCTTTCATAAATATGGGAACTATTGGCTACAGGTTACAGCTGCTCTTGCAGAAGCTGGCCTAGAATCTTCTAACCTCATTGTTGGCATTGATTTCACAAAGAGCAATGAATGGACAGGTTTATTGTCATCTTAATGCTTGGAGTGAATTGCCTCATCATCCTGCAGTATACTTGACTTTATCTAATAATCAGGTGCAAGATCCTTCAACAGAAAAAGTTTACATAACCTTGGCAGTGGACAAAACCCATACGAGCAAGCGATTTCAATTATTGGGAGTACACTATCAGCATTTGATGAGGACAACAAGATTCCCTGTTTTGGATTTGGAGATGGTGATTTTAACTTAAGTATTCTTGTTGAATTACTACATGATTTATAATTGGGTTACAAACATGATACTCTCTCATTTTGTCTTTGCAGCATCACCAAGAAGCCTTCAGTTTCCATCCAGATGAGAGAGTATGCAATGGATTTGAGGAAGTACTGTCACGATACAGGGAAATTGTTCCCCAACTTCGACTTGCAGGCATGGCATGCTCCATCATATCCAGTCCAAAATGGAATACCATTATTTACTAATTGATTATGTATTCTCATGACAGGACCAACATCATTTGCACCGATCATAGAGATGGCAATTACCATAGTTGAGCAAAGTGGCAGTCAGTATCATGTTTTACTGATAATTGCAGATGGGCAGGTAATTCTTTTACAAGATGGATCTCTACTGGAATTGCATTAGCATTATGTCTGATCTGCCAGCTTTCTTACTACTTTCAGCCATCAGGAACGGCTGAATCGTACATTGGATATATCATTCAATCAATATTATAATTTGTGGGAACTATATGTCCAAACCAGCATGCCACTTCCCTCTTTTGGCTTGAATTCCGTTCACTTTTTCCCCATAAAGTTGTTTATTTTCTAATGGTCTTGCCATGACTTATTGACATAATAGTTATACATGCATAACATGCAGAGATAAATCCTACAGTTAATACAGCTTTGAACATTTAACCGAGCATACGTGTGACCTGGTTAGCCAAGCTATATATTTTGTCTAAATCTTTTGGTATGTCAGTGTTTTTTTCTTCTGAAGTCTTTGAAATTTATCATGATAGGTGACAAGAAGTGTTGATACACTGCGTGGCCAGCTCAGTCCACAGGAGAAAAAAACAATTGATGCAATTGTCAAAGCAAGGTAAACCTAAAGAGTGGAATAACATAGAAGGATGTGGATTCAAGTTCTTCAACAATTTATTGGTTTGTCTAAAGTTATGTTGGTTGTTTCATTGCAGTGAATACCCTTTATCGATAGTTTTAGTTGGAGTTGGAGATGGGCCTTGGGACATGATGAGAGAGTTTGATGATAACATCCCTGCTCGAGCCTTCTACAACTTTCAAGTAAGCTACAATTTCAGTCAATGGTTTGTTACATAATTCACATTTATTTCACAGTCAATTAAGCTTGAGCAACTACTTCTCTTTGTTTGTGTTAGTTTGTCAATTTTACAGATATAATGTGGAAGAATGTAAATCAATCCAGAAAAGAGACGGAATTTGCTCTTTCAGCTCTGATGGAAATACCTGCTCAGTATAAGGCAACTATTGACCTTGGCATATTGGGGTAACTATTGCATAGTTTTGAATCACTCTTTTTACTGGTGCAGCATCTCATAAATGCCATTTGCTTGCTCATTTTGGTAGAAACAATAGGCGGAGAGGGAGTTCTCCTGAAAGGGTTCCTTTACCCCCACCGCTTTATGGTGCATCTTTCAGCAATATCTCAAAACCTTCCAGCACAAACAGCTTTCAACCACATAAACCTTCCTATTCTGGATATGATACACAATTTGGTGGATACGATACTCCTGTTGCTGGATATGATACATCAGTCAGCTCAGCTCCGCCTTCAAGTTCCTATGATAATCAGGTGCTAAAATTGTAATGTAATTGTTGCAGTATGATCAACTGGTCCGTCATAATATGGATCTATTTAAAAAATGTGTTAATCCTTTCCATGTCTGTTTCTATGACAGGTTTGCCCCATATGTATTACGAATCCAAAGGACATGGCCTTTGGTTGTGGACATCAGGTAAATGATTATTCATCTTCAGTTAGATCATGTAGTGGTGTCTTAGCTGACAAAATGCTTTGACGACTAATTTACAGACGTGTTGCGATTGTGGGGAAGACCTCCAATCATGCCCCATTTGTCGAAGCCCAATAAACACTCGAATTAGGCTCTATTAAGACAACCTTGGATGCAAATTTCAGATCAGCTGTCTCTTCAGGAGGTAGCTTGATCTCATTCTAGCTTGGATCAAATGTCTATTTTCCTGAAGCAGAGATTGGTCAGCCACTGACAAGCATCCCTGAAGGCCCCCAAGTGATAAGAAATTGAGGAGTAACTGGTGAAGAAACAGAACCCCCCACCATTCGTTCCTTGTATATTGTCTTTTTCCATGAACCATCTTCTTATTGTTTAACAATCAGAAAATGGTTTCTAGGTTAGGTTCATGGAGAAAGGGAAAAAAAAAACAAAAAACAATTACACCATGTACAGCGTGGACATCTGCATCTTTCTGGATATATTCATTGGCCTGAGATGTATAAAAAATCATGTTAGGCAAAGGATGTTTTAGAGTGCTGTAGAGACTGTAGGCAGCAATCCGAATGATCAAATTCATGATTTGTTTAGTTCTTCAAGGATATCTGGACTGGGAATACGGTTGCTTACTAGAGGTTTCGATGATCAAAGATTAGGGTTCACATTTGTCAAGAAAAATAAGAATGTACAGCGGCTTTCAGAAACTAGACTTCGGCAGTTTTTTTAGTGCTTATGCTTCGAGTTTGATTAAATGACCCAAGTATTTTCATAATTTGACACATCAGAAATTGTTGTCTAAGCAACCGCCTGACTTAAAATGTTTTCAAGGCAAGCAAGCACTAACCACAAACCCCCACGCAGTAGTAGTA
>JANZLY010000006.1:22970385-22980763 GCA_026770305.1 Erythroxylum gonoclados | reverse complement strand
CAAATTCCTCCTTCCTTACCCTTACACATCAACCCAAAACACCTCCTTTATTGGAGAGTTTACGTTACGGAAGGTATCTTAATGGGTTGTTTCTTTCTCGGCTGTTTTGGCTTTTCTTCCAAGCGGAAGCGTCGAAAACCGCCCAGCAAAGTTCTTTTTGGAGACAAAGTGAGATTTTTTTTTTATGGCTGGTTTAAGTAGTTGTGATTTTGGAAGTTTAGATTGTCATAATCAAGCTCCATTAAAGATTGTTATTTTCTCTCTTTGTGGCAGAGGATTGGCAACTATGAACCTCTGGATAATGTTTCTTCTTGTATTGACCAGACAGAAGTGCCCACAAACTCAGATTTAGAGATCAGGTTAGTTCGTTTTGTTCTCTCATGGAATTTGGCCTTCTGAATGTTTGTGTGTTCTTGGCATTGACTTTGCTTCTGGGTGGGATTCTTTTTTTGTGCAGGAAAAAGCCCAAGGAGTCCTTGAACAGCAAAATTAGAAAGAAAGTTAGTTTCAACTTGAATGTGCAGGCTTATGAACCGATCCCAGCAGAAGAAAGTGACGAGGAGGAAAAGAATGAAAATACTGGCGAAGCAGCTTCTTCGATCTCTGAAGGGGATTCAAATGGGACGAAATTGGCATCTTATCCACAAAATTATAGATATAGAAACTGCTTAGACAGCTATAATGAGGAGGATGAAATATCTTTTGAAGAAAGCGATTTGGATGATGATGATGGTAGTGATGGCTTTGATGGAGATGACTGGGTTTATGATGGTGATATTGACCACTTCAGGTTAAGCGTAGAAGAAATTTCCAGGCAGCTTAAGGATTCACAGAAGCGAGATTCTTCAATTGAAGAAGCCACAGAGCTAAGTTCCCTTGCTGATTCAAATCAAGGGGCACTTGGATCTCTGGGATTTACTCCAAATGCTAGAAACAGGGGTCAATATGTTCACTCTGTTCTGAATCCTGTTGAAAATCTAAGTCAATGGAAGGCAATGAAGGCAAGAAGTAAGCTCATAGTAAAGGATAAGAGTAAAGAGAATTTAACATTAGAGCAACAAGCAAACAATCCCTTTACTTCAACCTCAAATATTAGCCAGTCCAGACCTATAATCCAGGAAATCCCAGTCGATTCCAGCCTCTCCAACTGGTTAGTTTTCCCTGATACTTGCAAGTTGAGTGCTGAATCCACAACAAAATCCATAAACCCTGTTGAGACCATCCCTTCAAAGGGAGCTGTTTTTGACAGTACATATTCATGGAGAAGCAGAGATGATATGCCTATATTAGATATCACCAATTTGGAGGCGCGATAGGAAATTACTATGTTCAGATCACTCAAGGGTATCACATACATATCAAAACTATAAAGAGTTGGTTGAAACTACCAAATAGAGAAAAGGGAAAGGTGGTTGTTCTTGAAGGTTTGGAATTGATGTCGTTGCCATAAAAAGCAGCAGAAGTGCCTCTTGTACTCTTGTTTTGCTTAAATGTAGAGTGTGATACAGTTTGTGTTTTCTTGATTCTGTGTGTTGCTGATTCTTTGATCCACTTCGTCCTAAAATTCTTGGAAAATGATTCTTGTGATAGGGAAGAGCTCTATAGTGTGAGAAGGAAAGCCATGATGTTCTTTTTGTTCTTGTTTGTAATTCTTTATCTTTTCGAATTCTGAGAAAAAGATAGTTGTAAACAGACCATATAAGCATCAAGTGTTTATGTTTCAAAGTGATGACAATTTCAAGTGCTAAATTTATATTCTTTATCTTACAAAGCTCTTCCATAATTGAAACATAGTGGTGGAATGTATGCCCAGCATTTTATTGTTCAATCTTTGTCTGATTACATAGAAGACTGCTGGCAAAGATATTATGCGCATTACTTTCAGGGATCCTAATCTCATAAAATCAAAGTGACTGAGGCAAGTTGCTAGATGGTGGAAGTCAGGTATGTGTTACAGTATCGAACAATTATTTGGTACAAGTAAATTCTTCCTTTGTAACCATTGATACAAACAATATAGCGGAATTTTTGCATATGGATTGAAGAAAGTTCCAACCGCCAACTATCTACAAAATTCTAAAGTTCAGATCGGTAGGAAATGAACTAGTAAAGCTCCACAATAGTGGTGAAACTGAGGATCGGTATATTTCAACATACTCCACATAAAAGGCCAAGTCAAATAGGAAATAGAAATGAGGAATAAAGATCTGATAAATACATTGCTTTGTCTGCAATGTTCCTTGTATGATCTGGTAAAGATACACTTGTTTCCAAAACAACTTTGTGGCAGAAATAAGAAATTAGCCAAGTAGTTGCTAAGTTTGCAAGATATAACACACAAAGTTGTGAAGACGTTAACTACATGAATCAAGCAGAAAGAGTAATCCCGTACGTTTCGGCAGAAATTGCACAAACAAATATGTTATCTGACTGATAAATATCATGCAAGGTTAGGGCTGAAATTGTATCTTCAATTCTGGGGATAAGCTTCTCGTGAGAAAATTCACCATAATATCCAGGTAAGAAAATCTTCAGAGCCAGTAATTGAGGCCTGATCTCCTTAAAGCAAAGGTTAAAGCAAAGCTTTTTGACACCCGGGCTGAAATCATTGCTAAAGAGAATGCCGTGCTGGGTTGTCCCATAGATATCTTCAAACTTATTGTACTAGAGCATCTACATTATGGTACAGATACAAGCATCCGAGTCCTCATCAGAATCACTAACATCACTGCAGGCACAAGATGAAAAATACTGATTTGAGAAATGTAACACATAGTAACATCAAATCCATAAACATTTATTCAAAACGACATCAGGTAATCAAAAGTTTGCCTCTAGGATATAAGTTGACAATATTTCATACTTGGATGCCAATAAATGCATAATTTGAAGAACTTCGGGTTCGTCCAGCCTTTTGAAAGGTCACTAATGTACTGATTGAACAACAAGTAATAAAATCTTAGTACCTAACCAAGGTCCAATTTTAAGTATTCCAGACTTCATTGCAGCTATTATTAGAAAACCTTAAACCTGTTACATTTTTGTTTTCATGGAATGTTTTCAATCAAAACTCATCCACTTTCTTCCATAATTTAGACAGCAGAGGGCAGCAGGGCATATTTAAGCCCAAAGAATTTGAATACTATAAGAGATTATTACTACAAACAAAGAATCCAGACTATCAGCACTTGATTTGAAGGTTCTAAGTAGAATATATCTCCCTATTGTCAATTCTAGCACGGCATTATTAGGCCTAGTTTAGGTTTCCTTGGCAATAACAAAATACAGGTGATGTAAGACAAATAGAGGAAGTATCAACTAGTAGCTAAAACTCACAATATTAAAAAATGTGATCGATATTAGACTGTTGGAATATCAAGTTTAGGGTTTGGATTTTGGCTTTAAAAATGCTGAAATTTTAGATTTGGTATAATTGAGTTTTTAGATGATTACCGAAAATTTAGGCTTAGAATTTCATATTTTCATATAGAT
The DNA here is from genome assembly GCA_026770305.1 of Erythroxylum gonoclados. Lineage (NCBI taxonomy): Eukaryota > Viridiplantae > Streptophyta > Magnoliopsida > Malpighiales > Erythroxylaceae > Erythroxylum > Erythroxylum gonoclados. The sequence continues at coordinate 22,977,271 of JANZLY010000006.1, read as the reverse complement.
GGAATTTAGGTTTAAGATGGTCGAAATTTAGGTTAGGTAATGGAGAGTAGTAAACTAGGAATCACTCTTAGGGTCTAAGAATCACACCTTCTAGTAAAAAAAAACTCAAGTTTGTTGAAAAATTCCAGATTGTATGGTATTGATGAAAGGCTTACATATATATAGTGTTCTTAGAATCTTTATTCTAGTAGGAACAGGATTTCTAACTTAAATCCTATTATGATAGAAATTCTATAAGTCCTATACAACTAGGATAGCATATCTTAATAAGAATAACATAATACTTCTCCTAATACAATCTGGATTTCAGCCTTTATCTTTGATGTCAACTCAATTCCCAATCCTCATCCCACCAAATTGGGACTTGTGGTTGACTAATCTTTCCTCTTTTATTTCTTCTATATACTTTTAAGTTCTTTTGCATCATTTTTCTTCCATTAATTATTGATTTACTATGTGTGACTTCTTATTTCAATATCAAAATCTGGGGAAGTTTATTCACTATTACTGGAACTCAAGCCCATTATTAATGTGAGTTAATAGCAAGAAAGTGATAGACCTCCTATACTGCACACATACACTAGGAAAGGCCAAAGAATAGAATGAGGTGGCCAGTTGGTTACAAAATGTTAGGATGAGGTGGCTACTTAGTTACATAATGTCAGGAAAATCATTTTAGAATGTTTATAGACAGCATATAAGACAAAAGAAAGACTAGAAGGGCAGAGACGATTTTTTGTAAACCAATAGTTAAAAGGAGAGGGGCAGTCTCTCGAATATTGCCAAACCAATCCCCTGTATTGGGTTTAATCTTTAATCCATGTCTTTTCCTCTTTTCTCATTCTTATTTTCGGTGCCTTCTTACTTCCTTTAAGCTTTTTCTAATCAGTCGACACCAGATTCCTAACAGAAAGTTTCTGATTATAAGGACTTCAAATTGATTTCTGGTTTGAGATGAAAATATAAATGATATTCTTATTGTTCTATTTATCAATAGTAGAATTTTTAATATGGGTAGAGTGTAGAGCTCATTAACAAGAATTGAGCTTGGGTCAACTATTGCCAAAATGACTAGAACTAGTCATTTGGATAGTTGGCCCTTAACACTTGTAAACCCTTTAACATTTTCATGTTTAGTCAATATGAGATACTATTAACACTCCCCCTCAAGTGCAACTGAGACTGGACATTCAATTGTTACTTGAAATAGTCGCAGCAGTAACCAACTTGGGTCTCTCGAATTGGACATCTAGATGGACAACCGAGAAATTAAGAATCCAGACCAAACCTGCTCTGATACCATATTAGAATTTTTAATATGAGTAGAGTGTATAACTCATTAACAAGAATTGGGCTTGGGTCAACCGTTGCCAAAATGACTAGAGCTATTCATTTGGATAATTGACCCTTACCACTTATAAACCCTTTAACATTTTCATGTTTAGTCAATATGGGATACTCTAACAATCAATAATGCAAATTTCTATATTTTAGATGGATAAAGCTAATGGAAAATGGTTTACTTCAGTTAACAGGAAAGTGCAGATAATAGTAACATAACTTTTCCTTTCTTTACTAAATACCTTGTGTCTATGAAAACTGTTGGTTCTACTGTTCATAACCATGTCGTTGAAGGTTGAGCCGGTCTCTGGCTTTCTGGACGTACTGTTATCGGAGATGCTAGTTATTGAGGCTTCCCAGTATTAGTTGATAGCTAAGACTTTTCTAGTTGAGGATATCATTATCCTTGGTACTTGAGTTTATGAAATTAGTTTTCAGAATTGAGCAACTTTATAGTAATTCAATCGTTTGGTTGAGTGAAACCCATAAGCATATCAAGTTGACCTGATAATAACATGTGACTTCTTTGTGAAATGCCTAGTAATATAGTAATGGCTTAAACTCTTGTTCTTCCTTCATGCAGGCTAGAGATTCAAAAGCTTCATTGGGTCTAAAACCTATGTCAACGTTTTCATGGAACAAGGTTACGGTTTATTTGCAGATATAGTTTGTATCAAGAACTGTGAATTTGTATGCTTGATTGTGTTGAAACTTAAGTGTCATGGATATTTGTTCCAACATTATTTTCTCAATTAAGCTTGTTGATGTTTCAATTATTTTAGGACATTACAGTATCATAGTAAACATTGTGTAAAAATAAATCATGCCTTCATTTTATACACTTGTTTTAGTTTATTGAAAGGAATTCCTTGCTATGTACATCTTCTTGGTCTTGAAGAGTGTTTACCTAACAAAGGAATGACGTATGAGCTGCTTATATATGAGTTAGTGAATGATCTTGGGGATGTTATTCAAGATATATTGAGCCCAGCACGACATTACAGGTGGCATCAAATCTAAGGCATAAAAGGATGGTCAGAATTATTGTTGTTTGTGATCTACACACTCTATTTGGAGTCTGTTTGGGTCATGTTCAATATTTTGTTCAAATCATTCCAAGTTGAAGGAGAAAATTTTGAAGACAGAAATTTGATAAATAGAACATAATTCACCAGTTTTGAATATGTTCTTCCAAACGAATTTTTGTGTTTTGAGGATGACCAGCATCTTTTAATGACTAGATGTAATAATAAAACATAGTTTCTTTAAATTCCTGCTAAACATGTATTGGCATGTTATTATTTGATTGTTTAACTTCTATGAGTTTTATTCTCCTCTTCCCTCCCCACTTCCCTACTTGTTGATTATCCTTCTTCACTCACTTGCCCCTTAAAAAAAGAATTACTCGCAGGAGTGGCCATCTATATTATACCCTAACTTGTCATCGTTATCCAAAGTTAGTTAGATCATGATGTATCATTTTGCGATGCTTAATTTCTGTGTACATGTTCTTGCTATTTGTTAGCTTTGCATTGTCCATTTAAAATGATGTATGCCTTTAAACTCACTTTTTGAGACAAATAATCCTCCTCATTAGCACCTTCTACTATGCTCCTCATGTCTGATTCTAATTGGTTATGAATTATGGCAGGTCTATTGGCTAAATATTAATTACCTTCTTGTTGCAAAGGCAGCAGTGGTGAGCGCCATTACTTCTCTATTCTTGTGCTTCTTCTTTTTCCCCTTGCTTTTCTTAAAGTTTTGCCCATTTTTCTTGTTGGAATCGCTCTCTTTATTTTTTGCAATAATGTTATTTTCATGGATACATACCACTTGTAGATTTGTGGCTCATTCTTCACCTCCATTATGTACGTCGAATATTGGTGTAAAGAGCATTTTAATGGTCTGACATTGGGAAGCCCTGATTTCTCTCACATTGAGATGGTAAGAAATTACGTGAAAGAGGACTGATGTGCTTCATCATTCAGAATCAAGACTTTAAGAATGAGGATGTGATCATTGATATCTTATTACCTTTTGTATTGCAATTCATGGATCACTGGGTATCTGCTTTTCTTCTCTCCAGTTGCCAGACCACATTGAAATTCTTGTCTCAGCGGTTACTCAAATCAATGAACCCGACAGCTTATATGGGATTGTCCAATCTCATAAGGTCCGTGATTATGTTATTCTGCTTGATGATTGTATCTTTGAGCTAGAATTATAATTTGAACCACTTGCTATTTGACAGAAGCCTGTTTACTTGATTCTTCCATACGGATTAGGGAGGGTGAGGGCTTGGTAATTAGGTTAAGTTAAAAAAATTTGGATCTTAGTTGATAAATTAGCTGTAATTTTTGCATGTCTGCAACTTTTTATTTGAGGATTTGATATGGATGTGTTTACTTGATAATGAGTCGACTTTCAGAGCCCATATGCTTAAACAAATTTTATGGCTAATTGGCCATATTTCATGGAAATTAAGTAGAGGATCAAGGAAGACTCTACAACCAGATATTGAGGAGAAACATCATGCCTAGTTTTATCTTTTTCTTGTCATTATGATATATGCTTTACCGTCATAGTCTCAGTGTTTGTTTTGGTTCTGGGGCATTAATATCGCAGCTGACTTCTCAAGCTGTTACTTTTGAGCGTGAGGGAAACTGGAGCAAGGCACTTGAATACTATGACTTGCAAGTACGCTCAAACACATTGATGCAAATGCAAGGTGTTTCCGGAGCTCTGTTTGTGGATCATAACAAACTGTTAGCCAATCAGAGATTTGCTTTCGAAAGTGAGACATTGCAGCAGAAACCTTACAAAGGTCTGATTAGATCTCTGCAGCAGATTGGTTGCACTCACGTGCTTGATTTATACTGCCAAGGATTGACTTCTCGAAAGGGCGAGTTACATCATGATTTGGAGTTCATTGAATTGCAGGTCTGCTTTCTATTTATTTAAACTGACTTGATGTGAATAACTGACTGGCTGGTTTGGCGCTAATTTTCAGGCATTCTTTACTGTTGTCACTAAACAAATGATTGCATTTTTGTAGTATGAGGCTGCATGGCGTGCAGGAAACTGGGATTTCTCTTTACCTTCTGTTGAAGCGGATCCTTCTTCACAACATCATGCAAAATATAATCATTTCAATGAGAATTTGCACTGGTAATAAAATTTTTAATTTGTGATTCTCACATGTAGGTATGACAATGGACTGGGCTTGTCTAGCTGCTTCTCGATCCAAAAAAATATGCAAACCGAGCCCAGTTTGAAGCTTTGGTGGGCTCGCTTTGCACGACTTGAGTCAAAGCGGCTGCCCAAAACAAAGTCGTTTTTGATAAATTTCAATTATTCAAAATAAGTGTCGTTCGTGACTTTTCATACATATTTATAATTTTACTTCCAAAATTACCCTTTAATTTCTCTCACATTCTGATTACACAGATCACATTTTCAAGGCAGTTCAACATGCAATTAATAAGGGTATATCAAACATTTCATTAGTTTTCTTAATAAGTGTGCATCCCTCTAAAACGACTTTTATTTTTGAACAGGGAGGATATTTTATTATAAGTGATAAATGTAGAATAGCTCAACTTCATATGCTATTCACGTGTTTAATCATTGTATTTTAGACAATATTAGTGCGGTAGTTATATATGAAGACATGAAAATAAAATTCATGTAGTGGACTCCTTGAAATGTGCTGCGAGGCTACTCATTGGACCGACTGGCCTAGCCCCACTAACTAATCTTAAGTCACTACCCCATGCATGGGACCAAGAATTTAAAGAATTGAGCTGGTGAGCTTCCCAAGTTTCCAACTACAAATTTTAACCTTTTCTTTCTGAATCAGAGAAAAAAGATGATCCACACACTCGTAGATCATAGTTGCCAACAAGTGTTAAACAAAGAGAGAAGCGGGCTATCGCTATCTCATCTGTGAATGTCAGTTTGGAAGAAACCTACCGATTAACCAGCTGCGCAAGCAATAGTGACACCTAATTGTCATGTTAGATTCATTCAATTGATTTTTCTGTACATTACTTGCATTATTGTCACGTATAAAAGATGTGAAAGTTGAAGGGTTTACCAATTTCATGACAGGTTTATATGTTCTGGGAACTAAAATTTGGCTCCAGTTGAGTACTGTTAATTCCACTTCTTATCCATTTAGACACAGCTTTACATTCTTGTCAAAATAATTGAATTTTAGATCTTCACGATCCATACTCTCGTACTTTGAAGATATAGCAAGATCTGCTCGGATTCCATTTATATATTTTACGTGATATGCTGGGTTATGACATGCAAGAGTTTGGAGACTTCTGGTGGAATTTGTGGACTTGAAGTACAGTAATTCATCCAAAAGGTTGTTTTCATTATACAATAACTGGGATGACCAAATTAATGTGACAGAGACTTGCATAGATAGAGTGGAGTTTTCTTTTGCAAAAGAAGGGTTTGACTATTATTTCATGTTGATAAGGACCCTGCAGTGCTTGTTTGCATGAGCCATGGACGAGAAGGGAAGTGTAGAATTGTTTATTTATTCTTTTTACTCATTCGAAACAAATGGGGAGGGAGTTTTGGTGTTCTTGGAAGAGTTTGGGTTTGTGAGAGAAGACAGTGGTGTTTCCATGGCCACACTGTAGCAACTGGCAAAGATTTGACCTTTCCATTGTTGGGGACCATGTTCACAAACCTCCAGCAGCTGATGAGAGGCCCATAACTCTGGCGGTTTCAAATCTATTTGATGAGTGCAAGCTACATGGGGAGGGCTATTGGGGTCGGATATTTAGGTCTAAAACCATCAACTACCCCATGTCTAACCAATGGCAATTAATAGTTTTAAGAACTCGGTGGTCTTGAATGGAAGAAAAGTACATGAAATTTCACAGAAGATGAGGTGAAAGAGAAGCCAAATGGAAAGTGGGTTGATGGATTTTAGCTTCTTCCTAACAGAACTCCAGCTCCATATCCTTCACGTCACTCCAGCTACATATTCTCCACTGACGTAAAGAATTATTGAGCTTCTTTTTCCCTCCCTCAATTATATAGAAGAAATAGTTGAAAACATAAACCAAAATGGAAAAACCAGAAATCACATTAAACCAATTCTCTGTGTTCTTACACGAATTACGGATCCCGTGGACTGGCAAAGGGCCACAAGCTAACAAAGAGCATGTGCAACATTAGCGTGTACATGAGTGTCTGGGACCATTTATGATTCAGAAGAGGATCCTAAAATGGCCCCCATGATTGATCTTTACAATAAATCACACTTCATGGTCATTTTTAGATCATATCAGCCGTCAGCTTCTGGCCTCAAAGTTAAAAGGGTCACTGCAGATTTTTGGTCACTTCTTCCTATGCTAATTGCACGTCAAAACAGATTCATTTGTGGTTAGTGTGATGGTAGTTAGAGCTCGCTATACAACAAATCATCTGTACCTGACAACCAGCTTAAGCATGTGTTGGTGTTTCAGTTCAGGTTAAGTGCATTCTGAAGAAAATGTCCAGGCAGCTTTCACAAAATAAG
>JANZLY010000006.1:22947922-22963104 GCA_026770305.1 Erythroxylum gonoclados | reverse complement strand
ATCTAAATCTGACACTGGATTTTGCTTTTCTGTCTTTATAAGGATCTCTTGTCCTTCTATGGCTGCATTTGTTTTTCCAGTTTGATAGGATTCTGAACTGTTTCTCAAAACTTTTGCAACTCCAAGGTTTATTTTTTCAACTTGTATAACTTGATTGTAGTTTATGTTGATGGATGTCCAGCTAACATTGCTAGATTTTGTTCTTTGTTAATATAATGGATATTTGATTGTTACTTCCTATCTTATCCTGCATTTCTTGCTACTTTGCTAGTGGATCCCCTTCTTTGTTTTCTTTAACACTTGTGAACTAATTCAGTGAACACTATGTACCTACTATGCCTCCAGTTTACGTAACTTGGTTTCTGCATTTGGTTCAATATTTTTCAACTTGAAGACAATGATTTACATATCGAGTTCAACATGTACTCTTGTCTCATATTGAGTCCTAAGATACTATTCTACCAAACTTTACAAAGACATAACCTTTTGCAGCTTGAAGAAGCAAAATTGTTGCGAGCCCAATGTCAACATGAGATGGCCATCAGTCTTGCAAAATATATCTCAGAAAATTGTCACTCAGATGATGAAACTTCCAATGTTTATCGCTTGGTTGGAAAATGGCTGGCAGAGAGTAGATCTAGCAAGTTGTAACTGTTATTTTAGTTTGAGCAAATTGCACTGGTGGTCAGTGAACATCTTCTTCCTAACCTTGTGATTTGACATTTGGCAAAATTGCAGCTCAAGAACCATATTAGAGAAGTATTTGAAACCTGCTGTATCACATGCTGAGGAACACAAGACCACTCAGAAAAAGTCCTTGGAAAGACAAAGCCAATGCCACTTTCATCTTGCACACTATGCTGATGCTCTTTTTAGGTCCTATGAGGAAAGATTAACCTCTAGTGAATGGCAAGCTGCACTGCGTTTAAGGAACCACAAGGTACTATATGTAAATTATAGGAAATGTGGGTAGATGGCAGGTTTTGATGTGACTACTGTTATGCAGAAAGTTGAGTTGGAAGCACTTGTTCGGAGACTTGAAAAATCATCAAAGGTATGTCTTATGCCTGTAGACTTCTTCTTGGGTTCTGGTCCAAAGCTATGATGTCAGTAGAGATTCGGCTCCTTTAATGGTTTATTTTTTTGCTAAATTTCTGTGGTTTGTAGGGGGAGAAGGCTGAATACTCGATAAAAATACAAGAGTTGCAGAAACAGCTTTCAATGGACGGGGAGGAAGATGAAAAACTGCAGGTTTATTACAGTTTATGTGTTACTTGTTGTGAAATTGTGAGATATTCTTTTATGTTATAAATCCATGTCAAGTTCTTTGAACCCAACAGGATGATAAGGACAATTTTCTCAGCATAGCATTGGAGGGATATAAACGTTGTTTGGTGATAGGTGACAAATATGACATGCGAGTGGTATGAATTTCCTTTCATGACTCTTTGTATGAGTAGAGAAACCAAATGCTTCATGCATTATTTGTGGATGGCACAGTTAGAGAAATTATTTTCTTCTCCTATGAATTTTCTAATGATAGAAATACTAGCATCAATGTTTTAATTGGGTTGCAAACCGTTAACTGATTATTTTCCTATGTTTAAAAACTAAGGAAAAGTTGGGTGAAAAGGCTCGTCTTATTATGAACAATGTATAGGGTATTTATAAACATACAACTTGTACACCTAAAAAGGAAGAGAACAACCTATCTAACTCCACCACCTAAAACACAAGAATCCCTCTAATTAAGGAATATACAATTAATCTAACTAATTAGGGAATATACGATCTTGACACTAATTAGTACACCTAGTAGCTGACAAACAAAACCCTTTTTCACACTCCTCCTCAAGTTGATTAATGTGGATTTATCATTCCCAGCTTGCCAAGGATACTTTGAAATACTTGGATACTCAGCCCTTTTGTAAGCACATCTACAAGCTATCCTATAGTTAGATGGTTTGTACTAGTTGAGACTACTTCTGATAGTTCTTACTGATCAATCAATATTTGGCTGAAATGTTTGGAAGTTCACCTTTTAATTGAACTTCTTCAGAATTTTGGTTGGGTTTTCAGATAGAATTAATTTTTGTGATTTCAAACTTGAGAGCACATCCTGATTATCAAATATGTGGCTGTTAAGATTGCCTTATCCCAAAAAAATATAGGAATATGCGTGGTGAACATTATTAATTGAGGTGTGTCCCATTATTAGAAGGTGTATTTTTTTTCTTTACGCAATCCCATTATGTTGAGGTGTGTCCACACATGTGCTATGATGACTAATTCCCTGAATCTCAAGATAATCCCCTAGAATTGTCTCAAATTATTTTTCTACATTGTTGGTCTTCAACACTTGTATTACAAACATCCTTTGAAAATTGTCACACTTCATATTGTAAAATTTTAAGATTTCTATTTCCAAATAATGAAGGAAACAGTTTTTGAAGGTATGAAAAAATTAGGATGACCAAGACGATGGGGCCACAACAAGATTACACTATCCTTATTTTAATTTTTAAGTGAAACGAGATTTTTGTTGGACTGAATTTGAGACTACAAATATTGCATTGCAAGTTTGTCTTCTAATTGATTTAGTACCTTAGCATTGCCATTCGTCCTCCCCAGTATCCAAATCCTGAAATTCACATAAATCTTAGTAAAATTTAGCAACACATTGTAAATAATGTATTTTTTATTAGGGATTACTTGGAAAAGACACATCTTATGTTTTGTAGCAAGTTTACGAATTGATAATTTGTAATATATAGATTTTTGTAAGAATTAGTTCCTTGGAAATGATAATGGAACTCTTTCCAACAACTTCAGGTAGTGATTCATCTGCTATTCTCATTGCAAGATTCTCTTGATATGGATTATAAATGTTGAAAAGTGTAGCATCCCCTGTCATGTGATAAGATGCACCTGAATCTACAATCCATGGGCTACTTTTTCTTAAATTACAATCAGAGCACTTGGGTAGTTACCTTTTTGAGCTACAGATCTAGTTCCAATTATGTCAGCAGCTTCGATAGAATTTAGTTGAGAATGCATCTTCTATAAGACCTCAACTTGTTCCTTTCTAAATGGGTTAGACATAACGGTAGAGGAACCTTTATTTGTTGTAGCGTGATTCCCCTGAATCTCTGTCATTGGTTGTTTTTTAGTGCTTTCAATTTGTAGGTTTACCATGGATTTTCTTTTAGTCGCCCCACATATAGCTTGGTTTCCAACAATCATTACACTATGGTCTTCCCTTTTTCAATAATTTTGTTGCTTTTGGGTTTATTTCCTCAAGCATCTAGTCAGAAAGTTCTGGAGTAAAAGTTGTAGGGGATCCCCCAATCATTATCTTTTTCTTGCTTTCCCTTTGACAGAACTTGAAACTCATCGAGATTTTTGTCAAGTCCCAACAAGAACTTGCATATCCTCTCCCTTTCAACAATCTCCTTTTACATTTTGGCATCATATCGACAACCTCAATAGTATTATCTAAAGACATCCAACGTTGCCAATGTTGAGTAAGTGTGCTGTAATATTGAGCTACATGTTAAGCTACATGTTAGCTAAACGTTGTCGTTCTAACAAGTCATTTATCATTCGGGCTTTGGAGTAGGTCATAGAAGTCTATCCCGGCCCGAGCTCGAGTCTGAGTCTAGCCTTAAGCCTGAAAATTCAGAAAAAAGAAAGGTCTGAGCTTGACTTGACGCTCAATCAACTCAAGTAGAAACCGTTGACTTTGAGTTGGACGAGACCAGGTAATACTAGGCACAAATTTCATTCCTAACAGTAAGGTCCTCTTACAGAAGATAATGGAGGATGCTTTCATTCTTGAAAATTTTTGAAGTGTTTTCTTTGTTGGAGTGGAATTCCTTTGTTGCCTCCCAAATTTCTTGTGTCATGCCATATAGAAGAAAATTCTTGCCTATCTTATTGGTCATAGAATTGATCAATCAGGACATAGCTATATTATTTTCTATTTTCCAAGTTTTGAACTTTGGATCTTCATCATTTGAAGAAATGAGATTGCCAGTGAGATGCTCATCTTTTTCTTTCCCATAGACATACATCATGATTGATTGTAATCATTGAAGATAATTGTTCTCATTTAACCTGTTTTGTGTGATAGGAAGGAAAGCACTATCTGATTTACCATGATAGTTTGTGACATGACTGTTAGAACTTGAAATTACCTTTAATGAAGATGTGATCTGTCTTTCAGTTGCCATGTTGTATTTGATCATGGAAAGAGGAAGGCACATATTTTTAAGGTTCAGAAAGTAGCTCTGACATGGTGATACCATGTGGAATAATTATTTTCCTCTGTTTAAAATTGAATGGTGTTACATTATATATACACTATAAAGGACTAGAAAGGAAACAGACTAATTTAGGGAATTGAATGTAATACCATTATCCCTTTATTCTGTGGAACAATCAAATTAGTTATAAGTGATTGATACCAATCTAATCCTTAGTAATTGATTATTAAAAATTATTCTTGAAATTTTGAAAACTATTTTTGAAATCAAGATAATATCTCCTGAATTTTCACACAAATTAATCATGGTGATACATATCAAGGCATGTTTATATTCTTAAAATGTTATTTATGTGTGATTGAAACTTGGATTATATGCTAGGTAAAGGGTTCTTACTAATTAAGGTATTTGTGTTGCTTTCTAAGATGCTAAGATGTTTGTGGTTGTTTTTAGGTGTTTCGACTTATTTCCCTTTGGCTCAATCTCTCTTCTAAACCAAACGTCATTGTTAACATGCTTAACACAGTCAATGAGGTATGATGTCACCATTTTGAAATTACTCTTTTGCTAAATTAATTGAATGCTTTATGAATTCAGAAATTTAACTGCATATATTGGTTCATTTTATGAATCTAATTTTTCATCTATGTCTGCAGGTTAAATCTTACAAATTTCTACCTCTTATTTATCAAATTGCGTCAAGAATGGGGTGTCCAAAGGATATTATTGGGCCTCATAATTTTCAGGTTCAAATAGTATCAATCATACTTTTCCATTGTCTCTTGTGTAAACCTTATTTCATCTTATTCTATTTGTTGGATTCTGCAGTTTGCTTTGGTTTCTCTGGTGAAGAAAATGGCAATAGATCATCCCTATCACACAATATTCCAGGTATCTTCCTTTAATTTTGTGAAACAAACTTTCGTTATTTTCTTTCATGTGTTGCATGTTTAACATACCATCAAATAATCTTTGCAACCATCTTGTGTTATGGAACATAGGAAAGTGAGGTGAAACATCATAACAACATTTATGACAAAGAAAATGTTATGTTAATTTTTCACAAATCCATGTATGAGTGGCTGTTTGTAAATACAATAGGTTGAACTAACTCCATTTTCCACTATTGTTTCTTCTTTGATGCTAGCTTCTAGCTTTGGCGAATGGTGATCGTATCAAGGAACTGCAACGGAGTAGAAACTCATTTGTGGTGGATATGGATAAGATAGTTGCTGCGAAAAATCTTTTAGAAGAGCTATTATCGTACCATGGAGATATTATAAGACAAGTATTCCCATACTTGATTTAGTTTTACCGTCTTTGAAAAAGATTCAAGTTTTTACCAAATTGTTCCCTGAACAAATTGCAGATGAAACAAATGGTGGAAATTTATATCAAACTTGCAGAGTTGGAAACTAGAAGAGAGGTTTGTCTAACATTTGTTTAAAGTTTGTGTAGTTGTTCCTTGGTTCTGTGGGTTTGGATTGTCCACTAACTTCAGTTCAACAAAATAGAAAGTTTATAGTGCTCCTATTAAGTGAATTCGTAACAATTATTTGGCTAGAGAGAAGCTAATGATTTAGTGAAATTACTACTTTTTTTACATTTCTTGAAGGATGTCAACAAAAGGATGACACTACCAAGAGAAATTCGCACTATTCGACAGTTGGAACTTGTAAGTGGACCATCATGGCCTAGTCATCTGATTTATGTAATTGCTTGAGGGTTGAGATGTCCATACGCAGTTAACTTTATTGGGAAGACGATGTCTTTGCTTTCTTGTTGGATCGATAACTTGTTTAGTGCATATTATTATTAGTATTTTCATCAGATTTTAATTGAACATTTGCTACGTTGAACGAATTTCAGGTGCCTGTGGTAACAGCTAGCTTCCCAATTGATCGGGATTGTCGTTATCAAGAAGGTTCCTTCCCATACTTCAAAGGTTTAGCAGATTCAGTCATGTAGGTGCTAAACAAATTTAGATGCTTTTAGCTTATCTTATCATTTAGTTTTTATTGTTGCATTAGACATCTTTGATACACTTTTAAAAGTTGACATTTGTGCTTAAACAGTGTCATGAATGGTATAAATGCACCAAAAGTGGTGGAATGCTTTGGTTCTGATGGTCAAAAATATCGACAGTTGGCAAAATCTGGAAATGATGACCTAAGACAAGATGCTGTAAGACTTCCATAATTTTATCTATTCTAGTTCCTATCCAATTTTGTTAGCGGAGTTATGAAGAACTTCCTTGCATTCTCAATTTACTTCAATGGAAGATTAAGATCTTGATGGCTATGCTAAAAACTCCAAAAAATTCACCAACCAATTTGAAACCTTGAAAGTTTGCTGAGGAACGCCTAATTTGTGATTAGAGATGCTTATGAAAAGAACTCTCTAGTGTAAATAATTAGTAAGAGGGGTCATCATTTTTAAACTTAGTCAAACTAGTCAATTGATTTACCTTTATATCTTTGACTATTCTCAATACCACTTGCAAAAAGTATTCCATCTAAAAAAAGAATACTAGTGACACAAAATAGAAGGGAAAATGAATTATCTTCTTTTTGAATGATTCAGTATTATACGTTTAGTTACCTCGTAAAGTAAGAAGGAAAACAAGAAACAATTTCTCCTAGAAAAAGAAAAAATCTCTTAGGAAAGAAGACAGTCTCCTAGAATTTCACACTCTCTTAGAAAAGGAGAACAATCTCGTAGGTTTTCACAATCTTTGGAATATCAAGAATTTTACTTTCTCAAAATGGTATATAACTAATATGAAACTTGACATTCTCCATCAAGGCAAGGAATAGATGTCATCGATACCTACTTGAAAATAATATCACGAAAACTTGAGCGGTTCAACTCCTTTGTCAGAATATCAGTTAGTTGGCTTGACGATGGAACATATTGCATGCATACAAGCCCCTCTAATTTCTCCTTGATGAAACGTCTATCAATGTGAATATGCTTTATCTTATCATGTTGAATAGGGCTATGGGCAATATTGATAGTTGATTTGTTGTCACAATAGAGCTTTATAGGACCTTCTTACTTAACTTTCAAGTCATCTAGAATAATCTTCAGCCATAAGAACTCTCATAAGCCTCGAGAAATTGTTTTAAACTCTGATTATTTTAATGATTTTGCCACAATATTTAGTTTCTTGCTCTTCCAAGTCACCAAATTGCCTCTAAGGAAAGTACAGTAATTTGTGATCGATTTTTGGTCCATTATACATCTTGCACAGTTCGCATTAGTTTAAGCTTTTAGGGGAATATGATTATTCCTGTTAAACATAATTACTTTCCGTAGATTCCCTTTTAAGTAATGCATCACCCTATACGTAGCTTGTAGATATGACTCTTGGATAATGCATGAACTAACAAACTATGCTTATTGAGTTTGTGGAGACTCCATAAATTGACTCATTACACTTGTAGCAAGATATCTAGACGAGTAACAATTAAATAATTTAGTTTACCAACAAGTCTTCTATACTATCTAGATCCTCCAAATACTCTCGTTTCTCAGCATCAAGTTTAACATTCAACTCTATGGGACCACCAATTGGCTTAGTTCCAAACATGCCTGTTTTCTTCAGAAGGTCAAGGACATACTTTATTTGAGGTGGACAAATCCCCATCTTCAACCTTGCTATCTTGATATCAAGAATATATTTTTGTGAACCATGGTCCTTTGTTTGAAAGTCTGTAGGAAAGACTTTAAAGACTAGATTCCTACTTTATCATCACTAGTAATAACAATACCATTAACATAAACAATCAAAAGAATTCTACTAGCTTTAGAGTGACAATAAAACACAAAATGGTCTACACCACATTGTGGCAGACCAAACTCCATAGCCACTGTATTGAAGCACCCAAACCAAGCTCTCAATCAGTGATTGTTTTCGACTATATAGAGACTTGAAGACGGCACACCAGATTAGTCTCTCCCGGAGTAATGAACCTTGGTGGTTGCTCCATATAAATAGTCTCCTCAATGTTATCATGAGAAAAGCATTTTTCACATCGTCAAGTTGATGAAGAGACCAATTGTGTGCCTACCAACACAAGAGAACACGAACAAATGTCAATTTGGCTATGGGAGAAAGATCTCAGTATAATCCATACCATACATCTGTGTATATCCTTTAGCCATCATTTGAACTTTTAAATGATTAACTGTGTCGTCAAGATTGACCTTAACGTTGAACAACTAACGATAATACACCATAGTCTAATCATATGGAAGAGTAACCAAGTCCTATGTATTATTAGCTTGCAAAGCAACATTTCTTCTTCCATGGCATATCTCCTTCAACAAGGAGCCAAAGTTTTTGAAACAGACTTAGGTACCGGTATAGGAGACAAAGTGAACGTAAAAGCATAATATGATGGTGATAAATGAGTCATAAGAGACAACGTTTGAGATAGGGTGAGATGCACAAGCCCTTCCTTTACGGAGAGCAATTGGCCAATCAAGATCATCATGTGGTGGAGTTGAAGATGAAGACAACAACGACGACAACGATGAGTGTGAATGTTATGGTTGTAATTCATGATGAGTACGTCAAGTATAAACTTGCAAATCATGACGAGATAAGACGCTTTAAAGGGGTAGGATTAGTGTCAGGAGCAAGCTTAGAAGTGGTGGAATTAGCATATGGAGTAAAATGACTGGTAATCGTTTGGGAAGGACCAAAGGGAATTGGTGAACATGCATCAAGTCAGTAGAGACATGATGAGCATAGAAAAGTGAGGTATGTCTTCAAAGAATAACATCAATAGACACAAAAAAATCTATTCAAAGAAGGGCTAGAACATTTGTATCCCTTTTATAAACGAGATAACTCAAGAAAAATGCACTTTATAGCTTTTGGGTCTAATTGTCTAAAGCTGGTGAACAAAATAAATACAACCGAATACCCAAAGATTAATAGAAAAAGGATCTTAACAGGGAAAAAGGCTAGAGAATGGGACAATCGATTGATAAGAAAATATGCAATGAATACATCTCTCCAAAGACTTTTGGGTACATTCATGTAGATTAATAAGGTACGACTTGTTTTGACATGTTGGATTTTTCTCTCAGCTACCCCATTCTATTAAGTTTTGTGTGGGCACGAAGACTGATGTTGGATACCTTGTTGCTGCAAGTAGTTGGAGAATGAGTTAGAGAATATTCTCTAACATTATCACTACAAAGAATATTAATTTAGGTATTAAATTTATTTTGAATTTTAGCACAGAAAAAAATGGAGAATAATTCTAAATGATCTTTCATTAGATATAACCAAGTTATTTAAGAATAAGTATCAATAAGAAGTACGAGATATTGAAACTTAACCTGTAGTTGACAAGGATCAACCCCTAAATATCTGTATAGACTAACATAAATGATCTCAACTCTTTTATTGACTCGAGGGAAAGATGAATTACAATGATGTTTTTCATGTTGATATAACCCACAATTTAAGCTAGAAATAGAGTCTAACCTTGGCACTAATATCTTGAGATTCTTCAATGATGAATGACCTAATCAACTTTTAATATCAATAGGAGAGATTGATACTGAACATTTGACAGATGATTGCAACTCGCAAAAGTAGTACATCCCATTTGATTCATGCCCTTCTCCAATTGTCATCTTGGTGTTCAAATCCTTGATAATGACATTATGAAGGAAGAAATAGCAGAACAATTTAATTGTTTAGTTAGTTTGCCCACAAACATAAAATTGAAAGGAAAGTTTGGTATAAATAATGTAGAGATTACTGTAAGAGAGGGACAAGGATGAAAGGATCCAACACTTTTAATGTTGTCAGTAAATCCATTAACAATGATGAGCTTATTATTATGAGAAGACGGTAATGGAAAGATATGATCAAAATTAGTTATTTTATTTAAAATATGATCAATGGCATTAGAATCCAATATCCACGACTGTTTTCTAGCGATGGATGAATAACAAGCTGTTGGATTACCTTGATGAGCCACAAATGCCATAAAAGAAGAAGACGCCTGCTGAGTTGACTGATATTACAAGTATTTAGTATGCTTATCCTAAGATAAAGTAATAGACGGTTGTCTCATAGACATTTAGTCGAAAAGAGAATAGAAACTTAGCTAAATATGCCAAAGAATTATTACCTAACGGTTTGTCAAAATTGCTAATAAGAAATCTTACCTAATCAACCTCTTCTTTATTGAAACAACATAATCCTTAGGTGTTCCTTCATTTTGCTGACTTTAACAACATGGGTCTAACAATATTTCCTTGGTTCATCTCCTTTATCCCCGCTATCTTCTTTGAGGTTTTCTATGAAGTTTCCAACACTTTTCAGGAGTCTTGTAAACTTGAAAGAAGAAGTAATTTTATTATATGTTGAGTATGTACAGAGTAGTGCTTTATATACAGAAAGTTGTTAGCCTAATATAGAATACAATCCCTATAATCAAGCTATACATAATTAGGATTATTCCTAGAATCATGCAATAGAATCATAATCCTTAGAATTAAGGATGTAATCTATAACACTCCCCCTCAAGTTGGAGCATAGATATTAATCATGCCCAACTTGTTACAAATATAGTTGACCCGAACTCCATCCAAAGCTTTTGTAAAAATATCTCTAAGTTGTTCTTCGATCTTGACATATCCTGTAGAGATTAAGTTTTGTTGGATCTTTTCTCGAACAAAGTGGCAATCAATCTCTATGTGTTTATTTCGTTCATGAAATACAGGATTAGATGCAATATGTAGAGCAGCTTGATTATCACACCAAAGTGTGGCCGGTTTTGAGACTTTAAGGCCAATTTCATAAAGAAGTTGGTATAGCCATATGTTCTCACTTGTGGCTTGTGCCATTGCTTAATATTCAGATTCTGCACTTGATCTGGTCAACATTGTGCTTCTTGTTTTTCATGAGACTAAATTCACTCCAACAAACACGCAATATCTAGTTGTGGACTTTCTGTCAACTTTGGAACTGGCCCAATCAACATTCGATACGAGTGTGCCCATGATTGTTGTATAGTATCCCTAGACCAGGAGCTCCCTTTAGGTAACATAGGATCTGCTCTAGAATAGCCCAGTGATAAATAGTTGGAGACGACATAAATTGCCTTACAATGCTGACTGGATATGCAAAATTAGGATGAGTCACTGTTAAATAATTTAGTTTTCCAACTAATCTTCTGTATTTCTCGGGATCTTCAAACAAGTCTCCTTTAGAGAGATGTAGATTCAGAGTCATTGGAGTACTGCATGGCTTAACTCCCAATTTTCCAGTCTCAGTTAGTAAATCTAGAACGTACTTTCTTTGGGATAGAAAAATACCTTTCTTGCTCCTCGGCACCTCTACCCCCAGAAATTATTTCAAGGGCCGTAAGTCCTTGGCTTGAAACTGGTTGTGAAGAAAAGACTTTAAAGATGAGATGCCCACGTGATCACTTCCAGTAATAACAATATCATCCACTTAGACAACAAGAAGAATAATTCCAAATGCAGAGTGTATAAAAAATAGAGTGATATGATTTTCTCTTATTCATTCCAAATGCTTCAATGGCTTGCTAAATTTTCCAAACCAAGCGCGAGGGCTTTGTTTTAAACCATATAGAGATTTTCGAAGACGACAAACTATATCAGACTCCCCCTGAGCAACAAAACCAGGTGGGTACGCCATGTATACTTCCTCGTGGACGTCACCATGGAGAAAAGAGTTTTTGATGTCTAACTGATGCAGCGGCCAATCATAAGTAGCGACCAGAGAGATGAATAGGCGAATGGATGTTAATTTGGCTACAGGTGAGAACGTATCAGAATAATCAACACCATAAGTTTGAGCATAGCCTTTTGCAACAAGCCGATCTTTGAGTCAGTCCATTGAGCCATCAGAGTTAACTTTGACTGTGAATACCCATTTACAACCAATGACCTTCTTACCAATAGGTAATGGTACCAATTCCCAGGTATCATTGGCATCTAAAGCATTCATCTCTTCTATCATGGCATCACGCCAAACAGGGTGAGATAAAGCTTGATGGATAGTCTTTGGGATAGTGACAGAATCAAGGGAAGCAATAAAAGAACACGAGGAAGAAGATAAATGATCATAAGAAACAAATGATGAAATAGGGTAGGTGCACTAGTGTTTACCTTTGCGAAGAGCAATTGGGAGATCATCGGGTGATGGATCTGATGACGAAGAACAACTGGATATGGGGCCTGTATCAGGATGATCTTGTTGTCTAGAGTAGACAAAACGAAGAGGTGGCGGTTGTTTAGGCGTAGCCTTGGTTGTTTGAAAGGTGACTTCGTAAACAAGCAAATCATCATCAGCCTCCATTCTTGAGACTAAAGAGTGAGGAAAGAAAGGAACCTGTTCCAAAAAGGTAACATCAGCTGAAACAAGATATTTGTTAAGAGTGGGACAATAGCAACGATACCCTTTTTGTAGACGGGTATAGCTGCGAAAAACAAATTTTATAAACTTGGGGTCTAACTTAGAGATTTGAGGACTTGTGTCCCGAACAAAGCAATTACTACCAAAAATGTGTGGTGGAATATCAAACAAGGGTTTAGAGGGAAAGAGGATAGTGTAAGGTATCTCACCGTGAAGGACAGAAGAGGGCATACGATTAATTAAAAAACATGTTGTGGAGACTCCATCAGCCAAAAAGGATTTAAGAACTTTCATTTGAAACAATAGTGCTCTCGCAGTTTCAAGGAGATGGCGATTTTTTCTCTCAGCCATGCCATTTTGAGGAGTATTAATGCATGAGGATTGGTGGAGAATACCATGTTGGATCATGTAAGACTGAAATGGTGTAGAGAAGTATTCCTTGGCATTATCACTTCGTAAAGTGTAGATTGAGACATTAAACTGGGTTTTAATCTCAGCCCAATAGGCAGGAAAATGAGAAAATAATTCAGAACGATTTTTCATGAGATAAAGCCAAGTTACACGAGAGAAATCATCAACAAATGTCACAAAATATTGAAACCTAGTTTTGGACATTACAGGGCATGGGCCCCAAACATCAGAGGGTACTAATTCAAATGGGGAACTAGCCCTTTTATTGATTCTAGGAAAAGAAGATAGACGATGGTGCTTAGCAAATTGACAGGACTCACAATCTAAAGCATATACATTATGAAATTGAGGACAAAGTTTCTTCAACAAGGGTAAAGATGGATGTCCTAACCGACAATGGGCTTGAAATGGGGTCAAGACACTAGGGCAGGCAATGGGTTTAGGTACTGAGGCGTCTAGAACATAGAGATCTCTTGATTCCTCTCCTCTACCAATAGTCTTTTTCGTCATAAGATCCTGAAAAATACAATGATCAGGAAAGAATGAGATACAACAATTTAAGGTACCAGTGAGTTTACTCAGATAATAAATTAGAGGAGAGTCCAGGTAAATTTAAGATAGATGTTAGGGACAAAGAGGAAGTAGGATAGACAGTGCTAGACCCAATAATAGGGGAAGAACTCTTTCCCTTGTAACTTGAATAACTCTTTCCAAAACCACTTCCGTTTGACCGTCGTTTGGGGATGGTAGGAAGAACTCATCTTCAATATTGTCCCTTATAACTTGAATAACTCTTTCCAAAAATTACTAGTGAAAAGTGGGTCTCTATCACGCAATATGGAGCTAGGAACACCATGCAACTTCACCACATCTCTTATAAACACTTCAGCCACTGTTCTAGAGAAGTAAGAAATGAGCATACTTTGATAGCCGATCCACTACCACCATTATGACTTCGTAACCTTGGGACTTAGGAAGCCCCGTAATGAAATCCATTGAGATTTCATCCCATATCAGCGTGGGACTGGGTAAAGGTTGCAAGAGACCAGCTGGAGACATGGCCATGTATTTATTCTTTTGGCATATAGCACATTCCCGAACAAATTTTTGTATTGACGACTTCATTCCTAGCCAAAACAATCCATTAGCCAGCCTCTTGTAGGTCTTTAGGAAACCAAAATGTACCCCTAACGTTGAGGAATGATACTCTTGTAATAATTGGGGAATTAATGTAGAAGTAGACGAAAGAATTAATTTGTTCTTATAGAACAACAAACCTTCCCTTAGATGATAATCAAGTTTTGAGTTAGGATTATGTATTATAGCTGAAATGAGGGAGTTTAGCTCGACATCCCCCTTAAGAGGGCATCTGCAGCTCTGTTTTGCTTTCCCAGTTTATAGATAACTTCAAAGTCTAAACCCAACAACTTAGCGTGCCAACATTGTTGATCTATTAACGAAATTCGTTGGTTTAACAAATGCTTCAAGCTCTTGTGTTCTGTTAAAATGCGTCTCGGTTAAAAAATGCTTCCAATGCTGAATTGTCATCACTACCGTCATCACTTCTTTCTCATAAACGGACTTGAAAAAAGTCGATTTGACAAGTGCTTTGCTGAAATAAGCCAATAGGCGGCCCTCTTGCATTAGGACAGCACCCAAACCTCTCCTTAAAGAATCACACTCGATGGAAAATTCCTTGGAAAAATCTGGCAAAGCTAGAACGGGTGATGTAGTCATTCTCTTTTTCAATTCCTCAAAAGCCTCTTGGACTCCTTTCTCCAAATGAACCCATCTTTCTTGGTAAGTTTGATAAGTGGTTTTGCAATTTTTCCATAATCTTAGACAAATTTTCTATAGTACCCAGTGAGTCCAAGGATGTAACATCTCGTTCTCATACTAAGGGTTAGAACCCTAAAATCCGGTATATGTGAGATCAATGAAAGATTAAGAAAATTACATTTTTATGCTCATGCATATTATTAGTATACACACATGTGAATTTGAATTTTTACACACATAAAAATGACTGTACATGCATTCATTGACATTCCGGGTATAATTGAATTGAGTTGTGATACTATTGAGAAAATTTT
>JANZLY010000006.1:20266973-20281026 GCA_026770305.1 Erythroxylum gonoclados | reverse complement strand
AACTTATAAAAACATGAATACTATATCTACTTAAATATTTTACCCTAGTAAGATATTTCTACATAAAAATATATAATAAAATATTTTTAAATTTTATTTAATTAACTTTAAAATATGTTGTTTCAAGAGCTGTTTCAAGATCTTATTATGAGATTATTATTTTTTAAATACCTTATTTTTATTAACTAGGACTAATTCATAATTTGAATAATGTGTTGTTTCCTTTTGAATCTTTTAGGCGTCTTTATATTTGTTACAAACAGTTCAAACATGAAAAACATTTCCTTCTAAAAGCAAGTAAAGGGAAACATGTGGTCCAGATATAAGCGTTGTAAAATAGTCAAAAATAATAGGACAAAATTGTCAAGTTAAACACAATACGCTAGTAATATGAAGCTTGTAAAAAATCAGCTGGTTGGCCAACCCACCAGCTGATAACCAAACAAATATATCAACTATTTGACTATGTCAAACAACTAATATCCTCCTACCAGCTGAGTTTTGGCTGAAAAGCCATCATCTAATCGGGCCGTAATGTCTGTAAAAAATAATTGAAAAAAACCAAATACATGGCATTTAGCAACAATAGCTATTGCATGAGCAGCAGCAACTACTGACTAAACAACAAATGTCCAATCAAATGATACATCAGATGGGTTAGAGACTAGCTTTTGTTCATCATGAGTCAAAAGCATCTAATATGAGCCACCACCGTCAAGTCATAAATGTACAGAAGCAGGCGGTTTGGTTCGTATGAAATCAATTGATTGGCCTGGATCATTGTGCACTTCAGACGCATTCCTTCCATCTGTCAATTTAACACAAGTTTGTAATTCTATTAATCATAAATTCACCCAAAGATGATCATGCTGTGTAAACAGCAATTAAAACCTTCCTACGATCCTACCTTGATTTAGAGATAATGCAATAGAATCATGAGCTGTAGAAAGACTCTGCAACTCTGCATCAGAGTTTGGTGCATCACTTATCACTACATTTAGATTCAGAGGAGTCACTGATGATTCTTGGTTTTCAGTTACCTGTATGTAGCAAATAAAATATTAATCAGTAATTTGCACTGGACTACCCCCAACATCCAGGACAAGACAGTTTATTTATAGCCATAAAATACAAAAGGAAAAAGGGCTTCAACCTCGAGAGAATTAGAAACATTGGACGCTAGACTTCCTGAACCATGAGCAGTATCAGCCTCCGTCTTGGGCTCATGTAATGTAGAGTCTGTCACATGGAGGCTATGGCTATCTTGTCGCACATGACCACCGGCATCTTCCTCAATTCTTCTAGGAAACTTTGATTTGATATTGTTGTCACCATTCAGCAAAATACCAACTTCTTCACCAGTCCTTTTTCTGATTTGTGCATATCATGATAAGGACATCCACCAATGCTGAAATAAAGATAAAAGGAAAGTAGACCAGAAATTGATGATTGCCAAGGAACAACAAGAACTACCATATCCACACCTTGTGCTTCCAAGATCAGTTGTATGCGGGGAGCTTGGCTTGTTAACAAATAATATTCCACGTAGTGACCTCCCGTCAATGGTTGTTTCAATACTATATCCATGAGGGAAGCTTTCAGTAACTTTGGCTTGAAATGTCATCTTCCCTTGATAAAGCACTTGATTCAATCCGAAATGTTCACCACCTGCAAAGAAAGCACTACCCTTCTTAGGAACATTGCTCAAATCCAAATGTAATAATCACTCTTCCTTCTTGGATTATCAACTCTTAATTAAGCCAAGTGCCCTCTTAATCTAAGTAACAGTTCATTTCCTTTTCTTATTCAGCATGTAGCCGTAGTTTCCACGTTATCTTTCATACACAATCCATCCACTCGTGAAGCTCTTCAAAACTAAAAACCACGTATACTTGTTAACTCTTATGCTGGAGTATTGAAATTAAAATTTTCTAACTGCAGTATAATATTTTCTTATCTGATGCCATGATACCCATCTCATCTCGGAGAAATAGTTCCTTTGCAATGTCATGTATATGGTGTATATAGGCACACATACAGTGAAAAATACTTGTATAGCATTACTTACAATTCTGTTACAGGAAATAAGTAGTGAGTCATCAACCCATATATGAAATGTAATTGTAAGTAGGGATAGCAATGGGCCGGCTCATGAGCCTAGATTCAGGTATTTTCAATGGGTCGGTTCATGGGCCCAGACCCAGGTCTAACCTAGCCTGAGGCCTAATTATTCTAAGCAAAACAAGAAGAATTGGGCCTCGGGCAAGCTTAACCTGAACAGCCTAGGCCCTGACCCAATTAAAAAAAATGTTTTACACTTTTAATTTTTAAAAAATTGGCGGAGCTGACCTATGAGCCGACCCATTGCTGTTCTTAATTGTAACATAATACATCATAATAGAATACAACAAATTCTCTGTCCTCTCTCCCCCTCTCTTTCTCTCCTCTCTCCCCCTCTCTTCCCATGTCAGTTCGTTGGCCCCTTCTCGCCATCCCTATCTCTTTCTTCTTCTTCTCAATCAGCTAATATACATCCAAATTCCAGTTATGTTCTAATTGGGACATCAAATGCAACCATGGGTAGGATATTGTTTTTATACTTTCTCTAGCACATTATAAATTCAACTAAAATTTATGAAAGTATTTTATCACACAAGGACCCAAAACGCCTCCACACCAAGCAAAGGAATTTATCAAATCTCCTAGCATCTAAGATTGCCTAAACATGTACCCAAACTAAAAGCTACCCCTCTAAATCCGTAAACAATAACTCTTCTAACATACACGTCATTAGGGTTGGCAATGGCTCGAACCTAACCCTAAAGTTTTAAAATGGGTCTGAGTTAAATCAAACTTCAGGTTGAACCAAAAAGTCCAAAGCCCAGTTGGACTTCAAGCTTTTTCCGAGCCTCCGAGCTTAAAGGCCAAATTGTTAAATTTAGGCCCAAGCCCATCCCAAATCCCAGTCAACTTGGGCTTTTCCCATTGACTTTGGGCCCGGGTCAAAATGCCAACTTTACACATCCTCAGCCCTCAATTTACAACC
This sequence comes from Erythroxylum gonoclados, assembly GCA_026770305.1. Lineage (NCBI taxonomy): Eukaryota > Viridiplantae > Streptophyta > Magnoliopsida > Malpighiales > Erythroxylaceae > Erythroxylum > Erythroxylum gonoclados. The sequence goes on along the minus strand of JANZLY010000006.1, from coordinate 20,277,980 downwards.
TTGTATTTCCAGCTTTTTCAAGCATTTTCTCCACATTCAAGTCTGGTAAAATCATGTTTGACTCAACATAATTGACACGAACGAAAGCAATACCAAGGTCCATCCCATAGGTGAAAATGACTGTAGTGCAACACAACAGGTGAATACTATGTCAAATGAGGATCAATAACTAAAAGCATTTTGACATATTAAAAAAAGACTTCCAGAATTCTGAATATAAAATAGGCTACACATACATATTGCAATAGCTAAAGTCAGCTTCTGCACAACACCAGTGACTATACAGTTTATTTTTATCACATAATGGCATGAGAATGTGCAAATGGTCAGTTAAGATATATGAAAATCACCAGCTAAATTTGACTGCAGAAGAATATGGAGTACATAGCATTATAACCATTCTTACCTGGTTGGGCATAATTTGGCATCGTATCAATTGTAACCAAAGCTTTATCATGTATATTAGTGTAAAGATTTTGTTCCTGGCATTTCAGTTTCAACTGTTTCCTCAAGGATAACTTTTCAATCGGCCGTTCATCACATAAACTATTCATTCCTGTAAGAGGGGATGCACCATACCATCAAAACAATACAAATATCAAGTTTCATTCCAAATGTCTAAACAAACAAGTAATTCATAACTCAGAAGCAAGCAGGAAACCATGTTCAAAAGTATTGAACCTGTTTGAAGGTAGTAAATATCATCCAGTGCCTCAAGACTCTTATTGCAACCACCGATGAACATAAGTATGCCCGCTTTTAAGGGATCCAAAGAGTCTCCAGCCATAGAAAACCTCGCAGAAGGCCCATCTCCTGTAGTCATCACCTTGGTCCACACACCACTCTCTGCAATTGATGAAATTTTAGAAATGCCGGTTAAAATAAAATTTAGTAATTTAAAACTGTGATTAACGAATGATGTAGAAATCACAGACAAAAGAAGCTTAACATTTTCCCAATGGAAATATATAAAGCATGTCTCACAAGTCTCACAAAAACATTTTCTCAGCGTAGAAAAATTTGCATCCAACTGTTTATGGATTCGTAGCCTAAAAAAAACATATGTAAAACAGAAACATTTCACAGGGATTCCAGTGTAGAAATGGAATGAAATTAACTGAATTGAACTATGTTCATTATTTGTTAGTTGTTCTTTAAGTTTGGTATTTTCATAGAGTGAAAGAATCGAATTGAACTTTTTTAATTAGTATACATCTTTTAATATGACTGTTAAATTGATTCTAATAACTACGTGAACAAATGAATTGACAAAATATAGTCCTATTGGACAGCATTTCAGATATTTTAACAATACCTACAAGCTGCCAAAGATTCTAATACGGCATATATTTAGTTAATGAGGCTTACAGTCTATGAAATGAAATAATATCTGTTTTTTGAATGAGAAGAAAGAACTCCGTGAACTTTTTGGATTGCCTTTAAAATAATTTTGCAAGTCTACAGATACGTACCTACATCAAGCATAAACAGATCGTCAAACAAATTTTGTGCATCTGAAAATCCCCCAAAAACAAATAAATTCTTTCCAAAAGGAATAGTAGCATGGCCAGCTCGCGGTGTCATGTTTTGACCAGATGTGCTCAGCTCCTTCCAAACAAGAGTTTCTAATAACGATCAAGGAAAAAGAGTTTAAATAGAAGAAACTTCAATACAAAATTGGTAAATGTGATAGCATAGGCAGACATAAATCCTTCTTGTGAACAAACAAACTCTTTTACTTGCATTGAACCATTCAGTATGGTTGCATGCAAATGACAGGAAGTGGATGTGTAAAGTGCACGTGTATGGTTTGTGCATGTGAGTATAGCTGAAGCAACATCGTGTTCATACTGTTGCTATAAGATTGAACAAACCTGCATCTAAAACGTGCACATCAGACATATAATAGTCATTTTCATTTTCACCACCGATCACAATGACTTTATTCTTCCAAGATGAGCAACTATGGCTATCACGTGCAGAAGGTGGAGTGCCTGATGTTGTTGCATGTTTCCATACAAAGGTCTCTACAGAAGAAGAAAAAACAGTGGAAAAAAGAAATGCACTTTAAATATTTATTTTGTTCCAAAATCCAACAGCTAGTGCAACAGACAAATTAAAAACCATAAAAAGCAATGATGGAGTGACATCCCTTACAACAAATTTCAATAAAGTAAGGAAGGTTTGGGGTGGAGGGCTCTGTGCACCGGTTTGGGACCCTATATACTAATGTGAGACCAGAATGGTCACAACTGATTATGGCCAGAAAGTTTAGCAACTATCAAATATGCAGACAAAGTTTTGAGGTGCCCACCGCAAGGTACTACAAAGTAACAATAACTGCAGCCAGTTATGGCTAGAAATTAAGCAAGTATCAAATAGGCAGGTGAAGTTTTGAAACATAGACACTGCACTGTATGATAATGCAAGGTCAAAACAATCACCGTCAATAATGCCCAGAAAGTTAAGCAATTATGAGGCATATAGTTGAAGTTTTGAATGTCATAGACGAAGTTACCAGTATTCAATATGTAAAGGTCATTGTAATACACTTCAACGTTATTGTCCGATGATTTCCCACAGCCTCCAAATATGAAGAGACGTTTACCAACAAGGGCTGCACTATGACCCTCCCGTGCCTCTGGTCCATCGCCTCTTACAGTTGGGTATATCCATGTATGCGATGCTAAAATAACATAAGACAAATGAAGATGTAAACAAGATAATTCGCATAACTCCCTGGAGTTGCCGGCATCAATAAGAGATATTAGGATTCTCCAATATTAAAACATCCATAAAGTCAATGTCAAAGGAGAAATTATGAAGATGGTTCCTCACAGGTGTCCAACATATGCAGATCCTTGAGAGGGTTTCTCCCATCAGTACCCCCAAACACAAACAGATTGTCTCCAATAGTTGTACAACTGTGACTGTCCCTTGGAGTGGGTGGCGTACCATTTATGAGTGGCTGGCTCCAAACCTGCTTAGCTGCAAGTCAACCCAGCATANNNACATAAACAAAATCTTCATATGAAGATTCCAGGCAATCAATTCCACGTGGAGAATTTTTCGCTAGGATAACTCTGAATCCCTCCAGTAAGAGATGAACAATGTCATAAGCAGCTAATGCTACGAAGTTTAATAAGAGCAATATACTAAAATTTATATGCGGAATTGAAAAACCAAAAAAGCAGTGTACACATATATTCATTACCCTGGAAAAGGAAATTGTGAATCAAATTTCAAGCCATGAGGGTAGGCAACAGGCACAGAGCAGAGTGAACAAAAAAGGGTCAGTTCAGGAAAGTGAGAAATAAAGGGAAAAAAACAACCTAATGCAAATACCTTTAGCTCCACAATGTACCACAAATGCTATAATTGAATAATGAACAAGAAGCCAAATGAAGCATCAATGCCGAAACTTAATAGTCAACCAAATTACCAATGGTGAATCCCATAGAACAAATCTGTCAAGAAACAAGCTGAAGGATACATACAGAGCAGAAACATATAGCCAAAGCAAAAACGAAGAGAAGGGCAGACATCTGAGTTTTACTTCAGAACCAAATCTAATCAACAGAAAGAAATATCTCGTAGTATGACACATAATAAAAATCCACAAGAACCCTAGGAATGTATATCAATACCACCTTACTCATCACAACATTAAAACAGAGCATTCCAGAGAAAAGAAATACAAACTTTATCCAAGAAGAGACATTACCCATAATGCATATACAGAGTAACTAAAGAGTAACAAAAGCGAAGACCCACCAGTGTCAAAAACATGAACTTGGTTGGTCTGGCAGTTATCCTGGCCATAGCCACCAAAAACATATAGAAATCTCCCTCCTTTAATGGAATTGCAAGTGTGTCCCCACCTTTTTCCCGGCCCATTTATATCCTGATAAGGATGGAACCTTTCCCATCTCATTTTCTGGAATAGTTTTTAGCGGGTGAGAAAGTGAAGTTTTGTCTGGGAAAGGCAAGGGAATCAAAAGAACGGGATTTCTGGGGAGTTTAAGTTTTGGTTATAGATTTTTTGTTTATAGTATAAGAAGCTCCATGCAAAGAGAGAAGGAAAGGGCCTAAACAAACGTGTTACTGACTTATTGTTAATTAGAGAGAGAGAGCTCAGATTAGGAGAAGTGACGCGTCGATGAGACAGAACACGTGGCACATGACTAATGGTCTTGTCTGATGTCCACGTCAGATCAAGTATTAAAAAATAAAATTTATTCATATATATATATATAACAAGGCCAAGTTAAATAACTCAAGTCTTTAGGGACCTTTCGTTATGCTACGAAGACTGTGTAACGATTAGTTGGTAAGAGTGGTCAGCATTCTCATTTTTTAACCAGAGGTCTCGAATTTGAATCCTGGAAATGAAAAATCTGTTTGATCAGCACTTTATCCCTTTACGGGTTGACCCGGTGCGAGCGAGAATTAGTCTGAAAGTGGATAACTTAAAGGTGTCTTCTCACAGTTGAGACCCTCCTAAAATACATCGTGAGAAAAAAAAAAAAAGAGCAGCAGTAGGCAATAATACTAGGTTTATGACAGCCTGTTTGAATTGTGTTGGCTTTACGTGGAAACTAAAACCATGGAATTAAGCCTAAAGGCTACGGAAGGTTATGGTTGGCTAGCACCAGTAGGCTTCATGCCCACTGCAAACCATTTTGGAGATTGTTTTAAAGTTTCTGCTCAAAAGGGTCTTCATTAAAAGTTTCGCTGACCCAATAAGGTACCTATACTGTAGATGGAAGGAATAAATACTTAAGTTTGCAATGGACATGGCCAATCTTTTAGGAAAGTGACTCTTCAATGCGATCTGATCACTTGATATTTTCCAAGCACTTGGAGATGCCGACAGAGACAGCTGCTATGTCTCTATTAATGAAGGCATCTGAAAATAAGCTAAAGTTTAATTGGTTGAATCGTATCTCTGACAAGATTCCATGCCTTTCTCTCAAGTAATTCCTGGCTACTGGCTAGTAGTAATTACACATGAAGCTGCTTTTCTTTGCGACTTTTGAGCAAAACATAGCAGACTAATAACAGATTTGGTACGTTAGGCAAGAAGACGAGGAAAAACAAATTTGATGAACAGAATAGCTGTCTCCTAGGTCATTCCAACGCTAACACAAGCTTCAAAAAGTGTTCGCTTTAGAAAAAATTATTTGAGAACGGGAAAAAATCATTGCTTTCTTGCACAAATTCGAGTCTTAAGAACTCTCCATTACCTCCCACCAATGCATGTATACTAACGGTTATGAAGTACAGGACAGACGACCTGATTAAGAACAATGAAATTAACATTCAATACACCATAACTACTAATCAACGGTCAACCTATAGTTTTACCACAAGCCTAATTGGTTGAACATCCTCTGCCTCAATGAATCTCATTTCAAGAGAAGTTCATATCAATAACTAACAATAAGGTTAACCAGTTCAGTTGAGAACTCAGAAACGTCCCTTCCTGATTCGATTCCATGCTATGGCAGCAACTGCAGCACCCCCCAAATGCGCAGATCCTGAGATGTTACTATTTCCCTGCAATAGAAATTGATACCAATCACGGCAACATACAGGTTGCTTAAGAGGGAGTCATTTTAACCACAAAGGGCAAAGCAAACTAGTTTCAAAAGGAAGGTTTAAAAGCTCCAGGAGAAAACACAGACCTCTATTATCCTCAAGATATCCTTTCCAATTAAAAAGATCCACTAAAAGACCAGAAAAGGTAGCAATGTAACCATATCAGACTGGGCACAAAATAATAATCATTGATTGGTTATAAGAGCTTTACCAATAACATGGCAGGAACAGGTATGATAAAGTCAAAGTACAAAGTAGCTCCTGGATTCAAGAATATATCAAGCAACATGATAGCATTGACAGCCCCGCTAGCTCCCTAGACAACACTTGTTAGCAAATGATTGTCAGATATAACAACACTAGCCGTTCATACATCCCATTGCAGGAAAAACTTGAACAATTTCAAAGACCATAAGGGGTTGGCATTAAAACTATTATGATTTCATACAATATCACAAACCCGGTTAAAATTTGCTATCAATTTCTTGTCTTCCATTATCAAAAACAGATCAAAGATAGAACTCAGAATTCACGTTTCAAACTGCTTGTATGGAGGTGAACGGAAAATAAAAACTTCAAAGAAAAATTAGTTTAATGTATAAGATCTGTCACAAATATACCAATCCTGGAGTCCTTGAGGGGTCTCTGGTCCACATTCCTTGTCCCTGTAAATAGCAAAATGTTAACAAAGAGTCAAGTTTGAGTTCAAACTCCATTAGAAAATTTCTAGGACTTATATGGCATACACAAATGAATAATTCAAGCAACATGCATCGGATATGATACCCTTATACCTTTGATGATGCAGCCATGAAGGCATGGTGCACCAAATAGAACACTGAACCACCAATTGCTCCCGCTAGATACAATTTTAGTAAATATTCAGGTCTAAAATTTCTTACAATCTGCAAAAACACCACATGAAATCAGCCACTGGAAACCATAAGACCAATGAACAGTAGATGATTCACAGGCACACAACACATATATAAGAATATAGGTGAAACTATATCAACTTCATGTCTCTTAGGAAGTGCATGTAATTCACAGAAAAATTTGGAAAAGACAAGTATCAAGCAGCAGGATCTAGGAAATATCGCTGTAAAAACCTTCTATAACAGGAAAACCTAATCTTTTTCGGTCATTCATTCATTATATTGGATGATTGAGCAGAAATAAAGTTAGATGGTCGTGTTTTATACGAAGTTGAATCAACTTCACGAACACATCCGCTAAACTAGAAAGCTAGTGAAGTAGCACAACTTACAAGAACATTCAGAATGCATTGTTCAAGTGCAATCAATATCCAACTGCAAGACTAGAAATAATGTTTCTCTAAATTATGCAATATACTTATTTTTTGCAGATACATAAGTCTGGAGCTTTGTTTGGAGATGAGGAATAAATAAAGGAGACATGACAGGATGATATGAGCATCTAACATTTTATTAAGACACTTTCCTACTTCAAAACTTCACAAGGAATTTCACAATGAATTTAGGATCATTTTCAAAACATAAAGGAGCTATCACATGTAAATATTCATTTCTCAGCAAAATCTTGTGAAGAATAGATATTGTTGCGTGTAGATCTACCTACCAAACAAGCTACATCAGAGCCAATATTTCTAACCGTGACACATCTCAACTTATAATGGGATAGGGCACTACCAAGCTTAACTGTTTAAATATTAAAATAAAGAAAGGACAGGAGAGAAATTAGACAACGTATTTACAAGATTGACCATAAATACCTACGTCCACGGACATAACAACCATAAGGCCACATGTTTCTTATTAATATGTATGCATGTTACATAATACAAGAAGACCAATTTATAAGGAGGAATGACATTTTATATTAAGTAATAGTATTTTTTATTTACAATATAATATCATATTCTAAATTAATAGGAAATCAAGAATAATTATAATCTCTAATATTCTAACACTCCTCCTCAAGTTGGAGTATAAATGCTTCAACTTGTTATAAATAAAAAGAAACAAATAATATCAAATTTTTCTCACTGGAGAACAAATTCACCCAGCCAACAACAGTCTTCTCACTTAGGAAGAGAGCCACTGAACCAATACCAAAAAACTCTTCTTGCCTGGGAAGATATTCATTGAACCAATAATCAAAACTCTTCTTGCTTCAGGAGAGATTCACCAAACCAACAATAACAATATCATCTCACTTGGAAACAAATTCACCAAATGAACAACACTTCTAATTGGTAAAGTCTTGAACTTACAAAAGTCTAAATAAAGACATAGGTGACTCACACAAGAACACATTTGACTCACGAGATTTACTTTGATACCATTTTAAAGTATGAAATCAACGGAAAGAAAGAGAAAAACGGTTACAAGGCTTAAGTGGCAACCAAATAGGCCTATATCCACATACACAACAACCTAAAGACTACATGTTTCTTATCGTATGGAGTGTATGTTACATAATACAAGCAACCCTATTTAAAAGGACGAATAATGTACATATAAGTTAATATACATAATAATATTGGATTCTAAAATCATTTTGGATTTAGTAAATCAAGAATGATTCTAACCATAGCATTTAACTTAATTCAACAATGGGCAACATGAACACTAAATAGCATGCAAGTTGGCCAATTTGATTATCAAAGAAAAACTGGTATCCTCTTTCATTATCTCTTCAGCACATTTCAGACTGTATCTTTGAATAAAAGATATAACAAAGCAAAATGTTTCTCTACCACATGCAAATTATTGCCATCAGGTTATCATTTAATAACCAAGTCGAAAAAAGCAGATTATTGAAGTAACATATAGAAACATATAAAACTTTGTTTAAGTATATATGTTACACACACACACACACACACACACACACACACACACACACACAAGTGCATATATATTAACATCCTAACCAAAAGATTCAAAGATATGAAGTCCTACATTTGTACCGAAGAAGTAAAGTCCAACCATGTTAGATATGATGTGCTCAACATCAATATGGCTGAATGCAGAAGTAATTAGCGTGTGAAAATGTCCACTTTTGATGTTGTCCACAGATATCTGCTCAGTGCACATCAAATAAGTTAAATAAAAAACTGCAAATAATTGTGATGCAATTTCAAAAAGGCTAAATTGTCAACCCTAAAAGCCTTTAATACTCTACTGTAAACGCAACTAGCAACTAGATAATGAGCCTCTGCTTCCAGGATAAAAGTAAGGATCCCAGACCATCAAATCTTGATCATGTCATTAGGAGGTAGCACTACCAAAATGCGTTTCTTAAGTATTGGTCCATATTGGAGAATGCATCTTAATGGAGTTCCAGCATATAAAGTTTCTATGTAGTATAAGCTAGTAATAAAAAATTTAGGAACCCACCATAAAGTTACGCATCATAAACCTTTGATCTGCTATGCGCCATAACAAAAAAACTGCAACATTGGCTATGATCAGTCCCAAAACCACATCATTAGATCTCAGTTGATTAAACCATGATCTCCTGCAATGAGCAAAAGAGAAACCATTGAATGAAAGAGATTATATTGTGGTCGATATAAAAGTTATGCCTTCAATCAATCCCTTGCGGTGTATTCAAACCAAATGCGAGAAGACCAAACAAGACACTATGTAGCAGAAATGCAATTTGTTAGAAAATTGTGAGGCAAAAGGTTATGTAGAAGTTATGATAAAGAAACTCAACAACTGTATTGGAGTCTTGGGTTTGGCATAAGCAATTTTAGGCAAAGCGGCCTCCTTTTTGAATGAAGGAAAAGAATGGGCAGGGAAGCGGATGAAGATTTCTATGACTCAGCGACATCATAAAGGGAGGGTGTAACCTGAGAAGTAACTGGAAACCTCAAATGTGGTGAGCACAATAGAAGCCATCCAAGAACACCAAAAAGACTAAGCTCAATGTTAACTTAAGTTCAAAGTTCACTAGCTTAATTATTGGCTTTAGTTAGTTAGTGTAAGTCAGATAGTTATCTTCTCTTTCCTGTTAATCTGTTAATTAATTAGCTTAATTTAGCTTTAGCTCATTTTCTATTCACCTACATATAAACAATTTAAAAGTGATGATTTCATAATAAGAGAGAGAAAAGATTGCTTCTTACACAATAGTTACAGGTTAGAATTAGCGAATTCTGCTTTGCAAATGAGGGACTTTGGAAATTGGAAGTCATGAAAGTAGCAGACGGTTTACAGGTAAAAAAGGAATCATCATTTTGTTATTCACATCATTAAGACCCTGCGTCTTTTCCCTCTTTGCTACATTGGACTTAAAATTAATCTCATGAGTCTATCACGCAAGAAATTTACAATCGCAACACAAACAAGGGAATCGAACAAAAAGAAAACACAACTAGCAGCAGGAATTCTGCAAATTTGTACGATTTTTTTTAAAAAAAACTGTTATATTTCCATAGTCAACTACAAGATTACTCCACCCAAAACAAGTATGGTGAAAAATGCGGATTTATAATGATTCTTAGTCACCAAAGAAACCCAAAAGCACAATTAAGAATCTTACCAGTGGCGCCCGTAAGAACCAAAAGAATACCCTCTAGGGAACCGTACTCTATAGAACCCGACTTTGCAATCTGTTACGCTTCTGTTAAAGATCCCAAAATGCGTTTTTGACGAATTTGATAGAAAAAGCTTTAAACGCAACGGGATTGAAGGAAAGCTGTGAAATTTCCTTAAAAAAGAACTGTTTGATGATGGAAATGAATAGAAACGGTGGGTTGGGCTTGTCAGAGAAGAGCCAACAGTGTGGCATTGAGAACTTTGATGTTTTATTTTGGTAAGAGAAGTGAAGTACTCAGAATGGTGGGACTGAAGAAATTGAGAGTTGGTATTTTGTGTGAATTTTCTGGAGAGGTTTGATGAGGTGAGTTTGAGAGACAAAAGCCTCTGCATTTTTTTGAGGTTTACTGAGGAAAAGGAGAGTTCTTTGCTGGAAAAACAAGGAACTTCAGCTCCCGACCAGGCAGAACAAAATAGAAAAGTAGTGGAATCCCATGTTGCGTCAGAAGAGAAGCACTCGCCGGTTCTGAACCTCTTGGACTTGGAGTGTCCTTTGGCTGGAGCAAGTTAACACATAAACATATAACCTTTTCAAGGGTCAAAATAATTATTAAACTTTAATTTTTACTCAGAGCATTTAAATAAAATTTTGATGTTTAATAAATATTTAAAATTTTTGTCTCCTGTCCTCTTCTCAAACAAAATCTAAAGCCGATTTTTAACGAAAAATAATTAAATATAAAGAAATATAATAATTTATAATGATATGAAATATAAATAAATATAGTATTAAAAAATTATTGTTTAATAAGAGTAAAAGAGTTTATAATATAATATAACAAAATATTATTTAAAAATGAATAAAATAAAATGTAAC
>JANZLY010000006.1:20119934-20132432 GCA_026770305.1 Erythroxylum gonoclados | reverse complement strand
CCTTTATTTTGCAGGGGTTTCGTTATCGAGATCAACATGGCAGGCAATCCACGGATGGATACAAACGGCAACGTTCCGTTCAGTCAAAATCCGGCTGAACCATTTGGCGCCCACCGTGGGGCCCGACTTCCGGGCACCACGTCCAGAAACACTCAGATTAGTCAGGCGGCGGCAACGAACCCTGACGTAGCCGCTGTCGCAGCTTTGGCGATGCAACGCCTGCGTGTGCAGCTACCTGCGACTCAACCGCATGCACCACATGTCTCCCAGATGGAGTCTTCCGATCCCGCCAATCACCCACAACCTCAAGCCATGGAGCAAGAAGCGCAGAGTGTGGCTGGGGAAGAGTTTCCGCATCAATCGGGTGCAGACCCTATTTCAGCAGTGCATCCTACTCTGACCCGACAGCAAATCGAAGAAGCGGCCGATCTGTTGGTCCGCCAAGTTTTGCAGTCTCAACCAGCACAACAGCAGCCGTCTGCACGGCCAACCGCCAGACAAGCCAGCATGACAACCAGTCATCGCCCAACCGAAGATCTGAGCTTCCGTCCAGATCGTCCGACGGCGCAGTACAACTCTCCCTTTACGCCAGACATCTTGGATAGTCTCCCGGCGCCCGGCACAAAAGTACCTACTCCGGAGAAATATACGGGAAAGACTGACCCTTTGGATTACTTGCAACACTTCCAATCCATGATGAGCCTACATTGTGTTCCGGACGCTGTCCAGTGCAAGGCCTTCTGCACAGCATTCCAGGAGGGAGCGCGGCGATGGTTCAACAGCTTGCCCCCGAGCTGTATAACATGTTTTGAGGATTTCAGGTTGTTATTCTTGAACCAGTTCGCCACCAGTAAGCGGCCGCAGAAGACGGCCTTGGAAGTAATGCAACTTACTCAAGGAAGGAATGAAAGTCTGCGGGAGTTTATTACTCGATTTAATAATGAAGCGGTCGAGGTTCCCGACCTCACGTGCTCATCCATGCTGGCCGCGCTTATGAGCAATACGAGGGACGAGGAATTCAAGAAGTCGTTAGCCCTCGACCAGCCCCAGTCCGTTCAGGAAATCAGAAGCAGGGCGGACAGGTATATTCAACTTGAGGAAGTGATGAAAAACACGAGACGTCGGGCGGATGATCACTCGCCGAGTGGTAAAGCGGGCAATTCGAATAAGCGGCAAAAAGACCAGTCGGGCTGGCGGAGGCCCCCCGATCGGCAGCGATTTAGACAGGAGTTCACCCCGCTTAACAGGCGGTACGCGGAAGTGTTGGCTATCATGAGAGCAGATGGTGAGCCCATACGAGAGCCTAATAAAATGCAGACCCCTCAGAATGAGAGGAACCCGAATCTATATTGTCGTTTCCACCGAGAGATAGGTCACGACACGGAGGAATGCTTTCAGTTGAAGAGAGAGATCGAATTTCTTGTGCAAAGGGGAAGATTAGGCCGGTTTGTGAAGCGCGAACAAAACGCCGACCGGGGCGGTCAGCGTAGATATGACAATAGGCGACCGCCTTGGAGGCGGAATGACAGAAATGATGAAGAAAGGCAGAATGCCAATGTGGATAACAGACGAGAAGAGAGAGGTCGGTCAAGGGAACGAAACGATAGAAGAGTTGAGCAACGCGATGAACGGCTGGCAGGTGTTATAAATACAATAATCGGCGGAAATGCTGCCGGGGGTTCTACTGCTAAAGGAAGAAAGAGGTATGCCAGACAGGTCGGTAGCGACTCATCCACCAAAAGGCCGAGGGAGAACGACGGGATTATATCATTCGATGAGTCGGACCTGCTGGGAGTGAGCTGCCCGCATGATGACGCCCTCGTGGTAAATCTGAATATGAACGACTACGAGGTGAAGCGGGTCATGATTGATACGGGTAGTTCGGTTGATCTATTATACTATGAGGCCTTCAAACAAATGAAGGTGCCCGAGGATGGACTATTACCCATAGACGGCCCCATCAAGGGGGTAACCGGGGCATCAGCATATCCTTTTGCTCGGGTGGTTTTGAAAGTAAAGTTTGGGCAAAAGCCGTGTCAGATGGAAAGGGACGTTGAGTTCCTAGTTGTAAAGTTCAAAGGGGCGTACAACGCAATAATCGGGCGGACGACGCAAAACGCCCTTCGATCGGTCGTCTCCACCTACTACCAAGTTATGAAGTTCCCAACGCCCCACGGAATTGGTATTGTCAGGGGTCAACAGCGAGTCGCCAGGGAGTGTTACTTAGCGGAGACTAAAACATTAGAAGGGGCGGTCGTCCTAACAAGCTCCCTTGATGTAAGGGCGGATGAAGAAGGAGATCGGTTGAACCCTGTTGAAGAAACGCAGCGGGTCGCATTAGACGAAGTGGACCCCTCTAAGTTTACAAACCTAGGCTCCGGGCTGCAGAAGGACCTGGCTAAGGAAATCACAGATTGCTTGGTGGAGAATAGGTCGGTTTTCGCTTGGGTACCACGCGACATGCCCGGAATTTCTCGATCAGTCGCGTCGCACTCCCTCGGCATTCGGAGTGACTACAAGCCAATCCGACAAAAGAAGCGATGCCACAGCAAAGAGAGACAGGGGGTGATCGAGAAGGAAGTTGGGAAGTTGCTTGAGGCTGGATTCATCCGAGAAGTCAAATACCCGGAGTGGCTCGCTAATGTTGTGTTAGTAAAAAAGAAGAATGGCAAGTGGAGGATGTGTATAGATTTCACCGATTTAAACAAGGCGTGCCCAAAGGACAGTTTCCCCCTGCCTAAGATCGACCAGTTAGTAGATTCCACCTCGGGGCATGAGTTGCTGAGTTTCCTGGACGCTTTCTCGGGCTACCATCAGATCAAAATGAGTCTGGAAGACGAGGAAAAGACCGCTTTCATAACTGACCAGGGCACATATTGCTACCAAGTAATGCCTTTCGGCTTGAAAAATGCCGGGGCGACCTACCAACGGCTCGTTATGGAGGTCTTCAAAAAACAAATCGGTCGGACAGTGGAGGCTTATGTGGATGATATGGTCGTCAAGAGTAAGACCGCTGTAGAACATGTGGAAAATCTCAAGGAAGTCTTCCAGACTCTCAATAAATTCCAAATGAAGCTGAACCCGGAAAAATGCGTTTTTGGGGTAACATCCGGAAAATTCCTAGGTTTTATGATTACTCAACGGGGGATTGAGGCCAATCCGGAGAAGATCGAAGCCATCATCCAAATGCTTTCGCCCCAATGCTTAAAAGAAGTGCAGATACTGACCGGCCGTATAGTCTCTCTAAGCAGGTTCATCTCTAGATTGGGAGACAAGTGCCTCCCATTCTTCAAGGTTTTGAGAAAAGCAAATGTGACGAGTTTTCAGTGGCCGGATGAGTGCGAGAAAGCTTTTCAGCACTTGAAGCAATACATGTCTAACCCGCCTATCCTGCAAAGCCCGGTAGAGGGAGAGAACTTGATTCTATACCTGGCAGTTACAGAGGGTTCAATCAGCGCAGTGCTTATTCGGTCAGAGGGAAACGAACAACACCCTGTCTATTATGTCAGCAAAGTACTGACTGGACCGGAAACGCGGTACACACCCATTGAAAAGTTGGCTCTCTCCTTGATAACGGCAGCACGGAAGCTAAGGCCTTACTTCCAAAGTCATACCATCGAGGTATGGACCGACCAACCCCTCAAACAGTGCCTTCAAAAGCCCGAGACTTCAGGTCGGCTTATAAAGTGGGCGGTAGAGCTGGGAGAGTTTGACATACAGTACAAGCCCCGCACGACTATTAAGGCGCAGGTATTGGCGGAGTTCATTGCAGAGATGAGCCAACCCAGCTCGAAGGACGAACAGTCCCCGGCCTGGAGTTTGTTTGTAGACGGATCGTCCAATACCGAGGGATGTGGAGCGGGAGCAGTACTGGTCTCCCCACATAATGAAAAGAAAGTGGAGTACGCCCTTCGGCTTGAATTCAAGGCCTCCAATAACGAGGCAGAATACGAGGCCCTGATAGCCGGTCTCCAACTGGCTAGGGAAATGGAGATAAGGAATCTAAAGGTATACAGCGATAGCCAGGTGGTGGTTGGTCAAGTAACCGGGCAGTATGAGGCCAAGGGAGACAGTATGATCAAGTACTTAGCACTGGTGAAGCAGGAGTTGGGCCATTTCGAACAATACTCGATCAGCAGAATAGAACGAGCACAAAATGCCACAGCGGACGAACTCTCCAAAATGGCTTCCCACCGTGACGCCAGAAGCAATGTTCTGGTCGAACGACTAGATAGGCCTAGCATTCAGAGAGCCGAGGAGGTTCTCAACATAGACGCCGGTCAGCCAAGTTGGACGGCACCGATCACACAGTACCTTTTGGAAGGAAAGCAGCCGGAAGACGAGACAAAGGCTAGGAAACTAAGAATAAAGTCGGCCGAATACTTGGTTGTTAATGGTGTTCTATACAAGCGGTCTTATGATTGGCCGCTGCTCCGATGCTTGAATGAAGAAGAAGCCGAGCAAGCAATGGCCGAAGTCCATGAAGGGATGTGCGGAAATCATGTAGGAGGCAGGATGTTGGCTCACAGGCTGATCAGACAAGGATATTACTGGCCGACAATGAGGAGAGACTGCCAAGAGAAGGTCGACCGGTGTGAGGCCTGCCAGAGAAACAGCAGCCTGTCTCATCAGCCGACCGAGAGGATGAAAATTGTTAGCCATCCTATTCCCTTTGCTCAATGGGGGATGGATATACTGGGCCCTTTCCCTCTCGGTCCCGGGCAGAAGAAGTTCTTGATAGTGGCCGTAGAGTACTTCACGAAATGGGTAGAAGCAGAGGCGGTCGCCGCAATTACTGAGCAAAGAATGGAGAGTTTCGTCACCAAGAACATAATGACTCGTTTTGGAATGCCCATGGTATTGGTAACAGACAATGGTCGACAATTTGATAACGAAAAGTTCAGAGATTTCTGCGACCGGCTTAAGATAAGGCTGCAGCTGACTTCAGTAGCCCACCCCCAAAGTAACGGTCTCGCGGAGAATACAAACAAGAGGATCATGAACGCTCTTAAAAAGCGCCTCGACGGACGAAAAACTTGGGTGGAAGAAGTTGATGAAGTCTTGTGGGCATACAGAACAACGCCGAACGGAGCCACCGGGGAAACTCCTTTCAGGATGACCTTCGGGGCAGAAGCCCTAGTCCCGGTAGAGGTAGCAATACCAAATCAAAGAGTATCGGGCTATGAAGAAGAGCACAATAACGAAGCCCGTAGAGCAGAACTTGTCCTTCTCAGCGAAGTCAGAGAAAGCGCGGCTGCTCGGTCGGAGGCCATCAGGCAAAAAGCAACAAAGTTCTACAATAGAAGAGTAAAGCCGAGCAATGTAAAGGTGGGCGGATACGTCCTACGAAAAGCTGAGGCAACTGGCAAACATCCGGGAAAGCTTGGACAAACGTGGGAAGGACCCTACCAGGTCGTCAAGCAAGTCGGGCATGGCTCTTACGTTCTACGCGATGAGAAAGGAAAGATTCTACCAAGGCCATGGAACTCTCAAAATCTAAGGGCATTCTACCAGTAGATAAGTTCTTTTTTATGACTTGTTTAATATTGTTTATGTACAAAATTTGTGGGAACCTTTTTCCTGTTCCTGCCAGACAGGTTTTTTAACGGCCCACACCCTCAATATCATCAATGAAGGGGTTTTCAGTTTCCTTGGCAATGAACGAATTCGCATCATACGCAACGACGAGTAGAAAATCATATTCGCCACGGGTTTTATCATTGCCCGGTATATCCATTGACCGACCACGATCGGTCGGGTCGCCAAGCTATCATCCTTGGGACCCCTATTCGCCACGGGTTTTATCATTGCCCGGTATATTCATTGACAGACCATGATCGGTCGGGTCGCCCAGCAATCATCCTGGGGACCCTAATCGCCATCGCCCGGTATTCTCCATCGATCGGGTCGCCAAGCAACCATCCTTGGAACCCCTATTCGCCATCACTCGGCATCACCACAGACCAACCACGAACGGTTGCATACACCTCGCTCGTCATGAACATAAACCGACTACGGTTGATCGCCCGACCTCGATATACGTTGGCTACGATCTATCGAAGTAATGCAACACAAGTATCCTTTCCATTCAACTCAAAAAGTCCTGGCCACATGCCCGACCAGGTGAGCTCGCTGGCCACAAGCCCGGCCAGTTGAAGCCTCAAAAATCAATAGAACGGGAAGTGGGTGAATTCCCGGGGGAAGGAGAATACCCGGGGGAAGCCTCGGCGGAAGGATGCCTTGGGACGACCTCAGAAGCAGGCTGCAAAGCTGGAAGAGGCGCTTGGGTCGAAACGGGGGGAGGATCCAAAGGAACACCCGGAGGAATATCTTCGCAGGGTAGCTCATCTTCCTCGGCAGAGCTGAGATCCAGCTCTTCATCCGGAACCGGCCCTCGATCCTCCTCGGCTCTCTCCTTTACTTCCTTTAGAGACAGCCCCACAGCGGCAGGAAGCAACGGCTCGGCAAATTCTTCAAATGAAGGACCGTCAGACCCTTCGGGGAGGCAAGAGCCATAGCAATTCTTCAGGATCTGGAGGGCTAAGTCGCACGAGTACTCTAAGCATTCCTCCTGCAAGAATCGCGTTTGCCATCGCTTGATTGCTTCAATCCTCTGCTTCTTTATGGAGGCTCGCTCCCTCCTCAGCATGTTTTCGGCCCTTGATTGGCCTTCCACCGCCGCCTGGCAATCCTTGAGGAATTTGGCTTTAAGCCTGCTCTCCGACTCCAGCTTCCCTCGCAGCACCGCACATTCCTCGGCCAGCTTGTTCCTTGCCGCCATTGCCCTTACCCGCTCAACCTCCTCCGCGGTGAGGCGAGCTCTCAAATTGCTCCTCTCCTCCTCTCCTGACGCGAGCTGGGCCCCCAAGATATCACGCTCCTCCGCCCAAAGTTTTTTCTCCTCCTCCAAGGAAGAAAGTTGGGCCCGGGAGAAGTCCCTTTCATCTTTGGCTCCTGAGAGCTCGGTGTTTAAGTCTTTCACCTGCTCCAAAAGGGACTGGATCTCCCGATTCATCAGCTCGATGCGCTGGCGCATAGACGACGCGAAAGCCACTTCCCTTATGGAATTACGGATGGCACGACCCGTCAATTCCTCAAGACTCAAAGAGTCGAAGCGCTCCCCGTCTGCAGGGGGAATGATCCTCTCAGCTATATGACAGGCCACTTCGATGTTACCGATCGAAGCAACCTTATCAAGGCTAATTGCGGGCTCCCAATTATCAGAGTCTCCCGCTCGCCCTTTGCCTTTGCCTTTCAAAGACGGGGTAGCCCGATCTCCTACCTTTTCTCTCCCTTTGTTTCGGCTCGAAGGGTGAGGAGACCGGTCGGCCACTTGAGCGGCTTTCCTCCTTTTCAGAGGTCGATCGTTCCTCTCTTCCTCCTCTCCCTCCGTGATCACTAGAATTTCACCGGGCGGGACGATCACCGCAGGCAATGCAGCGGGTTCAGGAGCGGCAGGAGAACTGCTTCGTGGCTCCAAGGTAGTGGGACGAACAACGACCGAGCTAGCCTCCCCTCTGTCTTCCTGTACTCCAGTCTCTGATGACCCGGCAACTTTCCGCTTGCCCTTGGAAGACTTCGGGAGACCGCTGAAAGCACCAATTTTCACCATGGCTGCACAAACAGTGAAAACAAGTTAGAAATTGAACTAACACCTATAAGCGAGGTACACAAGTCAATCACGAGGAATCAACCAGGTGGGGAGATTTCCTCTCCTAGCCCGTCAATTTGCGGAGGAGGATCGATTAAAAGAGAATTGGCTGAGGCCCTCCCGTGGTATCCCGAAAGGAGTCGGGCAAAGTTATACTGGCCGAGCCCTCTTATACGACTAACTACCTCCTGCTCCTCTCTTGAAAGACACAGGCTCGATGAGTCGTTCCATCGCTCAGCCAGGGGATATTTCCATGGTTGGGGCTCAGAGGACGACCCCGGAGGCTTCACAAAGAAGTATTTTGTTCGCCAACCGGTAATTTTAGAAGCTGTCCCGGCTGGGCGATATCGGGCATCCTTGTACATTAATGAGGGGATCCCGCCCCCATAATTGGGGCTTTGGCTCATTCTCAAAAAACAGCGCAAGATGTCGATTGAAGGACGGCAACCAAATTGATGGCATAACAAAGCCAATCCGTTAATGAACCTCCAACCGTTTGGAGGTATTTGACTTGGCCTTAGTTGGAAATCGGAGCACACCTCGTCAATGATAGGGAGGTAAGGAAGCCTCAAGCCGCCGACCGAGAAGAAACTCTCGGAGACGGCAAAATATCCATCCGCACTGCCGTGGATCCCTTCATTCCCCGAAGCCAATCTGGGTTTCCAGGACCGAGGGATCTCGTACTTAATAATCGACCGATTCAGCTCCGCGGCAGTCATCTTCGATTCGCCTTTGGGCAGCTCCCTTACGACCACCCCGTCCCTTCGCTCTCTTGTTGAAATTTCTTCAACATCGCTCAATCTCGGTATCGCCGCTGCCTCAACCGCGATTTCAGACGTCCTTTCGGTAACGTCATCCCTCGGAGACATCCCACTTCGAGAACCGGTGGAAGACATGCTTATCAAAGGAAATTTAGAAGGGGAAATAAGGCTAGAGGACGTACCTATTTAATGGTAAAAGATCTGATACGGCGGCTGGAGAAAACTCCGAAAACTCTGAACACTGTAAACAAAGGAAGGCGAGAAGCAGGTTGGATAACGAAAGCAAAAGGTAAAAACCTCGGTAACTCATCGTCTTCGAGTATTTATAGGCGGGGGGTAAAATCGACACCCGACCGATGCTCGACACCTGGCAGAGTTTGGACCGCGTATCGTTAGGACGGTTTGAAATGCGGAACGGCGCGAGTGATTGACGTGATGGACAAAACAGCTGTACAACGGTTACAAGGTCGATACGTTTTAGATTCTACCAGACGGCATGCGCCGTCACGCAGTAAATACTTTCAGTATAGCTACGCATTCGCTAACGATGACTCCCGACCTACTCTGATGCAAGCTGTCAGGCGTTAATCGCCCATGCCGATCGGTTGAGCCCACGCCAACTGGTTGGGGTGCCCTACCGGGCAATCGCATGTTGCAAAAGAAAAGGTAGTATTACAAGCCAAAACTCTAATATAAACTAATGTAGTGACATCTACGAGTAAATGTATTTTAAAATTTTGGTGCCTTATTTCCAAACTTACAAGAAGAGATTATTAAATGCAATATTTAATATACTTAAAGCAACTCTAATTAACTTAAGTAACATAAATGTTAATGTACTAAGAAATACTTAAAATCTAAAAGATAAACTGATTGCTTGCAATTCATAAACAAGAATGGACAAGAGTCGATTTTGGGGATACGGGATGGTTGTATCCGATTTCCCGTACCACCCTATGTCATTTAATGGATGGTCTCGATTTTCAAAACATAGGGTGACATTGAGAATCTCCGATCTTAGGTGATAAGTCGAACGAAATACTGAGTTAAAGTCCCATGTGACCACATCCCTTTTTCTTTGTAGATATTATTATAAACCTAACACATTGGATTTTTCTCATTTGGAGGCTGGAGCTGCCAAGTGAGATTTTTGACAAATTAGGGTCCACGAGAAGACAGCAATCTCCTCCTCCTCACACGTACCTGTTCGATCATAGTGACTCATGCGTTGTAGAACCCAGCTGCGGTCCAGTGGCACAGTACCGTTCTCTTTATAGTTTGTTTCAAATTCTCTTATTTCTTTAAATGTAAAGATGACAGGGCCACAGGGGACAATAATATTGATAGCTTTAATTCCTCGGTCGAGTTGGTAAGTGATGATCAATTAGAATTTCGCATAATGTCAGGGTTTATTTTGTTAGGAAAACCATATTCATTTTGTTTAAATTTAAAACTGTCCCTTTATTTAAACAAAATGATTTTTTTTTTAATAAATGCAACTGTATAAAGCATAATAAAGACTTAAAAGATAGTATTTGCTATGACAAATAATTTCCTATTGTATAAAGAAAAGTTTTAAAAAAGTCTAACATTCCTAGTATACAAGACTTCCCACTTTGTAGGAATTAAGGAAGGTGATCGATATACGCAACTTTCCTTTATATTTTTCACATGTCCCACTTACGTTGTACCAAGGCCACAAACAAAAGTTTTAAATAAACTCATTTATTTTCTGAATAAAAATTCATAAAAATAAGAAGCGTTTTCTAATTACTAAATGTATGAAAAGGTATTGTTAAATGACCATTTCATCACAACAGCTTAAGCTGTTGTGTGAGTCCAACTTAATTGGTTTTATATATTCACTAATATTAATTAATTAAATTATTTCTGCATTTGTGATAGTGACCTTAATGTCACTACTGCATTATTTAGCTCTTTACGTTGGATCCTACACTTATTGCTACTGTGTTACACGTAAAAAGATAAGTACTTACAGAACTCATTTTTTTACTCTTCCCTGTCCTTTTCAGACCCAATTCATGCTCGATCAACTTACTGATCTCCAGAACAGGGTATGCATCAAGACACGCATATCTTATGTGAAAATTTATGTTTTCATCGGCAAATCATATTGTAACATATTCTTGTTGGAGCAGGGACACCTACTACTGGAAGCCAATAA
The DNA here is from genome assembly GCA_026770305.1 of Erythroxylum gonoclados. NCBI lineage: Eukaryota > Viridiplantae > Streptophyta > Magnoliopsida > Malpighiales > Erythroxylaceae > Erythroxylum > Erythroxylum gonoclados. The sequence continues at coordinate 20,121,835 of JANZLY010000006.1, read as the reverse complement.
GGCATTAAGGATAAAGGTATGAGTAGTTTCCAGTTTAATAACGTCCATGCATCGTTTTAGATTAAGCTTGTTCTGTTATAAATCGTGGTTGTTAATATCTCCAAAATGCCTTTGTAAGTGACCTATAGTTTGCTAAGGCACACTAATCTTCTGTCTTTATTGTTTTTGTACATCAAAAAATTGCAACACTTTCTTAATTTTGATAAGTTGGAGGAAGCGAGTACACCACCTCCAATCAGGCTAGCTTGGGAGTCAGGAGAACATAATATTCAATACACCCGCCATTCAAGTCAGTCTGAAAGTTTTTTCCATCCATTAGTGGGAAGCTCCGCTCTGCAAATTGGGTACTTATAAATCCATAACGTTTCAGGCATTCCAATCTGTTCCTTTTTCCTTTCCTGGTATTGGTTGATAAAGATTCAATCTAATTTGGCTGCAGATACAATCCTGTGGGTGAAGATGAGATTAATGTTAGTGCCCATCCTCAAAATTTCAGTGGCTTCATTCCTGGGTGGATGCTCTAATTTGATTTCCTATTGGAAATTATATAAGCTGTGTTTTACCTTTTCTTTCCATTATTCTGGTTTCTCGTTTCTGTCTGTTCTATATCCTAAGCAGCCTTCGGTTATAATAAGCGAATGTTTGTAATAGGTGATGATAAAATCACTGTTCTGAACAAATAGGATTTGATGTACGGACTGTAATGGTGTTTTGTACAAAGCTGTGTAATATCTTCATATTTATTTGGTGTTGACGATGAAAGGACATTCATCATGAGTTTATATCTGACCTTTCAACTGTTAACAGTAACTAAATAATATTCACTTATTGATACGGTGATAATTTTTTAAAACACAAATGTGAAAATAAAAAACTCATCCAAGTGATAGTTTCGATGATGCATATTTGATTCTGTGAATCGTTTGCATCTTTTGATATGTTTATCAATCGTTTATTTTCTGAAAATTTTAAATTGCTTGATGAATTTGGGTATGGGCTATTGTTTAGGCTGCTATTTCTAGACTTTATGCTAGTAAAAGTGGACCAATTTGGGCTTATGATTTATATGGTTTTTAAATATATATTACATATTAGATAATGTGTTTACTTAAATTTAGAAATAAGTTTCTAAATTCATATTATATTATGCCTATGACTTTAATAATACTTATACTAAAAATTATCAATTTAAATATTTATTAGAGATAAGTTGCTAATTAAAATTGATATTATTAGTGTAATAAGAATTATAAATAAGTTTTAAATTTAAATTTGATTGGTTCTATAATAATAATAATAATATGTTTCTAATTAAAATGAAATAATTATGATTTAAATATGATTTGTTCATATAGTATTGAAATTATGACTTTGAGTAAATTATAACAATCATAGTTTAATTTTGAGTGTGAGATTATTTATTCATTTATGATTTTCTAAGTTTTTGTGAGCAACTTCTAATCCTAAAATGAATTTTCAAGAAAATGTCGATTATGAAGAGGTCACCTAGATTTATACGAACTGCAGCATAGATGAGATGACTCATCATCATGTTAGTGCAATTACTCTAGATGCAATATCTTCCCGGAGAAGATCTGATACAACATTTTATTACGGTTAATAACTTAATGCAAGAGTTGTATCTTGGAGGTCATCTAGCTTCCATAGAAGTTGAAGTCAAATACATGACTTCACTCTCAAACTTTGCCACAACTAAAAGGTGAATCGTTAAGCATGCTCTAGAAATTAGAATGGCTTGTTGTGAAATCATATATATCGTTGTTGATAAAATTTATGAGAGAAGTTTGAGAAAAAAAAAAACCGATTTGGACTTTACATCTAACCAACCTTCCAATCAAAATTATTAGAACAATAACATATCCAGCTTCTAAGACTTTATC
>JANZLY010000006.1:19493472-19504788 GCA_026770305.1 Erythroxylum gonoclados | reverse complement strand
CGCTAATGTTTCTTTTTCTTGTAGTGTATTTCCTTCTTCTCATTTATATAAAATTCTTTTTATTTTCAAAAAAGAAACACATCGTAAGAAACTAAATCAATATTAATTACTTTTTAATAATAAGTAATTCATAAAATATAAAATACAAAAAATTCTAATAATAAATGTGATGTAAACTGAAAATTTTAACAATAGTATAAACTTTTCACCTTTTTACATGAAAACACAAAACAAAAATTATACTTTCTTCAATTGAAGAGATTCATATAGTGATTAAAAATTAAAAAAAAAATCCAAGAATCTCCAAAAAATTATTAATTAAAATTTCTATTTCAAAAGCATGTAAAAGTTTTAAAGTATTATATTAAAAAGTTAAAATATCAATTTTAAAAAGTTTAATACATGTCTGTTATTGCGTAGATATACTATTTTTCAACTTTTAAGTTATATTTTACTTTTTATGAAAAAACTTTAATATTTTATGTTTAAAATAAAATTCAATAATACATACATGTGAAAAATAATTATAACAACTTTATCATAAGTACATACTTTTAATAAATACAATAAGCTTCTTATAAATACATATAAATAATATTCTTATGCTGTATTTTAATTTTTGTAACATATGATAACTTCTAATAAAAACAATATCTACTTTCACTATAATATATGATTGATGCATATTTTTATAATAAAAATATATAATTAAATATATGCATACTTAATATTTTCTATATATGCATTGCGGAGATGTGAAGAACTTTAGTAGCAATCATGACATTAATTCTTTTTACATATCACCATAGGATTCAGAAATCATTAATACACGCACAACCCTTTTAAGGGTAACAATGAAAATACCTGAAGTTTATATGCTGCAAAGCTACCATGATTTTGATTCTTGTTTATATTTTTATATGTAAGCATATAGTTAATGAAACATTAAAAACTAACTTCTAAAGAAAGCTTGAAATCAAATTTACTTCTTAACGTATATTAATTTTTTACTTTTATATATCCAAAACGCAGCGCACAACCAAGAACCAAAACGCAGTAGAGACGAGGCGGAGAAAACACAAACGCACAGTGGCATAACAGAATCAGAGTCGCGTGGGAGAGGGAGTTGCACCCACCCCATGCTTTCTACACCAAACCCATTCAAAATAGAAGAGATAAGATGGAAGCCTATCCTAGAACCAGTTACGTGCGACATTGGGAGACTTTTTTTTAGGCTATATAAAGGCAGGCGTGGAAGGAGAAAAATAACAATCAAGCAGACGTGAAGGCTGAGAGCTCTAAGAGGTTTGTCATTCTTCAAAAGCGAGTCAAAGCTGGGAATCGTAGTGAGGAGTGTCGGGAGTGTTTGGAGAGCCATAAGCCCACTAGAATCGAGCTGGATTGTAACTAGTGGAGAAGAAATCACAGACCTTCTAGGGTGGTCCAAGGATTGTGAAGGGAGAAAAATTCAATGAGTTTTTTAGAAACTCTTACTCTTTTTGTTTCTCATCTCCTGATGTTTATTTTATGATTAATTTTTGAATTCTAGTTTAGTTATGTTGACTTGATTACCGAGTGAAAATAAATTTATATAATTATTAAAATTTTGATGTAAAGTTTCGGTTGTTGATTGCATTTGTTTATGTTTGACGTGTTGAGCTGGTTCAATTTTTAATAGTAAAAAGGAAAAAGTAGAAACTAGTTGGTTGATTTTTTACAATTAATTTGTTAAGTGTCCTAGATTGTCTTGGATTATCGCAATTGCATGACTAAATTAAAATTTAAAACTTGTTCACTTGTACATATTAGGTTAGATTAATATTTTAATTCTTTAATTTCTAGTCTTGAATGGAACATAAAACCCCCTCCCAAATTATTTTTCAAAATGTATATAATTAATTAACTTCATAGGTTTTGTTATTATTATTTCTACTTTGGAAATTTTTTAAATTCGTGCTTTGCTAGAAATTTTGTTCAATCTGTCCAAGTCTTTACTTTCGTCTATATGTACTTTGTTATGTATGTTTAATATCGTCTCAATATTGAAAAATAGCATAGTTTAATGTATTATGCATAAAAGAATTATGTATTGTGTTGGAAATTTGTATGAAAAACATGATTAATATGTTTGTGACAAATCTGGAATTTTTCTTTTAAAGGTTTATTAGTTTATCAAAATATGTTTTTATTAATTGAATTGTGTAAAGTTATGTGTTTTAATATAATTATATCCATAAACGCTAAATTTGGATTATTTTAAAGGAATTGTAATACATAAACTAATTTAGTAAATTAACTTTCTTAGTGGGATTGACTATTATTTGCCATATACTACATTGTTTAATAAATTGAATGTTGGACCCCAAACTTGTTTTTATTTTATTAAGCATAATTTAGACGAATTATGAGAATCGATGGATTAATTTTTGGAGCTAAGTGTATATGTCTATGTTAGTAGGATTTTATTATGTGGTTCGGTTGTATTAAAAGTGTTAAGAATGCATAAGGGCATTTTGGGCAAGCCACTTAAGTGTATAAGGTTATAAGGCATAAGTAAGGGGCAAAATGGACATGGCACAATTATGAAAAGTATAAAAGGAAAAGAAGAATTAAAAGGGTTATTTTGTTGGAAATGGGAGAGGAAGTCGTCGGCAGAGAAGGAGAAGAAGGTGAAAAGAAGAGAAAATTAGTGTTGTGCGATTCTTGAAGATTTGGGGCTACCACAAGTAAGTATCAGTTTCCTTTGTTCTAATTTCGTTGTTTGAATCATGATTAGTGAGATTTATAACTGAATAGAAGGATTCAATGTGCATGGGTTGGAATCTGAGAGTGTCGGTACATGCAAAAATATGTCAATTAAATTTAATATTTTTAAAATAAAAAACAATATTTTGTATTAAAAATATTATTTACTTATTTATGTCATTCGAAACAACTTCTCTTTTAATTAGGGATAAGAGGGATAAGAGGGATAAGAATGCGTACACTGGACCCTCTAGACCTCCCGTTTAACAAAATTTTTACCAGACTGTTATTATTGTTGATGTATTTACTTATTTATATTATTTTTATCTTTCATATAAATTATTTTGTTATAATATACTAAGTTTTTGCTTGTTCATAATTTTTAAAATTTAAAATTTAAAATAAAGGACATTAAATCAAATTCAATGTGTTTAACCCTAAAATTTATAAAGTAAAACTAGAAAAGTATAACTTGACTTATTATTATATAAGATGACAATCAATAAGCAAATGAAAAAAAGTTCACTTACATTGGATTGGAGGAGGCGCATGGAGTAAAACGCGCCGACCAGGATGAAAAGTGTGGAAAATAACACGATACACTTTGCATGGGCGGTAATAAATTGTCGCCAGAATCTTTCTATAAAAATATTGCACTGTCCCATCTTCTCTGTCGCCTTGTTTATTCCCGATCTCACCTTACAAGTTACAATCCTGTCAGGGTTTCCGAATTTGTCGCCTTGGAAGATTTCCTGAAATGGGATTTGCCAGGGTTCGTCAGGTTTCAACCTTGTAATGCATAAACACAATTTCTGAAATGGGATTTGTCAGGTTTATCATCAGGTTTTCAACCCTTTAATGCGTAAATACTATCTTTCCGAACCTGTGAAGCTTTCGATCTCTTCCTTTGTTACACTTTTGCTGATAGAAATTATTGAGAACGAACTTAAAAAATAAGAATGAAAAGCTTCCTAAAAGGCTTTTTTTTGGCTGGTGTAAAATTAGGATTAGAGGAAGTGGAAGGAAAGAAAGCAAAATTTTCGCGGAGGATAAAAATAGAAAATTATTTTTTGTGAAGTAAAAATAATTTGAATTAGGAAAGTAACAAATCTATTATATGTGTGTGTGTGAATAAAAAAGCATACCTTATTATAAAAATATTTGAATTTAAACTTATAAAGATTTATCATCATCGTCAACACTTAGAAATTTCGCAGCCTAACGCGAAATCTGGAAAGAAGTCTTATTCTTACACACGAGCGTACGATTGATTCTTTATTTATAATCAGTTCTTTATTTACACTCCTATTTTTCAATTGATTTATCATATTATAAAAAAATTATATACATTATTGTTGTCGACCTTCCCAATACTTCTTTTCTCGCAACTCCACTTGCTTGAACAGGCTTTGTTTTCTTCTTAGAAAGGCATGAAGAGATGGCGGATCGTAAGGAGGAGGCATTGTGCATGGACTCGTCTCTGAAGGACTCGTCACGAGTGATTCTAACATGAACTTCTTCTCTATCCCGTCAGCTGAACAAGCCATAGTCTCAGAACAAAGCTCAGTTGCATTTTTAGGTACAGTAGGTTTAAACGTCAGGAGCTTGGAGTACTGGTTCAGAAGATGGAACATGTAGTCGTACACGTTTTCCATCTTCAAGTCGTTTTGGATGAATTCACTTGCAGCTTTTCCAATTTCCTGAGCCTGATGATATAAACCAACTTAGAAATTATCATAACATGAAAAGATAAATGATAAAATTCAGAAACTTACCTTCTGCTTGTGGCTGTTGCCCCACTCAACGGCATGCTTAATAGATCTACACTTATCATCCTCTTTGATCGGCCAATATTGCTGAATCGGCATCAGACTTCTTGAGAAGAAGTCATAGTAATGGGGTTTCACGATCAAGGTTACAGAATCGCAAGCAAGGATGTATTTCTGACTCACTGACCACGCAGACCCTTCAATATATATCTTATACCTGCATGATCAAGATCATATACGATTCAAGATTATGGAACTGCAGACAGGGGTGGTATTTTGGTGCGAAGTCAACAGATAAAACTAGTGAGTTCCAATTTGGAAGGGTCATATCAGCTCAATTCAAGCTAAAGCAGAGTCAAAATGATATCATTTTAAATTTTAAATATATATATACCAAAAATTTATCAATGATCAAGACCATATACATTTACGATTATATCTGAACCTAAAAGACACCATTTTACCTTGATACGAAAACTCAATCAACCAATTGACCAAACTTTAAGTGAGCTCCCATTTAGGAGAGTTAGAACACTTGAGTCAAAGTAACATCATTTTAACTCAAACTCGGTACCATATCCAATTGAGTTGGACTTACATTCTAAGGTGGATCAAGTTTTGAGATGATCTCGGGCTGAAAAATTGACCCGAGTATAAACTGAGGTCTAGTCAATCTATTGTCATACCTAATTGCAAAATGACTTTCAATTTCAGCTTTCGTTACCTATCATTACACTGGGTTCCGAGGCTGGATTGCTTGTATCCTTCTTGTGACTCGCGGACCCAATCCTGTCATAAAATTTCAGGTTTTTGAACAAACGCTTCAGAACGAAAGCAAAAAGGCCTAAGATGAGATGTGAATTCAGAGAGAAAACTTTAATCACCTGACGGTACACACGAGCATTCCAATCCTGAGTCTCAGAGACATTGCATTTCATAAGGTCTAGTCTTGTCTCTGCTACGTCAGGATTTCCCTTCCAATAAGCATAAGGTTCCCTGTTTAACCATGTGGTCCTGTGGTTGCCTTCTTTCAGCTCACTCAACATGTGCTCCCATGGCCTTATATTTGTCTCTGCCCTACACAAAAACACTATATTAGTAAAATCATTAGCATATTAATCAAAATTAGGGTCAACAAAGAGTTGGTTTAAGTTCGATCTTGATAAAAAGATTAATTCTTAATACCCGAGTCTAAACTTATCTAAAACTTAACTTCATCTATTAACTTTGAATCGGACTATGTCGGGTTCGAGTCCTTTGCCGAGCCTAATTTACCGAAGCCCTAACGTTGACATACAAGTTTAATCCATTTGGTTTGTCCATCAACTCCCTAGGCCCAAGCCCATGCTTTTGGCGGTTGTTTCTATGGACTCGGCCGAAGAACGCACACAAAACGGTGAACACATGGTCAAAACAAAAGAGCAAGTTCTGAAATGTCAGGAGAGAAGAGTCCTGGTTTGAAGATCCTTTGGCTCTGGACCATCGGCACAGCCGCAGGTAAAGTTCGCTTTCAAAAACTAATGTTTTCGTTTCTGGCATTGTCTCACTGACTGGTTTACGTTGCAGTACTGGTCACGAACGTGGTGAGAACCAGGTTACGAGATATGGAGCACTTCGTAAATGTCGATCAACAACATCAGGAGCAAAGTAATGACAGTGATAGGGTCGAACTTGATGATGGGATTGTTCGAGAAGTGAAATCGTAGGTGTTGGTGGTGAGGATAGTTGTGTTTCTCTGGAGTGTCTTCTACCTGTTTGCTTAATGTCCCGAAAGAAAGGAAGGAAGGATGTTATGTTGAGTGTGAATTGCTAAGGGCCCGTTTGTTTTCATTTTTTTGGCGTTTTTGGTTGCGGTTTTTATTAAAAAAGAAACCTTCTATTAAATCACGTTTGGTTATATTTGTTGTATCACGGCGTTTTAAAAATTAAAAAGACTGCAACGAATTTACGGAAACAAGAAAATTACGTTTCCGTAATTTTTCACAACAGGTTTTCTTCTACTCTAAAACAGATTTTTCTCCTCGACGCGCCGCATCTTCGTCTTCAAGGTTTACTGTGATTTTTTTGTGACTCCAGGTTTGTCCTCTGTTTGGTTTCTCTTCGTTTTCCACATATTTGGTTTGTGCGCGATTTCCTATCTGCTTGTATTTGTTCTTTTCCTTTACTCTTTCGGTGCTTTCGGTCGTGGATATGGCTTGCTCTTTTTCTGTTCTGTTTGACACCGGTTCTTCATGGAAGCACCTCAGCCTACCATGGCAACCGAAAGGTTCTTATATAACAACCGATAACACGAAAATAGGCACAAACGAGAAAAGGTAGAAGTTGGTTTTGGGAGCCATGTCAAAGTAAAAGGTTTATCGGTACTTACGCATGAGAAAGTAGACTGGTGTAAGCAAAGAGATGTTAAGAACTGGACGGTGAACCTTATATTTGCTTTCATTGAATCGCCGCAAGCTACTGGACGGTGAACCTTATATTTGCTTTCATTGAATCGCCGTAGGACAACTTGTGAATGTTTTCTTCGCAGCTTATCTTCACGTCATTTAATATGCGGCAGAGGCATTTAATGTTTTCATCAAGCTTCACGTCTCTTAGCAATTAGCATAAAATAGAGTTTGTAGGCTGTAGCATGTGGAGTCAATAAAGTGATTTACTTTTGTCTCGTAGCATGTGGAGTCATTTATGGAGGCTTTATTCTGATAAGGCTATGTGTTCTTCAACGATTCATTCAACCTGTGCACATGTATTGATGCAATAAATGAAGTGTAGAAACTGTGAAATGCGTGCCTTTCATTGCCAATTACCACGTTATTCTTATTTTTACTATTGTTAAAGTGTGGACTACATTGTTACATATATATTTCATGCCAATAGTATTAAATGTTAATACTATTATATTTTCGAAAATTATAGTATGATGAACATCTTTTTGGTAATTATGGACATCTTTTATTGATTAGAACGATTTAATATAATTTCTAATTTATGTAATTTTATTATATATAATTAATGTGTGATTTTTAATAATATTTGATTAGCATATATTTAATTTTAACTATAATGATAATTAATTAATTTAAAAATATAATGTATTATATTATAATTATTACACATAATAGTATAATTACAAAAATAGAAACATGTTAATAAAACCAAACATGTTTTTGTTTTCAGTTTTTTATTAGAAATCTCAACCAAACAGGTTTTTGTTTTCAGTTTTTATATTACAAATCTCAACCAAACATGTTTTCGTTTTTTTAAGGAGAAAACATAAACAAAAACAAAAAACAACAACAAAAAAATAGAAGTGGAACCAAACGGCCCCTAAAAGAAAAGGTACGAGAGGTTAGTTGCTCCTTTTCACGAAATTTTAATCCAATTTTTTAAAATTTTCAATGCACTGAAAAACAGGGTTGATAGTATATCTTTGATCCTTTCCGTTAATTATTATTATCAACATTGTTATGTTGTTATATATAATATATTGTTGATATTTCAAAAATGGAAATAGAATAGCTGGTTGTTGGTTTGGGCTAGCAGAACCCCAAACCCAAAAGAACTCCAAACTCCAACAACTTGTACTACTCCGTTCTTTTTTTATATATATGTACAAGGAGAGAAAAACCAAATTACATAATGAGTCGTGGGCGACAGGCCCCCGAGATGTCCTCGAAGAGTTTGAGTTGTACTACTCCGTTCTTTTCTCACAAGGCAAGTGATTGAGTTTGAGTTTGAGTTGGAGGCAGACGACAAGCGTGTGCAGGCTTGAGAGAGAACCCTCAAATACTTCAGGAAGCACTTAAACACTGGTTTTGCTTCTTCTAAGTCTCATACCACTTACCCCCTTCACAGTTTGGAGTAGCTGTATCGCTGTCTTCCGCCGTCAACTGTCAACAATATTTGATGTAAGATTGATGACACTTAAATAACTTAACCTATCCTCAACCTATTTTTTTTTAATCCTCTTTGGAGGGGACAGGACTTAGAGGCATCTATTTGCTTGAGCCCCTGTGAGTCTATTAAGAACATTATAAGAGTCACTTTCATACAAGGGGTCTCTGTACTAGATGAACTTTTCTTGTTCTGGTAACTGTTTTTGTTGCATATTGGTATCTAGGCTCTATAGTTCAAGGAATGGCAGAGTGTGGCTAGGCGTTTTCGATTTATTGGTGACTCTACTGTTAGAGTTATAAAGGGTGTGTTGAGTTCAAACAATGAATGGTGTAGCTCTTTCTGGTACCAGGTTGGTTCCTAAATTTTCATGTGGTCTGTCCTTTGCCAGACATTTAAGTCACTGGAGTTTTGACTGTGATATAAGTGATGATGGATATCAGTACATTGAGCAATGCTTGAATGGATCTTGGGAAAGGTCTGAATACAATTATGAAAGACGTGCTCAAGAGAACCTGTCTGATCGGCAGCGTTTTTTTGCTAATGCCAAGAAAGATGCTGCACGAGTTCTTGAGATTTTACGACAAGATGGCCCAGGATTTGATGCAAAAAAGGCTTTAGATGATTTGCGCATAAGGGTTTCGGGCCTTCTGGTGCGAGAAGTTCTTCTGGGAATCTTGACAAAGATGAACAATGAAAACAAAACGAGATGTGCCAAATTGGGGTACAAGTTTTTTCTCTGGTCTGCTCAGCAGGGATCTTACAAGCACACGGTCAATGCGTATCATTTGATATTGACAATATTTTCAAGTTGTGGGGAGCTTAAGGCAATATGTAGATTGATAGATGAAATGATCAAGAATGGGTTCCCAACTACAGCTCGAACATTTAACATATTAATCTGTACCATTGGTGAGGCAGGATTTGGTAAGAAAGTCGTGCAGGATTTTGTTAAGTCGAAGACATTCAATTATAGACCATTCAAGCACTCCTACAGTGCAATCTTGCATTCACTTCTTGTCTTACATCAATACAAGTTGATTGAGTGGGTGCACGAGCAGATGTTAGCTGATGGTTATTCTTCAGATGTTTCTACTTATAATGTTCTTTTGTGGGCAAAGTATAGGTTGGGAAAGTTGGATCAGTTTCACAGATTGCTTGAGGAAATGGGAAGAAGTGGACTTTCTCCAGATTTTCACACTTATAACATCCTTCTGCATGTTCTTGGAAAAGGGGATAAACCACTGGCTGCACTCAACCTTTTAAATCATATGAAGGAAGCGGGTCCTCCTCCCACTGTGCTCCACTTCACTAGCTTGATAGATGGACTGAGTCGTGCAGGGAATTTAGATGCCTGTAAATATTTTTTTGATGAAATCACGAAAAATGGATGCAAGCCAGATGTTGTTTGTTATACTGTGATGATCACAGGTTACATAGCGGCAGGTCAGCTTGAAAATGCTCAGGCAATGCTTGATGAGATGATCACCAAGGGCCAGTTGCCAAATGTTTTTACCTACAGTTCCATGATTCGTGGGTTCTGTATAGCAGGGAAGTTTAAGGAGGCATGCTCTATGCTTAACACAATGGAATCTAGAGGATGCAGTCCTAATTTTCTTGTTTATAGCACTTTAGTGAGGAATTTGGAGAAAGCTGGAAAGCACTCTGAAGCTGACTTGGTTATAACAAGGATGGTTGAGAAGGGTCAATATGTTCATCTAGTTTCTGAGATGAGACGATATAGGAGATGGTAAAGTGGTTGACTGTGTACTCTGGAGATGATACTTGTTGATTTTGGTAAATTGACTAATGGAATTTCGAAATGTAAAGATACTCTTTTTTATTTCTAGGTAGGGGAAAGCCTATTTTGCTCAATCATTAAGAAGTAATCTCTTCCCCTATAATTCTTTGTTTATGAGGATTGGTTTTGAAACGTTGGTGTTGATAGTCTAGTAGTGAAATGAAGCTTCTGATATTGTCTGGTCGCTTGTTTGTGAAAACTTGAAGATTCTGCACACAAATTTTCTGCTTGCTTGTCTGGGACCTCTATTAACTAGTAAGGCTTCGAACTCTTGTATGCTTTATTCCAACAAATAAAATAGGTCATTTGATTGCTTGCATGCTTGAAGGTTCCCATGTATCATGCAGAATTACTTTTTATGTGAACCAACCATATCTGAAGTAATAAATTCACTCAAAGAGCACGGACCAGGCTGATGCTCTGTCCTCCAGTAGCCTAGTCCAGGTCCCATTGCCAAGGTTGCGGCTTTTCAGCATCATCCTTAGCCTTCATACCCTGAACATTTTCTCAATACTAAGATGTTCTTGAAAGCCATTCGGTGAAAGGATCTTCGGTGATATCAGGCGTTATATAGAAATCGTAAATTGGGCTTTTTCTGTGAAAGTAAAGACGGGTGGAACCCTGACTAAATTAATTTCTTGCATATTTAAGTATCTCCTTCAACGTTTAGCAACCCCGTAGACCGTAGTCCATCCAGAGCCTGCCCCTTCGGCATCCTGGCATCAAGATTTTCTAGAGTTGAATTTCCTGGTTCTGCCAAGGATACTCAGTTCTGTCACAAACAGAATTTCATTACTTTTCTTAGATGGTGAATGACCTTGAGGAAAAAAGCAATTCATTCCAAGTAATTGATGAGACTTGCTAGTAATGTTTTTTAACAACATCCTGGCTTATGGATTGGTCATTTCTGTTCATGTTGTGTGAGTGATAATAATAACTATTTCAGGCGCGCTTGGAAGAATGTATATATGTAGGCACTTTCTATGTATGTATGTATTTACATTCCTTTCACATCCAATAAAGGAAATATATGATCTTTTCTTTTTAGATTATGAGATATTCTTACAAGTTTGATGTTATGATACTAATTCTCATTTCTTTGCACAAAAG
>JANZLY010000006.1:19049680-19061616 GCA_026770305.1 Erythroxylum gonoclados | reverse complement strand
AACATTAAGAATTCATTTAAATTTTTATAAAAATTTAAAAACATTATGAAGCTATGAAGGAATTTGAACTACACATAAAACATATTATAGAGTATTGGATAATTCAATGCTTAACTAAGATTTTCTTATGGGTTATTCGAAAACAGTCTCTCTACTAATTAGGGATAAGGCTGCATACACTGGACCTCCCTAGACTCCGCATTTAGCTGGATTTTTTACTACGCTGTTATTGTTGCTGTTGTAATGGTTAAGCAAGCTATCTATATTTTGTATTTCAACATTTAGCTTTGATAAGAATAAGATGGATTGCCTGTGTATCTAACAGCAAATTAACGTGTAGGTTGGTTTTAAGGAAAACAAAATAGGGAAAATTTTGGCTGTTCTTGGTTGAACCCATTTTAGAATTTGGCATTAACTCACCTTCTCTTAAGCAGTTTAAGAACTCTAACTATTTGATCAAACTGAATTAATCATCCCCGAAAGGGTGGCCTCATGAAATCCTACTTATCTCTAATGTTGAAAGATGCAGAGTGTTTTTAACAGCAAAACTGTCCTTCAACTTAGTCACAGAGTCTTTTAAACTTAAAACAGCCTGAGTTACCTGTTGGTCTCGCTTCCACTTGTTTATAGCTAACTGACAATTATAAGCATCTACGCCTTTTGCAGTGCAAAAAGAAAACATGGCATACAAGGGGAGCACTGCAAGTTTCAGCATCAGCTTCAAAGAACATTCTTATAATGGGAGGCACTCGATTTATTGGTGTTTTTTTGTCCAGACTGCTTGTTAAAGAGGGTCATCAGGTACCAAACCTTTCGAATCTATTATGTTTATTAATTTTAGATTCTCGTTTACAGCAACTATTTGCCCGTGGGGTACGATTAAACTTGGTGTTAGGCAAAGAAATTATATCTCAGTACTCAATTACAATTCTTTTCAGGTGACCTTGTTTACTAGAGGTAAAGCTCCAATTACCCAACAGTTGCCAGGTGAATCAGACCAGGATTATGCTGGCTTTTCTTCCAAGGTACCATTACGAAGCAAATATACTTGACTAATATCGTCAGAGAACTTCTACACTGTCCTTGTTTTGACATAATAAGCCACTTTTTGCTATTGATCATGATTTACTAGATCTTGCACTTGAAAGGAGACAGGAAGGACTTTGAATTTGTCAAATCCAGTCTCTCAGCTAAAGGATTTGATGTTGTTTATGATATAAATGGTATGCACTCTCTTAAATTGGGACCCTTTTCCGTGTCGTATCATTCATCTCTTTACTATTATTTCCTAAGAACGAATAACTTTATTAGGTTGTATTTGCAGGACGTGAAGCAGTTGAAGTGGAACCTATATTGGATGCTTTACCAAACCTGGAACAGTAAGCTCCGAACAATCTGTTAACGCCTTATTGCTTCTTTGATACAGAAACCCAATGCAAGCATTCACAATGAGTGCTCTTGTGTTGGTCTTAGGTAATAAGTGGGGGTGTTATGAAGTGATTGAACCTATCATAGTAAGTTACGTTTGCTTCTCCACCTGACAAAATGAAATATAAGCTTGTAAGTTCCTATATCGATAAATAAAAGACACATTTCCAGCCTCATTGTTAAATGCTAACATTGTTTTAGATTGAAATTGATTACGCATCAGAGTGAAACTAGTATAATGATGCCTAAATTACAGTAGTTCTTTCCAAGGTAATGGAGATGGATGGTTTTACATGTCCCATGTTGGTTTTGGCAACTCGTCTTTCCACAGATAATGATCAGTAGGTCATGGAATGTTTGACTGACTTTTTTATGAATCTGATTTTCCTTTTCCAATTTTCAGGTTCATATACTGCTCTTCTGCTGGAGTTTACCTTAAAACTGATTGTCCTCCACACTTTGAGGTCTGCATCATTTAATAATCTTTCCATCCTAAATGATGACGAATTATTTTAAATTGCGAAGTCCAAGTGCTGTTGGCCAATTAAAACTTTTCTTGTGAATATTGCATCTTAATTGTAACCATCTGATCTGCCTCATTTGCAAACCTGAGCTAGAAGTGAATAAAAAGTTTCTTCTAAATGATTAGAAATAAATGGTCTGCCTCCTTTGCAACTATTTATGACTTGAATTATATGAAAACTAGGTTCAGTCTTCAATATATCACTACTTAGAGAAGTTAGTTTTTGTTTTGACAAAACTTTCAGTTTCTATTGAATGCTAGAGTATCTCTTCTAAGGGACTGTCATTTAATTATAGGTAGATGCAGTTGATCCAAAGAGCAGACATAAGGGAAAGCTTGAGACAGAGAGCTTCCTAGAATCAAGGGGAGTTAACTGGACTTCAATAAGGCCAGTTTACATCTATGGACCCTTAAACTACAATCCTGTTGAAGAGTGGTTCTTTCACCGGTTAAAAGCAGGTCGCCCTATTCCAATTCCAAACTCAGGAATACAAATAACTCAACTTGGTCATGTAAAGGTCAGGACATCTTTAACACCCTTTATGCAGCAAGAATTTGCTTTTATGGGGATAGATGAAATAAAAGTGATTGAATCATGCCTGGCCTGTTACAATTTAGATGATAGGATTCATCCCTACAGTAGGTAGTTTCATAGTTTCTTTTCTTCAGCCAAGTAATTTTTATTTTCTGTTTTGAGGGATTTAAAATATTCTTACTTCGAGTATAATTCAAAATATGATTTGAAAGATGGCAAAATGATGTCAATAACTTGTAGATCCTTAGGGTGCAATCATACTAGCACTAATGCACCAGATTTCATCAGCACTCCGAAGTTAAATGTGCTTGGGCAAGAGTAGTACTAGGATGAGAGACCTCCTGGAAAGTCCTCGTGTTGTACCCCTCACAAAAATTTAACCAAAAAAAAAACTTGTAGATCCTTGTGAGATCCTCCTCCACACATTTCTTTTTTATTTGAATTCGCTTGTCTATTGTAATATCATCCTCATTTTCTTGCTTCTAACTCTATCTTCCCCCCTACGACACAATCATTTAAATATTTCTTATATTTGCATCCTCTTATATATTTTATTTAAAAGATATGTGCATTATCCATTAATAGTGACTTTCATATTGACAAATTTTGCTTTTTCAAAGGTGATTGCTCCAATTATCAACTTTAGATTTGAAATCGGTGGGGCTTCCACAATGAATCTCTAAGTATAATGATTGTGGTTTTTCCAAAGTTTTTTATCACATAAAAAAAAGGTAAAAGAATCTTTAGGCCTATATTTATTTTTGGCAAAAAGCCATTTTAAACGTCTAAAAAATAGACATTAACCCCTTCGAAATGGTTGATACGAGTCCTTGACAGCTCCACAAGTATGGAGGAAAAAGCTGTATACTTGAAATTCTATGCAAATCCGTTATAAATTGACGTCTAAATTAGGCAACTTGAATTTTGGTAGGGTGGCTGAGTCAATATAAGAGATCGTCTAGAGGCCTAAGATTCTAATTGATGATGTTCAAAGCATATTTAGGTGGTACACACTTAAAGGTAGCGGGTCTCTGAACTCATGCGTTAGGCAACAATGTGAAGAGAACATGTAAATGGTCACTGCTGGCTTTACTCCAATTCTAACCCATACACAATGTTTTGTCCATAGGCATACATGTTGGAAGTCATTATCACATTTAAATGGAATAATGGGTATTTTTGCGATGTTAACTGGGGTTCTTGAAATTTTAGGAATAGAATAACTATTGCTTATCATAGTCCAACTAAAATTGTATAATTATTTTTTATATTTATGTTGAGTCCAAAATTTCTTGTTCTGAGCTGGGCCGGCCCAAGGAAAAGTGGGACCCGACTTTGGAAGTTTTCGTGAAAAGTTACAATAACTTGGGGTTTCCAAAGTTGAGCCGCATTTTACTAACGCTCACGACAAATGATCCCCTAAGGAAACAGCTTTAATTAATTTTTATATATTTGTTGAATGAATGTGCTTAAATTGCTCCCACCAATTCCTTTGAATTGAAAACATACAAAAACTAAAAATATACATCTTTAAATTAACTTGGTTTGGGGGATGGTGTGGCATCATTGGAATG
Source organism: Erythroxylum gonoclados (assembly GCA_026770305.1). NCBI lineage: Eukaryota > Viridiplantae > Streptophyta > Magnoliopsida > Malpighiales > Erythroxylaceae > Erythroxylum > Erythroxylum gonoclados. The sequence goes on along the minus strand of JANZLY010000006.1, from coordinate 19,057,556 downwards.
GCATTTTGTATCGCAAGCCTCCAATCACATCAATTCAGATATAAATCTTGTCTCTTCCTATTACTTGCACAAAACAGACAACATCATTTTTGTGTAAGAAGAAGATAACCAACAGCCTCTGGCATCTTTTCTTTCTCCAGGAAACCCCCTTGCAATTGCCCTCGACTGGGGCTTGATGTGAAAACATCACTACTCAGCGATGAATTCTCTTTGTGGGATGATAGGGCCTATCAAGAGTGAGAACTCACGAACAAAAATGGAACCAACATCTCCAAATGAGTCCTCCATTTCTGAGTCCAAGAAGCCTACTCAATCTTCTGATATGGAACAAACCAGCCTAACCCCACCTACCCTCAATTTCCCTCCAGTAAAATTCGAGATGGAAGGAGATGCTGAATCAGACAACTCTGTGTGGGAGACTTTCTTCACCGACCATCTAGAAGGTGATTTCATGATCTCATCTCCGGTGAGGAACGCGCCATCTCCACAAGCTTCAAACTTCAGTTACAATTACATTCATAACTCAATGCAAGGGCACAGTCTCTCCGGTTGCTCACCTCCTCGTCAATCGTCCCAGTTGGGGTCTTTTAGCAGCACCAGCAACAAAGGGAAAGGTATAAGTCCACTGCATAAGGTATTTAACTCTCCTAATAACCAATATATGCAGTTTGAGAGCATTGAGAGCCTTTCTTTGCCCGCTATGGACGAGTTCTTGGATGATTATCAAGGAGAAGGGTATGGAGGGTATCAGCAAATGCAGATGTCAGGTAGTGGACAAGGAAGTTCGACGCAATTGTTTGATATGTCAACCACAGTTCCTTATTGCATGGTAATGCCAAATTCGTCGAGATTTTGTGGTTCAGTGAGCGAAACGTCTTGTGCAGGTTCTCAGCTGACACAAGACAACAGGGATATTTATCAGATGAGTTCTCTTGGAAGCACTCAGCTTTCGCAACATTTGCAGCAAGAACTCCAGAAGGAAAAGCAACAGCAACAACAGTCACTGCAGCTAGCAACAACACCATCATCTCAATCACAAGCACAGAATATGGGTGGTCATAGCTTGATGGTTCCTCTTCCTATTGCTACTGACCAGGTGATCACTTGAAAACTCAATCTTTCTCTATCCACCTCCACGGACGTTTCAATTATATCGTCCATATAAAAGTATTCAAATTTGAGGTTGACATCAAGATGTGCTGTCTTCTTCAGGAGCATGATAGCGGACTTCAACTAGTTCACCTCCTTCTTGCTTGCGCCGAAGCAGTGGCTAAGGAGGACTACATGTTAGCAACAAAATACCTTCACCACCTCAACAGAGTTGCCTCACCTCTTGGCGATTCGATGCAAAGAGTTGCATCTTGCTTCACTGACGCTCTAAGTGCTAGGCTTGCAGCAACTCTTATCACGAAGCCTAGTACCTCCACTCCAAAACCATTCTCTCCGTTTCCTCCCAATTCAACGGAAATTCATAAAATTTACCAAATTCTTTATCAAGCTTGTCCGTATATAAAGTTTGCACATTTTACAGCAAATCAAGCCATCTTCGAGGCCTTCGAATCAGAAGAGCGTGTTCATGTAATTGACTTGGACATTCTTCAAGGCTATCAGTGGCCAGCTTTCATACAAGCCCTTGCAGCTAGACCAGGTGGTGCTCCATTTCTCCGAATAACCGGAGTTGCTTCCTCTATGGACAGTGTTAGAGAGACCGGTCGGTGCTTAACAGAACTAGCACACTCTCTTCAGGTCCCTTTTGAATTCCATCCTGTAGCCGAAGAACTAGAGAACCTTAAACCCCACATGTTCAACAGAAGGGTTGGTGAAGCTCTGGCCGTCAACTCCATTAACAGGCTCCACCGAGTCCCGGGAAACAGTCTAGGAAACTTGTTGGCGATGATGAGAGACCAAGCCCCAAATATAATAACGCTAGTAGAACAAGAAGCAAGCCACAATGGACCCTACTTCTTAGGCAGATTCCTGGAGGCATTGCACTACTACTCAGCAATATTCGACTCATTGGACGCAACATTTCCAACAGATTCAGAGCAGAGAGCGAAGGTGGAACAGTACATATTCGCCCCGGTGATAAGGAACATAGTGGCGTGTGAAGGAGCAGAGAGGACGGAGAGGCATGAGAAGCTAGAGAAGTGGAGGAAGCTAATGGAAGGAAAAGGGTTTAAAGGTGTGCCACTGAGTGCAAATGCAGTGACTCAGTCCAAGATACTATTAGGATTGTACTCGTGTGATGGGTACAGATTGACGGAGGATAAAGGTAGTTTACTCTTGGGTTGGGAAGATAGAGCCATTATTGCTGCTTCTGCATGGCGATGCTAAGCTCATGCTTCTCATTCCTCCCACTTCTTCACTTCACCATACGTATGTACGTATATTTACCATTTCCCTTACACCTTTCTTTTCTATTTCCTCTAGAAAATATTAATGTTGATAAATTATATTTAGAATTAATTACTTGGAAATTCTTCATTATTTTAATTTTTTTTATAGGAGGAGGCTGCGTCCCAAATCTTTCTCATACGCGTGGTGACTCGAGCTTCGTAAGACAACAACGACGGAGATACTTGTCTTCATTTTTATTAAATTTCTTCAGGAAAATATATCTACAATTCGATAGGTAGATTTTCTTCCTTTGCCTTCAAATTTATGTTCTATTGTTTCTATAGGGAATGGTCATACAGAGACAGACAATTTTCCTTATATGTTATAGAATAACAATATGTAGGAGCGTCTACTATCCTAAGTTCACTTTTACAATATATAGTTATTGACTATATATTTGTCATCGTTAGTTATTATTTTTATTTTCACACTAATAAGCAAGATTTAAATTTTCTTTTTTATTAAAATTTATTCTCAAAAAAAATTTAAACTCATAATAAAAATGAATGAATCTAAATCTTTAAATATGAGACGAACTCAATCACATAATCATTACTTAGCAGCTATTAAAGGTTATTATTTTATTTTATTAATATAATATATTTTAATATTTATAATTATTATTATCATTAATGACCAAATAATAAGAAGTGCTAAGATTTAAGTGAAGATCTCTCATCGTGCGTCTTGTAGTTAGTCTAAGAGGCAACTTATTATTATTATTAGCTTTTCAAAAGCTAATATGAATTTGCGTTAAATCTACCACCAACATTTTGGTCTCGGTCCCCAAATCGCCAACATTTGTGAATACCTTCATGCTTTACTTCTCTCACAGCTTGAGCAAGAGGAAGGGACTTAATGGATGCTTAAGAAGCTTGGTTGCGTGAGCATGACTTGAGGTTGTAGGAGCCCTTTTAGGCTTTGGTTGAGCCACCGCTGCCCCCTCTGTTATACTCCATAAAAACCCAGATCATTTGCAACCGGATACTTACACGGTGAGCCACAGCCTCCAAGGCACCCTAGGGCCCTCCCATTTTTTCAACATAAACAATTTCTTCGACCTTGACACTTAATTAGTAAGTTGGGTCTAGGCTCCAAGTCATGGGCTGATTCAGATTGTTTGGGTTGGTTCAAAATTTCAGTCTACATCTATTTCAATAACAATGGTTTCGATCTAACCCTTTTCTATGTCATATTTACCAACAGGTGAAAATATACTATATATTTTCTACAACTTATTACTAAAATATTGAATTCATACTAAACGATTTTTAAAATGAAACAGAAAAATACTGTTTCTATAAATTAATCAATAAAGCTTAATTGCACTGTATTTTAGGTAGAAATTTGATAAGTTTACCATATTAATATAAACTATGATTACTAATATATTAGCATGTAAAACTCCTATAATTTTGAAGTACAACAATATTGATAGAAGTGCTCTTGATGAATTAAAAAACACATGCAAAACTAAGTCTAAAGTACAACAATATTGATCTTGATGAATTAAAAAACACATGCAAAACTAAGTCTAATGCTTCTACACTTTTTAAGTTTTAACACGTTATATGTATACATAACAGCACCCAATAAACCGCATCTTATAATGAGATTAAATTCTTAAATTGAGAATTGATGTTAGGAATTTAACTTGGCCTTGTGTTTCAGATACTACAAACTTCTATTCTGGTCAGATCACTTACGTGTAGAACATGTGCTGGACATTAGTTGGTTTTGTATTTATCAATTGAGAAAAAATAGAATAACTAGAGATAGAGAATATTTCAGGAACTCGAACGAGATTGATCAATAAAGATGATGCAGGATGTGTTTCTGGAGAAGAAAAGGGATCAAATAATTGCTACAAAAACGTTCCAACAATTGAATTGTTTAAACTCATACTTGGTACAAAGTCAATGCACCTTAGATACTTATTTATACATAAAATATTATAAAGTACTTTTGGTAGTAATGCCAATCAGTTCATAACATTAACACCGGCGTACATCTAGATAAAAGTTAATTTCAAGCCCCTAACCACACCCGGTAGGATGAACATGGGGAGCACGAAGTTGTCTCCAAGTCCATCGTCAATGTTTCGTTTCATTTGAAGAGGACAACTAGTCGTCCTCAATACACAATGCTAGAACGGTTCTTATATTGTACAATTTGAGAACAATAATAAGTAGGAAGTGTTAAAAGTAATCCTATTTTAAGATCACTTCTGTCCATGTTTAAAATAAAAAGAATGAAGATATCAACTTAACTATAATGCGTATGTCTGTTAGAGAGATTACAAATAAATAGTTTTGAAAGCTCTAGTCGAGAATCTCACCTGATTCTTTATGTGTATTCCCTCCTTGATGCACAGGAGCCGAAATTAGTAGGCCTTGATTCTGCCTCCACGATATTCATTTGTTTACTCAAATTCAACAAAAGTGGGAACTAGAACTCCCAGATTTATATAAATGTAACAGTCTTCACAACATCTTTTCTCGAACTGCAGTAGGATTGAAGGTGACCTTCATCCATTGTGCCAATACCAGACAGTTTGACACCGAATGCTGCTAACCTGCGGATATCACGGGGAATGGGGGATTGCCAAAGACCATCCCACCAAGCTGGAGGGAGAAGAGGTGTGAAAGCACATTGATTTGACTGTTTCCTACAACTCAAAGGACCGGCAAATCTGTTCCAAATGTGTCCCCAACCAATCTGTAACTTCAAACCATCTGCTAATAAATTACTTTGGAAGCTGCTTAAGAAGGAGAAACTAGAACCTGTAGAGTTCTCCTCTGAAAGAACATAAATGTTAGATGCTATGGTAACATTGGAAAGAACATGCAAAAAAGTAGGATCGAAGCAAATATTACCAAGGTGGTTTGCCGCAGCCAGTGCTGCTATTAACTGAGCATAGGTAGTTCCCACACGCCTGTGCGCCCCAGAAACAACAGCATGTTTTGCATGTGATGCAAGAAAGAAATCTACAAATGCAACCCATCGGGGTGCAGGGCCCCAATCCTTCACTCGAAATTCCAGATCATTGTTAACTCCACCAGAGATATTTCCTTTGTAATTTTTATAATCAAACAGAATAACCTGAAAGAATGCAACTGAATCTTAATCAACGAGCAATTGTGAACTTTTTGAAGATCCTACCTCAAGATTTTGGATTTAAATTTATTCAAAACAAATTTTCAAATAGATGAGATAAAACAATAGAACCCATAGTTTTCTAGTGGAAAATTTATGTTGAGTTACTGCAACTTAATTTAGCAAAGCGCAAGGCAGATTGAGAATTGTCATGTTTTCAATTATTTTTAGCTTTGCGCTCTACTCCAAGTAAAGATTCGCTTTATTTGCACATATAAGGAAAATTCCCAGAACACCATTCAGCATGATTTCACAGGGATATTTGATACCTCTGCAAACTCACTCATGCTCGAGATTACACTTTTGACAAAAGAGGGAGTATCTGAAACCAAAACCACCCTAGGTCTCGGCTTCTGGTGTAGGTTGGTCAGAGCTTTTCTGATGCAGTTCAATGCTGCCCGTGTAGCTCTCACAGACCTGAATTCAATATAAGACATAAGAACGGATATCGCTAAGGAGTTCAAGTCGTACTCTCGTGGTTCTTGATTTCGTGAGTAACTCAAGTAGTCCCTACTCCTTGTTGAAGTAAAATACCACCGAATTATTTCTTCAAATATGTGAGCACAGTTACGTTATATCATCTTCCTACTAAGGCTAGTTAAACTGTCTTCGGAATACCTGTTCATGAGCATCCGCATGTGTAAGGTGACATCAGGGTCTGCTTTACCAGCAATAACCCACTTAACTGCTGCATTGACATCTTCTGAAGGGGATATTAGAGTTCTCATCAGCTCCCCAAATACATTCGGTCGAGAATGAAGAAACTCTGGGAGTCCAAAGACATCAGAAGCAGCATCCCTTACCACAGGGTGAACATTCTTCAAGAAAAATTGACTAGCCACAGCATCTGTGGTATTCTGAAACCTGCATTCATTCATCCTATTAGCGCAGTCGAGTTACATAAACAATATCCAAAAAGTTTGAAATGGTACCATATGATAGGTTGCTTCCATTTCATCCAATTGCTACAAAGGACATTTGATTTAGTTGGCTTCTCAAAATCATCTATCCTCATAACCAGATGCCTTCCGAACTTATTAAAGCACCCATTTAGTCTCCAGAGATGCTTGACTTCCTTCAAAGTGAAGGTATGGTTGGAGTAAGATATTTAATCACCAAAAGGATACTTACCCCTGTAGAAAACACCAAGCAGATAGCAAAGTTAAATGAAGCTTATATTGAAGGAAGTTGGTTGCTTGTTTTATCTTAATGAGAAACAGAAAGGCTTGATAGAGAGAGAACCAATATGCCTGGATTGGCCAACAATCAAGGAACGATTCAGCATTAAACTCAAAGCTGCAGCATTCAGGATCTTGTACATTTCATTCCCGAAACCTGCTTCGGATGCTTTCCCCAGGACAAACCCATGCCGGCAAAACTGGTCAGGGGGCAGATGTCGCACTCTTGAAGCACCTGAAACGGAACCAACAATGTATTGTAAAAGAAAAGGCAAAACATGTCATGTTTTTAAAGAGAAAGTGCTTTTGGTAATAGAGTACCATTTAAATGGAAGTGACGTTGGATTAGTTTCCTGATGCGAAGACTCGCCTTCCAAGGTCCATCGTCCATGAAGCTATTCCCCATTTCTTCGACCGTCGCACAACCTTTGGTTGGCCCCCTATTTCTCGGCGAAACGGAAACGCTTGGAGGTTGAGAGTTACCGCCTGAACTCTCTTGTACTCCCGCTTCTTCTATTTTCCTCTCGGCTGAAACAGTAGCGTCTGAGGGATCTACAGATCTCAGCGTCAGAAGTAGCAAGCCAGAGGCAGTAAACAACACAACTACGATTAGAAACGATGGTATGGATACTACTCTTCTCCTTCTCCATCCACTGTTACGCTTCATTTTGAACGTGTTTTATAAGAGATCTGCAAAACGAAGCTCCACTTTATCCTGGCCTCCGTCGGTGGAATTTTTCTTGTTATTTCGTCCACTCACTCTAAATCAGCTCTATTATATATACACAAACACAAATATAAAAAATGGAGGCTTAGGTATTAAATATTAATATCTATTGATATATAATTAATTTTATATTTCTATATATTAATATTTTTAACGTCATTATATTTTCGGATGAATACTTATGAAAAGTAAAGAATAAAGACTACTCTTGTTTATTAAAAGTTATGTTTAATTTTTAATCATTTATAATTATTAACAAATTTCCAAACTCAATTGTAATACTAATACCAATACCAACCCGGTTCCTGGATTGGAACGCTACGGCGGCGCCCCCGGGATTTCGGCTTTTGGCTTTTGGCCAAGTCAACCTGTACTGCCAAATCATCATCTCGACAGCACTCTTATCCACAAACCTATT
>JANZLY010000006.1:16769877-16781580 GCA_026770305.1 Erythroxylum gonoclados | reverse complement strand
ATCAATCAATAAAAGAAAATCATTATATATAGATTTCCTTATGAGATTTCAATCCCAAGATAAGTGTCCTCTCAATAGCTACTTTTTATGGTTTTCATAATTTTTGAAAACTAGAATAAACCAAAACTAAAAACATAAACTAAAAACTCAAACAAATAATTTTTTTTTGACTGAATTTGAAAACAAAAACAAAAATGGAAACAAACATCCCCTAAATTTATCATCTTAGCGTTTATAATCGAAGCAAGGTTAATATTTTTTTTTCATACATACTTTGCTTAGATTTAATTTCCCCAATATGAAAATTATTTGCTTTTAGCTGGATGGTCTTAGCTACCACTAGGCTACTTTATCAACTATAATTTGGCTCATTACTTTTTACTGCCCATGTATGTTGTGATGCGACCATCAATAATATGACAATTCAAAAGGATTACCAAAGCTCTCCATAAAATTCTTCCTTCATGCTAGTGGAAATGTTGCGGCTCAATTTCCCTATCATCCGGTAATGCCTTGTGCCTTTTTAGATATATATTTTTCGTGCTACTTATTTTTTTCAAGCTGCCATTATACTTTCAAAATGCCAGGCCCTTGTAGCTGCTATCCATAAGGTCCCTAAAGCCACTTGGAATGCGAAAGAAAGGTCTCTCTCCTGCTCAGTCTCCCAATAGGCCAATACACATACAACCACTTAACTTCATGTTCTTGATTTAATGCACTTGAGTACAAATGAATTATTCTTAGATCTATAGTCTAGTTTGCTCATGTCAGAAAATTCCAGCATTGATATAGATTGAAACCTTTGCTTCATCCATTGCTGTTAAACTTGCAGACTATGGATTTTTCCAATTTATTGTTTGTCATCGGCAACAAAAATTCTCCATCATGATATTTCTGGCGTCAATATTGAGGTGATACCACTCTTCATTACTACATTTGGGGATTGGATGTATATATACATGTGTTGTCTACATGTATACCTCAAATGTTAGTTTTTCAATTTCTTGATGATTCTTGTTGCTAATGGTCATCTTTACTCATTATAATCTTTCTAGGTAGAAAACTTAGATCCGTTGGTGCAACGTGCAATTGTTGCTACTTCTTGTATTCAAGATCTTAGAGGTAAATACTGAAATTTTTAATCAAGGACAGGGCATGATTCATGATATGGCATTGAAGACTAGTTTTTCAAGGATTCATGAAAAAAATCTTTGAAACTTTTGAATATAAATGAATTTGAAAGTCACGATTTAACTTTTAGGGCTTCATTATCGATGGTTTCATAGTCTGCATTTTGGCTTGGTTGTACATGCTTTTCTAAACTATTTTAAATTTTCTTTTACTGCTTGTGAATTGATTTCCTTCACAAGATTGGTACAGTAGGATGCCTGATTGTATTGAATCAAAGCTTCTGCCTTTTCAACGAGATGGCGTTAGGTATACATCATGTATGATAAAATTTTAGTATGTTACATCCTTCCCTAAGATATATAGTGGTAGAACTGCGCAAGTAAATTTAACCATCTTTGTTTAGGTTTGCATTACAACATGGAGGGCGTGTCCTCATAGCAGATGAAATGGGATTGGGAAAGACTTTACAGGCATGTTTGCATTTTTACTGTTTAAAATCAAGTAGAAACTGCTAAATATTTACTTGTGTACATGGTAATTCTTGGGGACATAGTTTTATATGATGACTTTTATGATATTAGATAGATTCCGCTTTTATTTGTCAAATCACTACTTGTTTGTTTTTATGACTTTGCGTACGATAAACTTAATTAGCTAGGACTCTTTTGCCTACGTACAATCTATATAATATTGTTCATTTTATATTTCCCCATGAAATTAATAAGTAATGTGTTTGATTTTATTTCATGTCTATCTTGTAGCTATTTCTTTATGGTTAGCACCTACTAAGCTACATAGAAGGTTATGCTTAGGAGACTATTAATGTTCACATTGTAGTTATTCAAAACAATATTAAGTTTGATTTTGAAAGTTCATATGACGGAAATTAATTATAAAAATGTTTGACTAGTCTTCCTAGTTTAAACTAGGTTAAACTTTTGTTCAAATGCCTCTTAGTTTGATTTTTTGGTCATGACATATTCCAATTATAATATATATGTTTTGATTTATTCTTTAGGCTATTGCTGTGACTTCATGCATCCGGGACTCTTGGCCTGTTCTTATACTTACGCCATCTTCCTTGCGTTTGCATTGGGCCTCTGTAAGTGTTTGTTTAACTATGTCAATTGTCAAGGAGCAAGTTATTTTTTTTCAAATTGCCCATATGCTTCTTTTTGTTTTATAGATGATTCACCAATGGTTAAATATTCCTTCATCAGATATATTGGTAAGTTTAGTTTTCTCTTTAATCTCATGCTTTCTAGTGTTATTATTTTTCCTTGTACCAAGCTCAACTTATTATTGTTATTATAATGCATTTTGTTTTTTTTTTAATATTCATTTGTTGCCTAAGAAGTTGTTTTGTTAGGTAGTTTTATCTCAGTGGAGTGGATCAAACAGGGGCGGTTTTAATATAGTATCTTCAAATTCCAAATGCAATGTTCATCTAGATGGCCTATTTAATATCATCTCTTATGATGTTGTTCCAAAGTTGCAAGATATACTAATAGCTACAAAATTCAAGGTAAACATGATTAATAGAGTTTTATATGTTTGTGTTGGTGCTTTCTGCTTGCACTTGGTGAGATTTGGTTTAATGTTAGCATATTCTTGCAAATATTTTGGTTTATAAGTGTTCTGTTTGAAAATGAGTGTGTAAGAGTATGGTGACCAATAGGATTATGAAAAGTTGTTGGGATACTATTCATTGGGTGGACAATACAAAGTCCAAGCATCAAGCTATAGCTTGTATAAAAAATGCTACATTGGTAATAGAACGGAAGGAATTGATATTCATGATTTCAGCATGGAACTTTCTTGCTGTTTCCTTTCTCTTTTAAGGGTAATATATTTCCATAAGGATACATACATGAACTTTGGCGGAGAAAAAAATCAGGGTATGATAGGTTGTTCCAAAAGCTGTGGCTTATATGTTACACATTGTTGTGACCATGCACCTAGAGGTGGCTTTTGTCATTGTTTGTACATAGTAGACATTGTATTGGATAACATTAAAATCTTGGGTTAAAATTGACCACTTGTATAAAGATGGAAAATTATGTCATCTCTGCTTAATCATGATTTTGGCGGTATTTATTCTTGCTAAAGTGGGGAAACTAAGATGATTTCTGTTAGAAAGTCTACAAATTTCCTTTTCCATGTTTCTCTCTGAAAAAGCAGTGTTAACCCTTGCAAGATTGAAGCTATCATATTTTGATTTTGATTGTATTGCAAGTGTTTTCTAGAGAGTTTAACAATAAATGACCTGATAGTACTCTTATGACATCATCTAAATAACTAACACCATTAATTTGGTTCTTTTGATGAGACATATGAACATGAGGATTTGGGAAAACTAATATTTATTGGACTGTGTTTCTAGTTTAGCTCGTCAAATTTTCTTTTCTTGGTTAAATTTGTTGGCTTATTTTGTTTTTTGGTTTTCCTTCTTTTTACTTATGATTGCCTTTTTCCATGGAATGATGTGCTTCTATTTAGGTTGTGATTGCAGATGAGTCGCATTTTCTTAAAAACTCTTAAGCAAAGAGGACAACTGCCTCTCTTCCTGTTATAAAGGTTGTCTTTTGGTATACGACTGCATCTTTGCACGTGTTAGTTTATGATTACATATCTTACTCACAAAATATTCATTTTATCCTTCATTTACAAATGCAACTGATTATCTTTGATTCTTAATGTAAACTATCCACTAATGGTTTATGTGTAGACAATCTTTCATATATGGTTAGTTAGCTTTGTCTTGTATGTATGCACACTTATGTACTACGATTAGTGTTATGTATGTACGAATACAAAAGTAAAACTTTAGAAAGTGAACCTTAACTGCCTATATGTTTCCGTAATAATCAAATAATATTGTAGAATAAGTTTCTGATTATCTACCACAACATTATTATGCTGGTAACCGGCACATTCATGAAATGATTTAACTCTTGAAGTGTTTTCTTTCTCGACTTTTTTGTGGATGACATCCCTTATCATATATTCCAAGTTAGCCTTCATATATGCATGCATTTTTTTTCTATTTGCTGAATTGACAATCATTTCCAAATTCAGAAGGCTCAATATGCAATATTACTCAGTGGAACTCCTGCTTTATCTAGACCAATAGAACTTTTCAAGCAGGTACTTTTTGAATGCTACTGGTTATCATCTTTACATGTAAAAAGCTCTTGCAATGAATGATATAGTAATATCTTCATTTCATCACAGCTAGAAGCCTTGTATCCTGATGTATACAAGAATATTCATGAATATGGTAACCGTTATTGCAGGGGGGTAAGTTTATTTCAATTGATTTGAAATCTTTTTTGTCATTATACATTTCCACTAGCTTTTGTCTCTAAAGTTGTTCTTCTAGGGGGTGTTTGGAGTTTATCAAGGTGCAAGTAACCATGAAGAATTGCACAACTTGATGAAGGCAACAGTGATGATTCGCAGGCTTAAAAAGGATGTTCTCTCTGAGCTTCCTGTGAAGCGTAGGCAGCAGGTTGTTCTATTTCTTTTGTTATGCCTATCTTAATTTTAATTGTCACTATTATATGTTTTCCATTTTTTTCCATGTCAGATATTGCAACATCTCCTATAATCATCTCTTGATTTACATATTTAGGATTAATTGTACAATCTGTTGATATGTTTATATAATTCAAGAGATATTATTACCAAATATGTATATCATTCTTTCCTATAAATAAGGACCATGATTATGTAACACAAAAAATAGTCTAATGAAGATTTAGCCCTCAGTGGTTTTGTGTCTATGTGGAGATGTTATTACCGAATATATGTATATATGTTTTGTGTGATATATAATTATGGTCCTTATTTATAGGAAAGAATGATATATAGTTGTCCTCAGTGGTCTCAATGTCTTATGGATGTGGCCCCTGTAGCCAAACGATGTTAAACCTTATTTACATCCTTTTCCATTCTTTATCTTTTACTTTTAATTTCTCTCAAAATTTGAATATGAATTACATTTTTAATTGTTTACAACAACCATATCTTATATACGAAATTTCAATATCTATAAATGAATTTAATGACTATAATTTCATAATTTTTGAGACATTCTAATATGATATCTAATTCTATAATTTATGAGATGCTCTTTAATCTCATAATTATGGGATATTATAATGTAATAGAAAATATAATCAAATATAATTAATCAATATACATAATTTTGTCACTCTCACTCTAGCTAATGAATAACTATTCTCTATTCCAACTTGGATACAATAGTATGAAACAATGATGTTGGGAAATATCCAGTTGGATATCTCCTAGATATTATTGACTCCAAAAAGTTAGCAAATTAGATCAATTAGGATATTATGTACAAATATTAGTTTCCTAGAATAGCCCTCTTTATTTCTATATATACTTGTACCTATGTATTGACCTAGCAAGATCTTGAGAATAATATACATCTGTTCAGAATTTCTACATTATACATGAACAAAAGATCACCTGTTCTGAGCTGGCCATTGAACCGTGGCATGCAAGTAACAATACTCTGCTTGGATCACCAAAGATTGGATGAGCCTGTAACTGATCCTTTAAAGAATTTATGTCATCCCACCCAGTCATAAAAACTAATACAGCTCCAAGTCTTTCTCTTCTAACTATGTGACAGAGAACATGCTCAATAAGGTTAAAACCAATTGAGTCAGGATTCCAACTAGACAAAGAGTCTTGAGTGCGTGGGCTATAACCCTTAAAGTTAGCAGCTTCAAGTGCATCCTGTCAAAGCATTAACAACTATGTATAGATTGGTCAACGGTCAAAATTATGCAACAAGAACTAGGTAGCCTCACAAGGTACCTCAACAGACGAGGCAATATGGCTCTTCCTCTTTCTGAAAGCTTGTGCCTGTTTCTGCATTTTCCATGTCTTTTCTTGGCCATAATCATCAATCTGATTGTACTGAGTCAGTCGGTATCCTGTCATCTCTACAATATCCTCTAGAAAATGTGTTCGAACTGGGTAGGTAAACCCCTGAAACGGACACAAGAAGCCATCCCCAGGCCCCAAACCCCAAAGGGAGAAAAGAGGGAAAGGAAATATGAAGTTCAATGCTAGGAGATCAAGAATTTCCATCATCTCTTTTTTTATAGTAAGAATTAGCAACAAAAAAAATGATACAAATTAAGCACAAATCCAGCATATCAAGCCATTCAACAAAGGAAGCAAAAAGGAATGCATATAGTCAATTATTACCAACAAAATTAATGAAGAAATGACAATCTTGTGCAATGAAGATCAATCGAAGATGTAAGGTAGCATGTTAAACCTGTAACAGTACTCCAACAATTATGATGATCCATCTCTATTATATTACAGAGGATATGCTAAGGGAGCTTGCAAAAGAAAACCATGAAAAAGCTACAGAAGTCTACAACAAATGTCTATTTCATATCACACAATGAAAGATGATCCCTTTTCTAATAATCTACCTTCCCCAAAACCATTTGGAGGCATGATGTATGTGCACTTAGAAGGAATCACATAAGCTTCACTAGCCCACTTTTTCAACCATAGTTACTATAAACAAACCAAATACAAGCCTGGCAAACATTCAATTTTCACTTGTTGACTTAATTAGTGCATGGGTGATTCAACCAATGGGTCAAATTTTAATTACATTTGTCACAATGTTCAAATATTTCAAATGAATATTAGCAAAATTGATAATCATAAGTTCATTGAACTATTTAGATGATTGGCGATCCAGATTTTTGCGTTGTCTCTGGTCAATCCAGTTATTTTTGGGTTTATCAAATTCCTAACCAGTTCCTTTCCAATCACATTCTTTTAAAGTTTGAGGAAGCCCACAAACTCCTTCTAGGATCAATTTGTCCAGTTTAATTAAAAAATTAACGAATGGTTGGCTCACCAGTTTTCCAATATATGAGGCTTGGAGAGAATTTAACAAAGTCACTAGGGATCAGATTTTTGCAGTTGATATGAATTGGAAGGGGAAGAGTCATTACGGCACCTTTTCGCAAAAGCCAACAGAAAAGGGTCATGTTGCTAATAATTTCATAAGTTACAATATAATAATGAACAACACTCCTATGTCCTTAAAACTCCACAAAGAGCTAATTTTGGGTAATGGAAATTATATATTATATATCTACAAATGCGACAGAAAAGAATATTAACAGAAGGGATTAGTTTAATGCTAGAATGCGATAAAATTATTATGTATCCCGTATAATAAGTATTCTACATTGGAATAGTATTATTTTGGAATATTAGTTTTTTTTCCATACAGCCCCACTATTAGAAACAGGTAAACTAAAAATTAATTAATAATGTCAAACTATTATCTATTTTATATACTACAAGGTATAAGAGAAAAGAAAAACTAGTGAAAAGAAAAAGAGAGAGAGAAAGAACATTGTCATATGGCATGATTAATACCAATGTGGTACAATTCACACCATTGTTCGTGGGATGGTGCTACTTATAGTGAACAGTACCCTTGCAATCAATATCGTCACAGTATTGTTTCCATTTTTTGTTTGTTTTTAAGGTTTTTGTTTCATTCTTCTGTAAAAAAATTTCAAGTTTTTTTGTCTTGAAGTTTTGTTTTGGATTGCCTGAGAAGTTTTTTATTATCTTGGAGATTTTGCTTCAACTTGCATTTTAAAATTAATGTTCTCTAATTGATGGAATTTCACTTTCGCACTAATAGATCAAACTTGCTATCAGTTTGTTGGGAGAATTTTATAGTTCGTGCTGATTGGGAAAGCTTATTATCATTTTGTTGAAGATATTAATTGGAAGTGAATATTCCTAAACTCCTAGGGTTAAGGCAGTTTCTAACATTGAAGCATCTACATTCCAAGTATGTTGGACAATTAATATTCTAATGTTATGAATCCAATATAGGAAGCATCTTACAATGCAATAGTATTATTTTGGAATATTAGCATTAACTTTTAATTTGTATAGCCCAATTATTAAAAATTGGTAAACCTCGTTTATAACAAGCCAATGTGTTGTTCATTTTTCTCATTTACGTGTAACAAGTATGAACTCTGAAAGAGAATTACTCCATAGCTGACTAATAAATAGAGAAAATCTATCAATGGAGCGCTGAAGATGATTAGACAGTCTGGAATACTGAATTCGTTATTAGAAAGTCAAATGAAATATTTTGCCGTTAAAATTTATAGGAACCTAAATGAATATGCAACAGGTCAAGTGGTAGCCAAATCAATGAGATTATACAAGAGTAAAACAATCAGATATGCACTATACATGTAAGCTAACAAGTCAATATTGCCACAAAATTGAGTTGCACTGAAGTTCACAAACTTTTGAGAAAGCTATTTGGAAGAGAAATAGATTTTTCAAACAATTTGATATAAATTAGACTCTGATTCCACAAAATTAAGAGAAAAAGAGTCCATTTTTGACTTGAAAATTTTGGGAACGACATTATGAAGGATAAGCCATTGTCTTCAAAAAACAGAGAAGGATGAGCAATTAGCTAATCAGCACTTACAGGAATATGGATGGTTGGAGCACCGCCAAAGTAAGAAGAGAAGAGCTCTGCATTTAGTGTTGCACTCATCAAAATCAGCCTCAAATCTGGTCTTTGAGGAAGGAGATCTCGCAGAACAATAAGAAGGAAGTCTGACATTGAAGCAACTTATAGTTATTATCCATTCACTGACCAATAACCAAATAAATAGAGATTCAAACCACCTTCATTCATTCCTCGCTCATGAATTTCATCAACAATGACATGAGTTACACCATTTAAATTTCTGTCAACAAGTAATCTCCTCAACAATACACCAGTAGTGCAGAACAGAAGTCGAGTATCCCTCCCTTTCATTCCTTCCAATCTTACTTTGTATCCAACCTTTTAACAGCAAGGAAATGATACAATCAACCTAAGTCCAAAATAGTCGTATTTCAAACAAAGAATCATGAGATAAAGGCCATTATTAACTGATTCTCCAAGGTTCTCCCCTCGTTCTGCAGCAACTCTCTCAGAAACAGCCATTGCTGATATTCTTCTAGGCTGAGTGCATATAATACTACACGCAGCTCCACGAGCAGCTTCAATCTCAGATTCAAGTATGTATTGAGGAAGCTGAGTGGTCTTACCACAACCAGTTTCACCAGAGACAACAACTACCTACAATATGCATTAGTCTTTTATGAGCCATATTGCCATCATTTAACAAGGTAAGACCTTAAGGTTCATTCTATTTCCATGACAAGCATCCATCACCACTGCTCCTCCCAAAGGAAAAGCATATTGGAGACATAACTATGCAGAATTTGGTCTGGAAGATATTAGTGATTTAATAATTAAAGTATCACATTCCCTATAATAGTATGTATGGTAAGTAACCGGGCATTTTAGTATCAGTAACTAAATTTTCAATTGGTGAATTCTGCTATCCACAGTTGACCAACAGTATAAATTACTACAACATGATACTCTTTTCTTTTTTGAAAGTTAAAGTTTTGATTGATTAAAAGTAATTACATCTAGAATACAAAAGGTCAAGGATAATCCAAAAAGACTACATTACAAAGAGTTGTGGTTCCATGATACTCATTTTGTGAAACTACAAAATAAAATACTGAAGCAAGCAACTTATCAAACTAGAGGAACTTCTGGCAAGTTAAATTCTAACCACAAAGGGTTTTTCCTGACATGAACAAATAATGCAAAATGTCTTAGTTAATAACCCAAAAGAAATTCATATTTTACTTGATTTTCAGAAATGGTTTTCAGTAGCGTATCCCTTTCTTTAAATGCAGGAAGACTTTTACGAAATTCAAGCATTTGTTGTCCTTCAGAAGAGTCCTGCAGAAGAATCAACATTTATCAAGAAAATTGCATTAAATAAAACTCAGTATCCAATAATTAGTACAAGTAAATGACCAATTCCTACTCATAAAACATGAAACTAAGAAATTTGCATTGAGGAGAACATAACATTACAACCAATAAGAGTAACAGGAAGGAGGAAATAACCAATCCAATCAACTAGCTTTTATAAAAAAATAGTAACAAGTATATGCAGCTCCATTGTTGATTGTAAATAATATAAAACATGAAGGGAACAAAATAAGATAAGACAATACTACCCAACAAAACGATACTACCCAACAAACTAAGGAATTCAATTTGAGATAATAACATTATAAACATTAAAAGGAAGAGGGAGGCAACAACCAATCCTATCAACTAGCTTTTACAGGGAAAAAAAAAGTAACATTGATGTAGGACAAACAGAAGAAGTATTAACCAGCAGCTAAAAATCACAAAATAGGAAATATGACAAATACTAGACTGCTGGGATTTCAGCTTGGAATGCTAAAATTTCAAATTAGGTATAGCTGGGATTTTAGGGTTTGTTGTTGAAAATTTACACTAGGATTTTAGGGTTTAATATGGCTGAAATTTTAGGTTAGGTTTGCTGGAATTTAGTGAGAAACACAAATAATAGAGAGTGGAAACAAGGAATCACCCTTAAGGTCTAAGATTCACTCTTAGAAGAAAGCATCACACCTTCTAGTTGCAAACTCAAGTTTAAAAAAAAGATTCATGATATATTATTATTGAACGTACACATATTTATAGAGAAGTTCTTAAAACCTTTATTCTAGTAGGAAAGGGTTCTTAACAAATTTAAATCCTATTCTAATAAAATTTCTGTAAGTTTATGTCATAAACAAATACGAGAACATATTTAAAACTAGAATAACATAGTTATCTTACTACTACTTCCTATCTAATAAGGAATCCAAGCATAATCTAAAATTCAGCTCTTATTGTCTTTGTTGACAACTTAATTCCCATCCTTCATCCAACCAAATTAAAGCTTTTGGTTGACTAATTTTTGTCTCTTTTCTTTCTTCTATAGACTTAAAGTTCTTTTGCATCAATTCTCCACAGCTTGTCTGAAGTCTTCCTAGATGTAGAATGTGACAAATACTAATCTTATAAATCGAATGTTGTTTTCTACACTAGTTCTTTGAGCATTTTGTGATCGAGGGTCATTAATGTCAAATCTTTCCATAATTCTCAAAAGTATTTCATCTCGCTCTTCCCCCTTCTCCTATGTGTTGTCATTGTGAACTAAAGGTCTAATACTAAATTGACATAGGACAAATGGAAGAAGTATTAACTAGTAGCCAAAATCACAAAATTAGAAAATATGGCTGATATTAGACTACTGGAATATCAAATTTTAGGTCTAAATTTCAACTTGGAATGCTAAAATTTTATATTAGATATAGCTGAGATTTTAGGGTTTGTTGTTAGAAATTTTAGACTAAGATTTTATGGTTTAATATGGCTAGAATTTTAGGTTAAGTTTGATTTGGTGAGAAACACAAGCAATGTAGGGTAAGAAATTGGAAATCACTCCTAGGTTCTAAGATTCACTCTTAGAAGAAAGCATCTAAAACCCTTATTCTAGTAGGAGAAGCTTCCTAACAAATTTAAATCTTATTCTAATAAAATTTCTATAAGTTTTAAGTCATAAACAAATCGGATAACATATC
>JANZLY010000006.1:14413090-14426058 GCA_026770305.1 Erythroxylum gonoclados | reverse complement strand
TTTAGTCAGTATCTATTTTCTCCACCATATATTCATTTCTAAGACTTGCTCTCAAACACACCACAAGGTCTCTGAAACCTCCGTGATTCTAAACTATTTTTCTTTCCACACTATTTTGGTAATTGTGTGAATGGAAGTTCCTTGTGGTTTCTTTCCTAGGGGTTGATTATGAGATAAGTGCTCCAACTCTTCAGTAACTATGGTGTCTGCCCTGTGTTTGTTAGGACTTTCTATTTGCCTTTCTCCTTCCATCTCAAAAATATCTCAAAAAGCTTGGGATTATATTGACTTCATTAGGGCAGGTTTAGGATATGGTTTCTAGAGCAAATATGTTTCAGTACACCTGTAAATTGTAATTTAAAGCTATATTTGAGTTTTGCTGATTTCTGTTTAGAAGGTTAATGGAAAAGGATGATTACCATTTTTAACTGTTTATGATTTTTGATATTTTTCCTTGAAAGTAAAATCAACTTAAAGATGATGGTTTGTTATAATTTTTAATTTTTAAGATTTACTTGGCTATGGAAGCTGGTTACTCTGAGAAGGTTGATGAACTCTGCGATCGTTACTCTCTTGAAGGATTTCCCATACCAAAAGGTAGACTTTACTGTTGCTCATTTATGTTCACATCTGAGCTTGACAGATGAAGATGCTAAATTCAAAATGAATGCTCATGTCCTTTCCTTTCAGTGCAACTACTAATTGTAGAATTTGGACAATTTAGAATAGAATGCATAATGTCAACTGTTTATAGTGTTTATGATGGTTGTCATTGTTGAATCCAAAATGGTTTCTTCAATATGATCTCATTCAACCACCAAGGGTTTAGCCTGGTGTAGAGGGAGCAAGGAGTACCTCTGTATCTACTAGGATTTTTAATCTTCATAGGTGCATGGGGAAAAGTAATCTGTAAATAGTTATGCCTACCAATTTACGAAAATAAAGGACTTTTAATATGTGTTTATTAAATTCTTTAAGCATATCACAATGCATTTAGTCAATGAACAAGATGTGTGCAATTGTATGCTACAGTTTTCTGTTTATAATGAATTGAAAAGGCTTTTAATATGCTTTTCTAGAGAGTTACTTTACAGCAAGGAATATTCATAAAATCCTCATTCTGCTTGTCATACAGGAAAAGTTTTGGATGGCT
Organism: Erythroxylum gonoclados; assembly: GCA_026770305.1. Taxonomy (NCBI): domain Eukaryota; kingdom Viridiplantae; phylum Streptophyta; class Magnoliopsida; order Malpighiales; family Erythroxylaceae; genus Erythroxylum; species Erythroxylum gonoclados. The sequence continues at coordinate 14,424,905 of JANZLY010000006.1, read as the reverse complement.
AAGAAAGTAAAAACTATTCCTTTATAATTTGTTCTTTTGAGAATTTTACTCTTCACACACATATTTGATTTCAATTTCATCAATGGACTCAGAAAAAACTAATTTAAGCCCAAGCAAGGAATGCCTTTATATTGAAGAAACTTTCTAGTGTTGCACATTGTTACTTCCGCCATTATGGGAATGGTAGGGGTTGACTCTGTTCTTAGGGATGAAGAAGCATATGCATAAACACTGTGTTGGACTACTCCGCGTGTCTTGTTTCCAGTTGTTTACAAGGTGATAATTATCAACTCTTCAATTAGTCATATGAGGAATGCTCATGGTGCTTTATGTTGTGCTTTTTAGGACCTGAGGCATGCCTTTTGCGTGATAGATATTTAGACCTGAATGAGTTAAATGTTGAAGACGTTATTTGGGTCGATGAAGTTGATGGTTTGCGTGATGCAACGTGGCACATTGAGAATTGTAAAGTTGTGGGTGTTGATTGTGAATGGAAACCTAATTATGAAAAGGGCCGCAAACCAAACAAGGTAAATACCGAATTGTCTCTATATCAAATGACTGTTGAAACTTCTTCCTAATAGAGGAAGAGAAGAAAATAATTTTTGAAATGTTGAGCTTTCAAGTGAAACTGCCGTGAAATTCTTTTCCCTGAGTCAGTAGATGACATCCAAACCTCAAATTTTACTTAATGGCTTTTCTGCAATCATAGTGCTGTCATCTTGAGAATTCCCCTTCCTCTCTCTCTCTCTCTCTCTCTCACACACACACACACACACACACGCACGCGCACGCTTATTGCACTTTTCAATAACATATGGTATAGTTGCATGCCCCCATTTGAATTGTGGTCTGATTGAAACATAAAGCTTTCTTTAACCAGTGTTTATCATTTCACGTTGTCTCTTTCTTTGATGCAAACAAGTTATATATTTTTCAGGTTTCCATCATGCAAATTGCTTCTGCGAAGGTAGTTTTCGTCTTTGACTTGATAAAGTTATTTCGAGATGCCTCTGATTCACTAGACAGCAGCCTAACTCGCATTTTGCAGTCCCCTAGAATTCTTAAACTTGGTAGGTTTTATCTATACACATTTCTGATTGAGAATCCCTCATTGCCCATGTATTAAATTAAGGTCTTTTAGGATGGAAATATCTTTATGTTTATAGGAACCTCTTTACCATGCTGCTTGTTTAGTTTCCAGAGTCATTTACTTTAGGAACTAGGGACAGTGAGAAGTTGAAACTCTTATACTGAGCTTGATTAGTACTAGGAGTAACTGGGCCATTCAAATAATGACCCGTACCATGTGATTCTGCTATAAGTTATGGATCATTTCCTTGTCAGACATGAATCTTTAATTATTCTAAATTATCTTCTGATTCTGTGTTGACGACGTGATAATTTATATATAGAGAAGAGGAGGAGAATGTAGAAGATGCATATAATACTAAATTTAATGCTTGTTATCGATTTGTAGGTTACAACTTCCTGTGTGATATAAAGCAGTTAGCTCATTCTTACGAAGAGATGAAGTGTTTTAAGCATTATGAAATGTTACTGGACATTCAGAATGTATTCAAAGAACGACAAGGTGGTCTGTCAGGGCTTTCAAAGGTACATTTTAAGATAAGAATCCTCCCATCACCTCCTTTCCCTGTCATATCTCTCGACAATCCCCTTGTTACCTGACATATTCTGTTTTCCACTAATTAGAAAATGCTGGGAGCGGGTTTGAACAAGACAAGACAAAACAGCAATTGGGAACAAAGACCTTTGAGCCAGAACCAAGTATCCCTTTTCTCTCCATTATGATTTGATAGATTCTAGAAGATATGAATTTACTAGTCTGAATATTATCACTCTAGAGATGTAAATGCAATATTATCACTCTAGAGATTTAAATGTTCTCATGTTAATAAATTAAAAGGAAGGCTATATGTTCTCATGTTAATAAATTAAAAGGAAAGCTATCTCCACTTCTATACACTCGCATGATCTAGTATTTTTGGAGAGGTGATAGATTTTCAAAGAATAGCTTGTTGTGTTGCATTATTTGTCTAGTGTTTTGGATGATTCACAGAGATTGGATTGGCATTTTCCTTTTGTATCCGGAATCAAACCTTGTCTGTCTATCTCAAAGTTCCATTGGCAAAATGTTTACTTTCCCTGGATTTGAGTGTGTTTGTTATACATTTGTAAGAGCTGAAATTATACCAAATCTATTGATCTTTAGTTGACTTCTAGTAAGAACTCAAGTAAGCTGAAGCGATAACATTTTGCAGCTGGAATATGCAGCTCTTGATGCCGCTGTACTTATCCATATATTTCGCCTTGTTGGCAATCAGTCTCAGCCTACTGGAATCCCCGAGGACCCTGACATCGAGTGGAAATCCCATATTGTAAGTAAAGATACTGAGGTATCAATATGCATTTGTGGATTGTGGTCCTGTGTGTTTTCTGGCTAGCGTTACTAAGTCTGATTGAACGATTCCTCCACTAAGAGACTTTCGCGTTGAGGTAATGTTCTAATCTCTTCCTATTTTACGTACAGGTTTCTCACATGGAGAAGCCCAAGGGGGAGAAAAAAAAAAGAGAGAAAGGGAGAAGTAAAGGATGTGTTGATCACGTTTGAGAAAATTAACTGCCAAAGTTGGGACTTGGTTTATTCCCTTCTCAATGCATAATTGTACATATCATCTGTTCTATTTAATCTAAATAGTGAAGGCTGCTGTGCATGAGGACAAGGTTTTAATTTTGAAGACATGGGAATTCGTTACCCAATATGCTTATGTAATACTGGCGGGCTTGTTACGGTGATGGGTCAATTGAACAGGAGGTCTAACTCACAGATGCTCTCTCTGTCCATGTTGCACCTGCTCGCCGGTGTCCTTCTGCTTACTCCCTTGCTTGTTCATTTGTTCTACCGGAAGGGTATTAGGTCTGTCTTGGAATTGGAATAGATCTCAAATCCCAAGGGTAAGTTTGTCTTTTTCCTGGCCAACTTTTCTTTCTCCTCTCCTCTCCTGTCCTGTCCTCTCTGGTTTAAGAGACGATTTTTTGAAAACCATAGTTGCCAATTTCAACTTTTCCCTTAACAAGTATATGGCTCCCATTGCTTGTGACATGGGCTTGACAACTTTAGACGAATTATTCTTCCCGCCCTTACGCTCCAACCCAACATCCAAACTTGTGGTTTCCTTAAGAGGTGGACCCTCGGTACACCTAGATACAACGAAGGAGGCTTCTCAACCCAAATTTATAAACCCCGGACTAAGCTGGGGAAGAAAATGGATGAATATTAGAGTACTATCCCCCCTTGATGATGGATAGGAGAGCCATGGTAGCTTCTGTGATTGAGGTTTTGACGGAAGGTGCAGCATGCTGGGATACCATTGTTTCTGCAATTCTGGAAGCTTGGAATGAGGTTGAAAAACCTAAACAATCCAACTAATGTGCCGCTGTGGATTAATTTGTATAGGGTTCCATTGGAATTCTATTCTACAAAGGCTCAAATATGCTTACAAGCTTCATTGGGAAACCAATAAGCACAAATGAAACCACAACTCAAAGGAGAGATGGGTATGCTAGGCTATGTGTGTGTGAATTTAGGAAATGAGTTGCCTAAGGTGATTCTTATATTGAGGTTAGGTGAGAATGAAGCGCTCTTAAAAACACTCAGTGAGTGTGGTTTATTAGTGGAAGCCTTCTTTGAATGAATAAGGGAAAAATTAGATAACAATTGGAAGATGTTTTATCAAGGGTAATTACGTAGAGTTAAAAGGGAACTGATATACTATTTGAGCTGATGGTTCTGGATAGTATATAGAGTCATAATCAGGAGGGTCCAAAGGAAAATATGGAAGCTGATATTAAGATTAGGGGGAACATGAAATGATAGTTTGTTGTGTGAAGGAAAGTTAAGGATGCCAACATGGAGGGGAAGGAAGATAACCAGGAGGGGAATAAGCATCAGGGTGGGAGGAGGTGTTGGTAAAAGTGACTTAAGGAGGGAAGTCTAACTCTACCTAGTTGTAAGAATGGAGAAGGGAGCCTTCAGGAGGTAAGGAACTATCATCTCCTATGAATTTATTAGCAAAAGAAGTGATAGGAGCTAAGGATAATCGGGGGTACACAACTGTCAACAAGAGAAAGTTGGGTAGAAAGAGTTTGTCTAAAGTACCTAAGCTTATAAACTCTTCAATATGTCAATAATCTCTTGGAATGTTAGGGAATTAAATAGCCCCTCTATACTACAAATGATAAAGGATTTTTTTGTTAGAAAACAAGCTTGAGATAATGTGGAAACAAAGTTAAGCCATGATAAGATTATAAATTTAAAGCTTTTTGAGGACAAATGTACCATACTATCTAATCACCAACACCACCATTATGGGAGGATTATGATTGCTTTTAATAATTAGCTTGGTCAATATTCTGGTGCTTTATAGTACTGATCAACTAATACATCTAGAAGTCTAATTTATCTGTGATAAGGTTAAGGCTTTAGTCTAGGTGATATATGGTTCTAACTTTTCTTTTAAAGAAAACAATTGTGGATTATTTTAGAGGATCTTCAAAAACAGATAAGAGATCTATGGTTAATAGTATGGGTGATGCATGTGATATTAAATATTTTAACTGCAAGTGAACAATGTAGCTGTAACTGGCACTGACAAGTACGGGTCAATCTTATGAGGACTGTAAGTACTACTATTAACTCCTTTTCTATTATTTAACTGCCAAATCAAGTTGTGGATTTAAAAATAAACTGAACAAACAATAATGAACTAGGGTGAAGAAAGTACTATGATTAAACAATATCAAACAAGTAATGCCTAGATAATGAATCCCCTTAAGATATCTTAAATATTAATCATTTATCATACAATTAAATTATTGATTATTATACTGTGGAGACATCAAAAGCAACTCTAGTTTTTCAGAATTCAAGATCTGAGACCCAAAGCTGTTTTTCTTTCTTTTCTTTTCTTATATTTCATTTTCTTGGATGTTGGTTTGGATTATTAGGATGTTGAATGTGATTATGGGTTTCTAAATCTATATTAGGGATTGTTCTTGAACTGTTTTGTCTAACCTTATTCTTGTTGAATTCAATAGACATATTAATGCTTTGTGAATTTTTTTTAGACAAGTTGAATTAAATTAAGCCATAAAAGGCAAACATAAACTATTACCAATACAATCACCTTGTAAATATAAGAGATAGAAATACTATAAAATTAAATCTGATGCATATTCAAAGCATTACAACTCAAGGCAGGTGTTTATACTCTCCAAACATTGTTGAGATAATGCAAGTCCAAATCCTTGTGTCTATGGATGCTAATGTGAGTTTTAATCCGTTGAAATAGATATATGTTGAAATGTTCATTGTGAGGCACTTGTCAAGAAATATTCTGATGTTCTTTTTATCCCAAACTGCTAAGATTAGGAAAGAAAGAGAGCTGTAAAAGCACCATTTGATGGTTTTATTCTAAAATCCCAAATCAACATATCGATGCTTAATTTGACTTAAAACCTCGGAAAATTCCCTTAACTAGCACTTTAGCATTAGTGATTTCTAGGCATCTCGGACATAATTGCATTTGAAGAAAAGCTTGTCTATGGTTTTCTCGTCACTTTCGCAGAGACAACACCAATTAGTAAGGTAAGTAAACCTTGCAATCATGTCAATAGTAGGTAGCTTGTTTAGCATTGCAAGATAAATGATTGTTGATGGTCTGGGCTGAAGGTGACTGGACCAAACTATTTTTGTCGATTTGAAACTCTCTGTCACAATCGTGCCCTTGGAGGCACAATCATGCTCCATGATTTTTCCTCTCTGGCACGATCATGCTCCTTGAGGCATGACCGTGTCAAAGGCAATGTAGCCCATGCATGATCGTGCTCCAATGTGCCACAATCATGTCTCACTTCCAACTTACTCCTTTATTCTTCAATTTTTTGATTTTCAACACTCACAAACACATTGAAGGCCTCATGAAATATAAAATTAAGATCCAATTCTTGCTCTAAACCAAACAAACACTTAGAATACATACAAACACTAACAATAACAAAATTTTAACCCTATAAACATGATAATCACCTAAGAAATACTTTAAACACACTTACATATTTAGCAAAACATAATACAATCTACACCTATGACCTCCCATTTGCAGACCACAAGAAGAAAATCAACCAAAAGACAACAAAATTTAACAAACAAAAATGGGTACAATCATTGAATCAACCAAAAGTAGATACAATTATTAAAGTAGGCAAAACTACATTCATAAGGAAATTGAAGCAAGAAGCAATAACAAATACACGGAAAAGAAACAACAACAAACATAAGAAAAATGAAGCAATCAAAAGCAGATACAGATAGGAAAACATGAACAAGAAGCAATAAAAAAGACATGAATGTAGCCAAAAGAAGATACAAAATTGAAACAACTTTTTATCAACTGAAGATGCAGTAAAGTTGAAGATAGTGAGGACTTCGTTTGTGACCGGTGATGGACGAACATTGTAAACTTCAAGATGGTGATGACTTCACTGATTAACAACAACAAATGTCGGGGGATGATTGGTGATAGTAAGGAAGGATGGTATTGACAGTTAAGATTGATATTTTTTTAACAGCTTCATTAGGACACACACTTCTATTACGAATTTAAGTTTCGCTTATGATAATATGTTAGGTTAATTAATTAGTTTAGTTACTAAATTTAATTAGTTAATTTAATAGGTTAATTGGTTAAGTTAATTTGTTAGGTTAATAAAATTTAAGGTTAAATTATCTATTAAGTTAATATGTTAGGTTAACAAAAATTAAGGTTAAATTATTTGATTAGGTCCCAAATTTGTAAATATTAATTTGATTTAAAAAATTTAATTTAAGTATATGGGTCTCACATTGTCATACCATATTCACTGGCAGTATGAGACCTACATTAATATTAAAATATTATAAACATAGGCCTAGTTACTATGCATCTACCCAATGGAAGGAGCTGCACCTTTGCCCTCTACATTTTTGTGAAACTTGCGAGTATGATTGCAAAGATGATCGAGGATGAAATATACCCAACCAAACTGCTCATAGTCATCAACATCGACAATAGTGTGGCAGTAGTAGGCTTATACCATAATTAGTTTTAGGACATAAAAAAGCACCTAACATATAAAGGAGTAAGTAATGCCAAAAACATTCCTCCGTCTATGCTCCCCTCACTTTATTAAATTAATACTTTATAATGATAAGTGAATTATTATGCCATTACTAATAATATGAGATTTCTCAAAAAAGTAAAAAGTGTTACTTATCATTATTATAGAGATAACATTTTTTTCTATAGTATTGAATTTACGGAAATTTGGTTTGGGAACAAAGTATTTTTTAAATGATTGAACGTAAATTCTCGTATAAAAGGGAAGGTAAGAAAACTTGAAACAGCATGCCGTTTATAGATGTACATACGGCACGCCGTTTTAACTTGTATACATTTATATATCCTTTTGTTTCCTCGGCCCCTCAAAAGCGCGGCAAGAGAGAGGTTTCGAAATCGGTAGGTCACTCTGCTATCGGTGGTTCACCGCAAGATGGGGAGTGAATTGGAGAGAGCTCGGTTCCTAAGCTTAGCTCTTGATTGCGGCTTCGACGAAGATTCCGCAAGGAAATGTTTGAATCGTCTGCTGTCTCTCTATGGTACTCTTCTTCTTCCTTAACGCCACAAAATCCCATCTCTCCGTTTGTTTCACTCGAAAGTAGGAAATAAAAACAGTAAATCAAAAGAAGACGAGAAATCAGCATTTGGGCACTGAAAAGATTTGCCCAATTTATTGTATAATCAAGTTTGCTTTCTATCATCATGAGGTTTGTGGTAGAGTTTGTCTACTTTTTGTGGGACTTCTTTCTCTTTCAGGTACTGATGGCCAAGATTTCGTGACTGTGGAATGCTGTGGTGATGATTTTCTGGCAATGCTTGCTGAATCTATGCAAGATACTGAGGACTGGGACCATGATCTTCATGCTATTGATACCGAGGCTTGTGGGGCTTTGAGTAAAATGTTTGACAATCAGATTGGTGAATTTGATAATAAAAGAGTGTACATCAATATCATTGATGATTCACCTGAACCCAGAAAACAACGCAAGTTGAATTCTTCTTGTGGTGAAAAAGATGTAGAATGCACAACACCCCTAAGTAATATATTCTCAGGATCTATGGTAAGACCATTTCTTCTACTCGAAACAATTTGGATTCTATGTTGATAAATGGAAGAACTTTAGCACATTTGGAGTAGTTTCATTGTCTTTTGTGATTTCTCTCTCTCATTTCAGCAAAATAACCACCCTTACATCTAATGTGCTCTTAGGAGTGACAATATCCTAACTCAATATGGTTGATTTTATGTGCACTTTTCCTGTCACCATCATTGTTCCTTTGAGGAGCCTAAGAAATACTTCTAGGTTCTGAGATAGTTACTTTGCTTTGAAGGGTTGCAACAGCAGTGTTACACGAGGTTCGTCTGCTTCAATTAGCAGCCAAAAGCAATGCCCCAGGATGTTGAAGGACAATCAACAGATTCTTTGTTATGAAGAATTACAGACTTTGGATAGCTTTGAATTAGCAAATATTGTAATATTTGGAAACTTGTCGTTTCGTCCATTACAGCATAAGGCTTGTAAAGCATCAGTGTCAAAGCAAGACTGTTTTGTACTTATGCCAACAGGAGGTGGTAAAAGTCTATGTTACCAGGTCAAACATATAACATCTAATTCAAGGCTTCTCTTTCTCTATTACGTATTTTTTTATTGTTCTTTTTTATTGGATGTTGAACAGAGGAGGAAGTGTGCTGCAGTGTTCTAGGTTAGGGACATGTCCACCCGTTGCCTCTTGAATGTTGATTGATATTAATGCTAAAATATTTCTAGGAGTCACTGCTGTTGGGACTTTAATGCTTTTCTTATTGGACAAGAAAAATAGTATCTTATCACCATTTGTTGAGAAGTTTTTCAACTCCCTAGTTCTCTAGATAAGAAGAAATTCATGGCTTTGGACTCTTCTGTAAATTCTATATAAACTGCAACATCGGCTAGAATGCTCCCATTATAATTATCATTACAAAACAGTACCTTTTCCCGCAAATTCCTGAGAGAGCCTTACTCAAGCATCTAATGGACGTTGACCTCATTAGCAGTGCAATGGCATAGTGAACTCAAGTTGACGATCAGTGTGTCCAGCATTTCCTGCTTGCAATTGACAATAAACAATTATTTTTAATCATCTACTCAAAGTTCCTGTATAATTTTTGGACATGATAACCAAGCTGTGTAAATTGATTCTTTTTCATTATTTACATTGTACACTTTTTTTATTAACTAATGTTCCTGATGGCACTCGTTGCAGCTTCCAGCAACTCTGAAACCAGGTGTTACGGTGGTTGTGTCTCCCTTGATTTCCCTGATTCAGGATCAGATTCACACTCTGAACCTGAAATATGGAATAGCAGCAACTTTTCTAAATTCTCAGCAAACTGCTTCCCAAGCAGCAGCTGTCCTACAGGAGCTTAGGTGAGGATGCATTCTGATGAGAAATTATAATAAAACTTTTTTAATTTTTTGACTTAAATCACTTTCAGCATCTACAGTTTGAATTTTGTGTCCTGATACTTTGTGTAATTCGTATGCTTAGAACTACTAATTTCTCTCCCTATGTGGACACCTTTTTCTTTCATTTTTTTATCCATCTTTCTAATAATATGAACACAAATCCCCAGCCCATGCACCTACAATGATTTGAATTCTGGTGGTTACTTGACACCTTTTCTTCCAGACAAATATGCTCATTCATGTTCTTCTCCTTTTCTATAGGAAAGACAAACCGTCATGTAAGCTCTTATATGTAACTCCTGAAAGGGTTGTTGGAAACATAACATTTCTTGATGTACTGAAATGTTTGCATTGCAAGGTAAGCATTTTATTCATGTTCTGAGAAAATGTGCTGAAAGCTCTTTTTGCAGGAATCTCTTCTTATGTAATTAATGCTCTCACACACATTACAGGGACAGTTGGCTGGTTTTGTTGTTGATGAAGTACACTGTGTGAGGTATGATCTGAATTTATCATATACTATTGTTGATTGTCTCAGTTCAGAGTCACAGGTGCTCCAAGGATGCATGTCTTCCCGTGTATGTTTCACTAGGGTTATTTCATTCATATTACACCATCCTTGTTGGTTTTTAGCAAAGCTTAAAATAATTCTTCTAGAAATGAATTAATTGACATTTGTCCAATATCCTTCAAAAGTGGAGCTGTTCACAGAAAGCATTGCTGATGTATATCTTATTTATGTGTGTTAGGGTTCATATTTTTTCAAGCTGAACTTGATTAACATTTAAACTGGACCTGATAGTTATTAGAGTTCAAGGTTTTCTTATATTCTAATGGGACTTCCAATATCAATCAAGTTTTACTTATTTGAAAAATTTCTACCAGCCAATGGGGGCATGATTTTCGCCCAGATTATAGGGGTTTGGGATGTCTTAAACAGGAGTTTCCAGATGTTCCAGTTATGGCTTTGACTGCCACAGCAACCAAGACAGTGCGTGAGGTAATTAGTTTGAGTAGTTACAAATGTGTCATCACCTTTCTGAAAGTGATGTTTTCCAAATTTAACTGAATCCCTGCAGGATATACTTAAAACTTTAAGAATTCCTCGTGCTATTGTCCTTGAGACAAGCTTTGATAGGCCCAATTTGAAGTATGAAGTCATTACAAAGACAAAGGAATCACTAAAGCAGCTTGGACAGCTTTTGAAGGATCGTTTCCACAATCAGTGTGGAATTGTATATTGTCTTTCAAAAAATGAATGTGTTGAGGTCTCTAATTTTTTAAATGAAAAATGCAAGGTCAAGACAGTATATTATCATGCTGGGCTGGCAGCTTGCCAGAGGGTTGATGTGCAGAGGAAATGGCATACTGGACAGGTCCGTATCGTATGTGCTACAATAGCTTTTGGGATGGGGATTGACAAACCAGACGTTGTAAGTTCAATGAATTCTTATATTCTTAAACACCATACATTAAAAGGGGGCTTGCTTCTTCCTACAATATACAAAGTAATCTATCTTTGGAAGTCAACTTCCAGTGTTGAAGCTTCTTATCATGTAACTTATTTTCAAAATATTTTTTACTTGCTGATGGATGTTATTTCCCAACATTATTTCTCTGGTGCTGAGAATGAAATACAATTTTTCTTGTCATGCTGGTATCAGCCTAGTATTATGTTGCTTTCTTATATTTGCCGAACTTCTAAATAAAGACCACTGCTTGTTCTGGACTTAAAGAAATAGAGAGCCTTAGTTTCGAAGTTATAGTTTAGGATGGTTCTTGCTCCAATCTGGCCACTGCGATTTTCCCCTTTGTTCCATCTTATCTTTAAGTGATTTCTTGCTTTGGTTGCTTGGTCAGAGAAAGCTTAGAATTCTTTCCTTGTTTGAATAAAGTTTAAACTGTTTCTTTTCATTGTTAGCGTTTTGTTGTCCACAATACAATGTCCAAGTCAATTGAGAGCTACTATCAAGAATCTGGAAGAGCTGGAAGAGATAACCTTCCTGCTGTATGCATTGCTCTATACCGGAAGAAGGATTTTAGCCGAGTGGTATGCATGTTAAGGAGTGGACAAGGAGGCTGTAGGCAAAACTTCAAGAGAGCAATGGCTCAAGCTCAGAAGATGCAGCATTACTGTGAACTGAAGGCAAGTAATTATGTCAGAGACTTCTTATTTGTTGATCTCTT
>JANZLY010000006.1:12926119-12938367 GCA_026770305.1 Erythroxylum gonoclados | reverse complement strand
AATGATTTACTCATAGTGCAAATATATGTTGATGACATAATAGTTGGTTAATCCATCCTTCTGTGAAGAATTCTCAGTATTAATGTAGGTAGGGGGAGCTTGAAATGAGCATCATGGGAGAATTATCATTCTTTCTCAGATTACAAATCATACAAACAGAAAAGTAACCTTCATTAGCCAAGACAAATACACAAAGGAACTCATCAAGAAGTATCATTTTGAGAGTGCCAAACTGATAGGTACCCTCTTGTACACTAGAACTAAATTTGACCAAGACGAAGAACGTGAAGCTATTGATAAGACAAAGTATAGAGGAATGATTAGATCACTACTATACCTTACAAGCTTAAAACCAGACATTATGCTTAGCGTGCATCTTTGCGCACGCTTTCAATCAAATCTAAAAGAAAGCCACCTTCAAGAAGTGAAAAGAATCTTTCGATATCTTCACGGAAATATGGATTTTGGATTATGGTATTCAAACACTGATTCATTTGAAATAGTGGGCTATTGTAATGCAAATTATGTAGGTGATAAAATCGATCGAAAAAGCACAAGTGGTCACTGTCAATTTCTTAGAGGATGGATGTCTAGTATCTTGGCCTTGTAAGAAGCAAAATTGCACAGCACTTTCGATGACTGAAGTGGAATACATAGCAGCTGCCAGCTATTGTTCTCAAATCTTATGGATGAAGGATCAACCATAGGATTTTTCTCTAAACTTTATTCCTATATTATGTGATAATACTAGTGTTATAAATCTTTCTAAAAGTCTTGTGCATCATTCTAAGACTAAGCATATAGAAATCAAACATCATTTTCTTAGAGATCATGTTTCAGAAGGAACCATTGATCTTTTGCATGTTAATACTGAGAATCAAGTAGCTGAAATTTTCACCAAGCCACTATCTGAAGATAGATTTTGCGTGTTAAGAAAAGAGTTTGATATGTACAAATTCACTGATATTATGTCTTCATGAATATTTTCTGCTACTTGTCATTGTATTTCGTTTAGAAGACTTCTTTTATTATGATTCCTTAGAAACTCTCTCTTAGTTTAGTAGGCTTCTTAGAGACTAGAAGGCTCCTCCTCTTTTTAGAAGGCTTCTCTCAGGTTAACATTCTAAGTGACACATGTCCTAAAGTTTATGGTGTCATTTAAGCTTTTTCAAAAACACACACACAGTTTAACAACTCTATGTAAGCATCTGTCAGACGATACACAATTGATTACGCTTCCTCTTCTGGCCTGTATAGCCTAAGTAAACTTCTCTTATCTCTGTCATTCTCATCTATGCTGCTTATTTTCTTTACACCCTAACTTTATGCATTCTTATTGCATCTTGTTTTATCTCTCAAACTTCACCAAGCTCTCCTACAATGACAAGAACAAAATTAAAAGGAAAAAAAATCCCAACTTCTTTTGCTACCTATGATGAAGCTCATATTACTAAACCTTTCTTCTTTAAATCTCAAGAGAAGAAAATGCCTAAAGTGCACTGGATTACAAATGAAAATGATTCAGATGAAGAATCTATTTGATTGATTAGATGACCACGTACCAAAGGAAATCTTGCAAAACAAGCCGAGAAAAATTCTGAACAAAAAGAAACCACAGATGCTGAAAAGAAAGAGGAAGAAGAAGCCAAAAAAAGAAAAAAGGAAGAAATAAAGAAAGGCAAAGCACCTGTAACTGAAGATACTATTGATAGACAAGAGCTGCCTCATGAAGAGATATTTCCCAATGAAAAAAGGGCAAAGAAAATAAAGATAGCTACAGACAAGCAAGGAAAGACATCAATACCATAAGAAATGTTTGAATCAGTGGAAGCTGAGAGCTGCTATAAAACACAATATAAGAAACGAAAGGTGGTTGTTGGGTAGATCTTGGCTCTTATGATGTTTGATGAAATAGGTATAACCATCTCTCCTTACTTTGTTGCTAATGGTTAGGAAAATTTTTTGAAATTAGATGAGACAGTATATGATGAGCTAGTCAGAATATTCTACACACACATGAAAAAGAAAGAAATTAATGGAAAGCTAGCCATTGTCTCATAGGTGCATGAATGTGAAATTTTAATTTATGAAGAAACCTTAGGGGAAGAAGCTCTTATAGGGAGAACTAATTTTCCATGTCATAGGTGGGATGTTGATGATCTGGAGTTAGTTGAAGTTGTCAAATCCATTTGCCATCATGTTGAGAACATCTAAGATGGGAGACCCTGGAGCAGGCATTTAGACTTAATACCATGATAGCTTGCATTGCTTTCAGCTGCTTTAATTTTTCCCAGGAGTAGCTTAGTTGAACGGTGCAGCCTGCTGAACACTTTTATGGTGTATAATTTGCTAAAAGCTAATAGAATGAATCTTCTAGCTATGATCTTGAGGTTCATGGTGGATAAGGGGAATCATAAGAATAACACTGGTTGCCTACCTTATGGGATGTTGCTCACATAAGTTACAAATTCGGATAAGTTTCACCTTCCATTCCCTATCAATTTGGATACAAATTGCAAAACAATATATAGGTAGACAAAAGATCTGAAAGAATAGCAAAACACTTAGATCCTACTCCAGACCAACAAACTCTTGTTCCTCCTCAAGATGAAAATAGTGAAAAACTCCATCAATAATTGCAGAACATTCAAGCCAATCAAGAACAGATGTGACAACAAATAGATAGTATGCAAAATCAGCTTCTTGACATGCAAATCTTGCTGAGAAAAATCTTTGAATCCTTTCATTAACTCTGTTGCTATTGTTTTCTGCCTAGCTTATTCGAACTTGTGATAGTTTCTTCCTCCCTATACTCTATTATTTTTGATAATGACAAAGGGGGAGTGTTTATGTTGATTTCTTTTTAGCAGAGATGATATTGAAAATCTAAAGTCAACTATAAATTAAGATGAAGCAATGGCTAACTGAAGAAATATACTCTTTAAAGAAAAGCAACAACACTTATGAAAAAACGAAATTACACAAACTTTCAAAAGATTTGAGCATCATCTATATTCTTAAGAGTCATATCATTCCTATTGCACCTTAGAAAGTGAAATTACTCTATCAAAAAAGAAATTGTTATTTGAGAACTTACTTTTTATTCTTCTGTGAGCTTTTAGAAGCTTGTTATACACTTCTTCGAGTGTGGAATGTCGAAGAACTTTAAAAAATATGTGCTCATGTGCTTGAAAAGGCTTGTCAAATTACTACTTGGTTTTTATAGTGAAACATTTAAGTTGGATAATTAGGGACTGGACATAGGCTTAGGTTGTAAGTCGAACCAGTATAAATCGACTGCGTCCTTCTCTCTCTTCTCTTAACTTTTACAATTTTATATTATATTGTGTGTATGTTTATTTTAACAAGAGGCTCCTTCACTTTATAACAGGCTCCTTTTGTTTTCAACTTGTAAGAGGTTCTTTTTAATTTTAACAGGCACCTTCTCTTTTAAATTTTTTTAACATAACTTTTTGTTTAGTAGGCTCTTGTAGTTCAACAAGATTTTTATCGTTTAATAGGCTCCTTTCGTTTAAATAGGATTCAATCGCACAATAGGCTCCTACTATTTTTAATTGTAGACAGGCTTCTGTCATTTTCTTTTAAACTTAAAGTAACTTGCAAAATTTTTTAGTGACACACAATTCACCCCCTTCTTGCTTGTTTTTGATTTATCATGAGCCAAATGTAGATGACGTTGCAACAATGTGCTTAGTACAAGATTCGGCTACATCAAAGGTCTTGAGTTTGGCCATAAGCCAACAGCTTCATCCTCTTCAAGACCAGCATATGTTGACCATCTTCAAGAGGAGAACTAGTCGCTTAAGGCTTAATTAGAAAGTAATAAAAAAATTAGAATGTACTGAACGAAAGTTGGCCAAGCTTGCAAAGATGGTCAAACAAATAATGGGCTCAAATTATGTAAGTAGTAGTGACCATGAAAACGAGTCTTAGTTTCTACATAACTCTTTTTGTTAACGTTTGTCGTTAACAATTAATGATATTTAATTATTTATATAAAATGCTTATATTTTCTAATTATTTTTAATTATATTTTCATATAATAAATTATTAAAAATATAAATATTACAAACAATAACATGGATTAAAAATGTGACCAATAATTATAATTAATATGATAAAATTTTTAGCAATAATGTTTATTACAAATTAAAAATGTAGTTAAAAAGATTTGGTTAAATTTTCCCAATTGTCACAAAAACTCTTTTGCTACGTTTAGTAAAATGCTGTAAATGAAGCTAAAAAATTTTTGCTACCAAAAAATTATCATCGCTAATACTTTTGGGCGATAATCCATGACTCATCGCTAATAACATTTAGCCACAAAAGGAATGCGTAGCAAAATATCATTGGTGACGATTTAGTATTTCGTCACCTATCTCTTTTTATTTGCGATGATTTAGTAAAATTTTTGCCTATAGTATTTTACTATTAGGATTTTTCGACTATTTGTCTGGCAATTTCTTATCATCGCTAAATATTATTAACTACTATTTAGGACTAATTTTCATTGCTAAAAGCCTCTTTTGTTATAGTGAGTTCACATATTATATACTTGATATTCCTGATGAACATTAAGGTTCCTGATTAACATTATGAAAAAACCTCTGTTTTTTTTCCTTTCATATCC
The DNA here is from genome assembly GCA_026770305.1 of Erythroxylum gonoclados. Classification (NCBI taxonomy): domain Eukaryota; kingdom Viridiplantae; phylum Streptophyta; class Magnoliopsida; order Malpighiales; family Erythroxylaceae; genus Erythroxylum; species Erythroxylum gonoclados. The sequence continues at coordinate 12,933,716 of JANZLY010000006.1, read as the reverse complement.
CATAGATTGCTCCAATTATCATGATTTTGAATTTTTTTTGTCTCCCTTTGATGCAAAAGAACTTAAAGTCTATAAGACAAACAAAAGAGGAAAGATTAATCAATCACAAGCTTTAATTTGGTGGGATAAAGATTGGGAATTGAATTGACATAAGATAAAGACTGAAATCCAAATTGTATTAGGATTCCTTATTAAATAGGTAGTAGTACTATTATGTTATTCTTCTTTAGGCATATTAACCTAGTTGTATAGGACTTGTAGAATTTCTATTATAACAGGATTTAAATTAGAAATCCTTTTCCTACTAGAATAAGGATTCTAAAAACTCTATATATAGGTGTACTCATCCTTTCATTAATAACAAACACTATGAAATTTTTCTACAACTTTGAGTTGTCAATTAGAAGGTGTGATGCTTTCTTTTAAGAGTGATTCTTAGACCCTACGAGTGATTCCTAGTTTCCTACTTTTCATTCTTTGTGTTCTTCACTAAATTCTAGCCCTCTTAAACCTACATTCTTGCCATCTCAAACCTATATCCCAGCCATATTAAACCTGAAATCCAAAACCTAAATTTCCAGTAATCAAACCTTAAAATTTCAGCTTTACAAAATTTGAAAATTTTACATTCCTAGCCTAAATCCAATCTTGAAACTTGATATTCCAGTAGCCTAATATCAACCATATTTCTAAATTTGTGAGTTTTACCTACTAGTTAATAATTCTTCTTTTCCTACATCAATTTGGTATCAGAGCTCTAGTTCATGATGGCTAATCATAGTGGAAAGGCATATAGAAGAATATTTAGCAACTTAGAGCAAGATGAAATACTTTTGAATTTTGTAAAAAGGTTGGGCATCAATGATCCTCGTTCACAAAGTGCACCAAGAACCAACTTACATGTAACATCGGTATAAGAAAACATGTTAGAAAAATTTTTGGGAGGCTAGACAAGCTAGACATACATTCCCTAAAACTCAAAACTCCAACAAGAAAAAATTATATCAATCAACAACCTACACTTGATGTTAAACATGGAGAATGTGATAAAAAGCAAGATGAAGGGATTGGTATTGATCAACAACACAGAGTGCAAGGGAAAATCTTTACTAAAAAATCATGTACTATGTGCTTCAATTAACCTTTTATTAATAACAAGCAATTTGAAATTTTTCTACAACTTTGAGTTTTCAATTAGATGCTTTCTTCTAAGAGTGATTCCTAGTTTCCTATCTTTCATTCTTTGTTTGCTTCACTAAATTCCGGCCCCCTTAAACCTACATTCTAGCCATCTCAAATCTATATTCCATCCATATTAAACTTGAAATTCTAAACCTAAATTTTCAGCAATCAAACCTTAAAATTCCAACCATACAAAATCTGAAAATTCTACATTCTTAACCTAAATCCAAGTTTGAAACCAGATATTCGAGCAGCCTAATATCAACCATATTTTTAAATTTGTGAGTTTTACCTACTAGTTAATAATTCTTTTATTTGTCCTACATCACCCTTTCTATTGAATTTCACATTTAATGCCCTCTTTACCATGTCCTCCATTGATTGTGGTATGAAGTATATAATACGCTTAATGAGGAGCATGGTAGTTTTATTAAATTTGGGTGAACTATTGAGATGGGTGAAGAGTTAGAATATAAAAGTATAACTAATGGCTACTTTATAGAGTTTAGGCTCAATTCTAGTTATTGTTTGACATATATAAACTCAAATAAAAGCTGCATAAGGACAATCTAACTTCTTTAAGTTATTGATGTTTACATAGAATTTGGTGCTAATATTATAATAATTTACCATAAGTACATTATTTAGAGGGTTTTACATAGGGAAATAAAACTATAATTGTAATGTTAATTATGTTAATGATAATGTGAGAGATTCAAGTAATAACTCTAGCTACAAGGATTTATACAAAAGAATGACATGAAGAGAGGATTAGATGACTTATAAAAGGCTTATGATGAGTTGAAGAATTACGGTTATAGAATATAAGTAGTGTCAAACTGAAAATTAAATTGGCATCCAGATTTTGATGAGTTTTGTGCTCTAAAAATATAAAAGTAAATTGACACTAGAATTAAATTTATAATAAGCACCGAACTTATCTTTGTGATGCACATTAACAGTTCTAGAATAAATCTAATGCCAGTACTGGTTAAGATAACGACCAAACTCATATTTTAATTAGTTAGGATTTTATTATTTGAAGATGATATTTTCTTTTAAGACTTGTATAATTAGGTTCTTTAGTTTGCCCATCTTTATGTTTAGATAAAGATTGACTTTCTTTAGAAGTTATTTGTTTCTAATTTGATTACATCTAAATTGTTATTTCATTTTAGGATTCTAGTTTTATGATTTAAGCTTATTATTTGTTTCTAATTTGATTACATCTAAAATGTTACTTCGTTTTAGGATTCTAGTTTTATAATTTAAGCTTATAAAAGGCTTTCTTATTAATGTAATAGAGGCTATTATTATCAACCAAAAAACTTTTGGAGAGTTTTCTTCATCCTTGTTATTAAGAGAAACTTTGATTTAAGGGCTCTATTAACTATAGACCTTATATAACTTGCTACTGACGATCAACCCTAGAATATTATCACTCTTAATCCCATCATTTATTAAAGTATGACAATTTATATCCTTTTTAGTATGCTTTGTGTTTATGGTCCCGAGTTAAATGACTTTTGATAAATCAGTCTTAGGTCCTATCGTATTGATATTGAATCTCATCAGTCTTATTGGTAAGGATCATATTAGAATTTGGTATCAGAATTCAATTCCATAGTTAGGTTCGTTCTTGATATTATGAATTACGTATCCAATATTCTTATATCTTCAGTCTTACATTTAACATTTGTTTTTTATTGTTAAAGTTTTGTTAAGAAAAAGTTTTCTAAGCTTTCAGTCCTTGTTTCTTGAGCTTTAAGTAAATAAAAATTTCATCTTTGATTGTTATCCCTTATTGTTTAACTCATTCTTATAGAGTTCTTATTCTGTTTTTAATCGATCTAATTTTGATTCAATCCAATTTCAACGTTTTATTTTGAAGTTTTCTTGTTTCTTGGCCTCAAGTAGTATTTTTATTATTTCATTTTTTCTATATTTGATTCATTAGGAGTATCTGATAAAGGGGAAAGGTTTAAACTAGCTTTCTTCATTTAAATTTTCTAGTTTAAAAATAACCTTTAGCCAAGACTTTAAGTTGAGAGTTAATTTAAATTTTTAAAGAAACATATAAGGGAGTGCTTTTGCTACTAACTAGTGTTGTTCAATGAGGATGCTTCGTTGGATGTGCAACCTTACTAGAAGAGATAAGATTATGAATGTAATGGTAAGAGAAAAATTACAAGTGGATAATATTAATAAAAAAATTAAGAGAGACAAGATTTAGGTAGTTTGGGCATATTAAGAGAAGACATCCTAACACTCGAGTGAGATGATGCGAGAAGATTGTACTCAGGGACTGTAAAAGGAAAAAATGAAGCCCTGAGAAGATTTGGGGAGGTGATCAGAAATGGTATGGCTCTACTGGAACTTACCAAGGACGTGGTCCTTAATAGAAAACTTTGACATACTAAGATATAAGTTAAGCATCTCACATAAAAAGGTCATTTTCTTTCTCATAAGTGATCGAAACATTTTCTTTCAAGTCTTATGTCTTATATTTAATCTCACCATTTAATACGTAGAACTTCCCTCTTAGTTATCTAACCTAAACATTTCCTTAGCCTAAACTTTTTCTTGTAATGGCTTGTTTGTTTTATTTATTTATGTGTCTTCTTTCTTCTTTGTGTATTTATTTACTTATTTTACCTTTTATTTATATTCTTTACCTTGTTTTATATTTATTGTATTATTTATTTATATATTTTGGTTTATTTTTTTGTAAGTATGTATTTATTTTTATTTTATCACTATTATCTTTTATGTCTATTTTTATTTTTATTTTTTTAGAAATTATACTTTATTTTTTAAATATATATCTTTTATTATTTTTTTATTTTTATGTGGGTCTATCGAAAATAGCCTCTCTACTAATTAGACATAAGGTTATGTACTTTCGGAACTCTCTAGTTCTTGCGTATCAGCGAGATTCCTATTAGGATGTTATTGTTGTTATTGTTGTTTAATTACATCATTTTCAAGACCAATTTTCTCTATAATAATATTTTATTAGACAATGATACTTTTCATAAAATGACAATACAATAAGGTAGACATTTGGCTACGTTTTAAAAATCATAGCTAAAAGTAAGGCTTTGGCAATAATTTTTAAAGTGGTCACCAAATGAGGACCCTTTGGTGATGATTTTTGAAAATCGTCGCTAAATTTTGCCAAATGCCAACATTTTGCGTCATTTTGGAAAAATTTTGTTGACATTTGGCGACGATTTCTAAAAATTATCATCAAAAGGGGTCAACAAGGGTCATCTTTTTGCACCAAATGAGGACCCTTTGGCGAAGATTTTTGAAAAACATCACTAAAAGGTCCACATTTTGCGACAATTTTCCAAAACTTCACAAAATATTAACATTTGGGGACGATTTCCAAAAATCATCACCAAAGGGTCCTCATTTGGTTCCAAAAGATGACCTTTATTAACCCTTTTGGTAAAGAGGGTAACTACTATGGAGGAGTATTTGAATAGTCGAAGAATATACAGAAGTTGTTTAGAATCAATTGTGATTGACGTATAATTGGAATGAGTATAAATTAGTGACTTGCCAAAATTACTTTTGTATATAAGATGTAATGATCTTGATGGTACATACTAAATCACAAGAGTAAACGAATATGCCTCTTATTCCATTGAGTTTTATTATAAAGAATATTTTGATCATATACAGTGTGACAGAAATTGAAATTATTGAGGGGTTAAGAATGGCTGAAACAGCATTGATGAACATAGTTGATTGATAAAGATTATGGAAACAGTGTAGATGATTGAAGTAAGAAGTCTTTTGAGATAGAGATGTTTTATCGAATCATATTGGGTGAATTAAATGTTCTGTTTCGAGGAATGAATGATTATTAATGGAACAAAAGTAAATATTGGAGTCCTATCCCTGACGGAGACTAAGGCATAAGAGGTAGAATACGCTACCGAGAATGTATGTATTTTGTTTGATGTAAAGTATCCAACTATGTGAGTGGATTCCTGAAATTGAGGAGACATTGATTGCTAAGATGAGGAATGTATAGGTTCACATTATGTTTTGTGTCAATATGTTTGGGAGATACAAATTTGACCTGATGAATGTGTTATAAACATAGGAACTTAAGATTGAAAATAAATTGAAATGTGTGGAGAAACTAGTACGAATGAGCAAACATTAGAATAAGTCCATGTGAAATCTGAGGACACCTAAGGAATGGAGAAAATCATTCGAGAAAGGTAAGTCAATTAGAAAATTGAAAATAACGTGAGATAATGTTACCTCATTGAGGAATTAGTTACTTAAGGAATTACGAGAATGGGTCAGGGACACATGAAGTTTGATAATAATTGTTTAAGTTAACCATTGCCCCTGACAGTACTATGGTATTGAAGATTAAAGCAATCCAAGCAAAAATTTGATGACATGTAAAGTGTATTTGAAAAGTTGAGAAGAATAGTTTGAATACTTGAGGAAAAGCGTGTAAATCGTATGAGTGATGAAAGTAAAGAGAATTTTGAGGAATTAACACCGATTTAATTTTATCGTTTGGATTTGGAGATTTTATAGTATACAATGATATTGTATAAGAGTTTAGGATAAAATCCAATACAACATGATAAAGTGATTTCATATGCAGGGAGATAATTGAGTCTCACGAGATGATTATTTGATGTATGAATCGAAACTTGCTACAATAGTGATTGTGCTGAAAGTTTGGAGACATTATAAGTATAGAAACATTTTGAAATATGCAGATCACGTAATTTTTGAGGTGAATACTGAGATGAAAGAATTGAATATGAGACTGCGGCAATAGATAGAGTTATTCGAAGGATTATGATTGTATAAGTGAGTGTTATACTGGTAAAGCTAGTGTTATAATCAGATGCATTGAATAGAGAATTCAATAGCAGTGTATCACAAATTTGGATATTGAGGTTATCAAATCTAGTGCGATAAAAAAAAGTAGAATTTTGATGCGCATTTGACCATCGGTCTCCCAGCCGCAGGTGTTCCTTTTATCTTTATCTTTTGTTCCAAAACCTTTTCCCAATGCCTATGCTAACGAATCTTTGGAATGCGACCATTTTCCAGCTTTCAATGCCATGCACTCTCCTTCAAGTAAATGGTCCAAGTAAAGACATGTCAAGTGGAGAAGATGAACTTGGAATTCTAATGCCACAAAAATTTGCAGACTTTGTGACTTTTAAGACATGTCAGGTGGAGAAGAGGAACTTGGGATTCTCATTTCACAAAAATTTGCAGTCTTGTGACTTTCTGATTATACATACGATAATAATGGTACTGCATAATGTGAATTTTTCCACTTCATTACTTCCCTCTAAACTATGTAGATACAAGCGAATTGTTGTGATCTTTCACGTATTCAAGTGAAAATCTTGTAGAAGCAGCAGTTTCTACTCCATCACGAGTTGCAGATGGCGGTCTAGGTCGTTGAGGTAGTTGGTGCTAGTGTAATCTTGCAAGTCACAACCATCTAAGAACACTGTTCTTCCTGAGTTGGTCTTTTGTGTAAACTCCATTACGTGAACTTCCTCTCCCTTTAGTATCTGCACAACCTGAGCAGTTTTTGAAACTTGGATTAGGTGCTCTTACTGCAACTGCATAGGATTTTGTTTTGAATTGGAACAAGAACCTCGTACGTACTACTTACCCGGTTCATGTCTGGACGCATACTAGACAAGTGGTGAATGCACAATGATGCAGTCAACACGGCACGTTTCATTTCACAAGGATCATAATCGTCTCCTAACTGAGAGTCAGCTAATTCCTTAACATTATTTGCCTCCAACAATGGTTTTGCCTGTGCAAAGGATCGAAGAATGAGCAACTCTGTAAACATAATCTGGTATTTGAGAATGAGCAACTCTTAGCATAATATGCAGGATCATACCCAGATTGCAAGGCTTTGTCTGCTTGAATCGACCGCGCGGCGACCGGTGATGATTTCTAATAACAGAACTCCAAATGCAAATACATCGGTCTTCTCATCTACAATTCCATGCATAAAGTACTCTGGAGCCAAGTAACTGAAAAGCCATTTTTTTAAGTCAGGGTCAGTCAGTCTGGCAATGGAGGAGTTCTAACAGCAATTTTTTTCTTTTTTATTAGAAAACTAAGTGATGTTTAATTAAGATATACCCTTTTTATTAAAAAAAACTCAATCAATTCTGTTTGATTATAAAATTTTAAATCGTTCAACTTTTTAGTTTAGTTTTTAATTTTTTAGTTCGATTTATTTGATAATTTTTGTTGTTAATTTATTGATTAATCGATCAATTTTGTAAATTAATAAATTCTTATAGACTTCAAATTCTTTTCTTTCAATCATATTTCAAATTTTTTATTTTTGTTCAATCTTTAGCTGACTTATGACTATCTAATATGGATT
>JANZLY010000006.1:11286388-11297168 GCA_026770305.1 Erythroxylum gonoclados | reverse complement strand
CTTGGCATCACCTGGTTCCAAGATCCGGTCTTGGCAACCTGGCCGAACGAAGTCGAGGCCGAGCGATCCAAGATTTTGGCTCTTGGCATCGCCTGGTTCCAAGATCCTGTATTGGCAACCTGGCCGAATGATGTTGAGGCCGAGCGATCCAAGATTTTGGCTCTTGGCATCACCTGGTTCCAAGATCCGGTCTTGGCAACCTGGCCGAACGAAGTCGAGGCCGAGCGATCCAAGATTTTAGCTCTTGGCATCGCCTGGTTCCAAGATCCTGTATTGGCAACCTGGCCGAACGATATTAAGGCCGAGCGATCCAAGATTTCGACTGTTGGCCTTGCCTGGTTCCAAGATCCGGTCTTGGCAACCTGGTCGAACGAAGTTGCGGACAATCAGTCAGTAGAGTTTCCTCGCTTTAGCCCATTTTGACAAGACTTTGTGCCAAGAAATTTGAAACCCTTTATTGATGATAATAGGGGCGTGGGCCGTTAAAAAACCTGACTGGCAAGGCCAGGAAAAAGGTACCCACTAGCTACATTCACAAAAGCGTAAGGGATCAAACATAATTGAATTAACACGATAAAAGGACAACAAAACAAGGATAGAATAACCTTTAAGTTTCCATTATTAATTAACTTCATTCTTATTGCTAGCTTCACTTATTCAACTGTTTAGTTTTATTGGTTTATTTTAATTTAATTTAATTTATTTTAATTCAATCTTGTATTACCTTAGACAAATTTCATTCAAGTTGTTAGGTGACTAATCCAATCCTCGTAGGAACGATATCTTTTATACTACAAGTTACGACCTGCATACTTGCAGTATGAAAGTTTCTTATATAAAACTGCAAAAACACTTAGGCCATCAGTTTGTGTTTCTCAAGCCTCCCTTAAGCCTTTTATGAACCTCTTATAAACCACTCTAGACTTTCCTCCTTTTTCTTTTCATTTTTCCCTTTCATCACATACACATATGCATGACCGCATCCCTTAATCTCACTTCAATTCTTCCAAAATTGTGAAGAAGCATAGGCTCAAAAAGCTACACGGTCATGAACAGACTGTGTCCACCTCCATATGAACGTGTCCCTCAAGGACATCTTCAATTCTTCAGTTTTTTCCTCAATTCTGCCTAATTTTTCCTCCTTTTGACCCGTGAAGGCAGTTAAGACCTAAAAATATAGTAAGAATGAATTAAGTTTCGAAAACCATAAAAAAAGTCAAATAAACAAACAAAATGCACAAGATATGGGATTAGAAATATATTCTATTTGACGTTTAACATTTGGCATGTGTTCATCTAAAACTTCTCTAACTTGTATCTAACTTATCAAAATTTGTTCCTTCTTTCTTAGAGAGCTAAAATTGGGTATGTAAACAAAGTACATGTCATATTAAATATCAAATCCTTTGAAAATTATTTAAAATAAAAGCTAAATATTTTCAAAATTATGCCACAAACTTAGAGTAATTAGCAGTTATTGATACATCAAATGTTTGTTTTAAGCCCTAAATCAAACAAATAAATTTTATTCTTGTTTTATGTTTTTGTTTATTCATATGAAAGTTTGTCTTTATAAAGAGGCATGTTGGGAGAAAGAGAAGTAAAGTCACATTATTTAAGACTTAATATGGTGGTAATTAATAATATGCACAGCTCAATTTTAGTTGTAAGGATATTTTGTAGCATATGGAAAAACACATATTAGTGTTTGATACTATCTTGCCTATGTAGCTTGTAAAACTCAATCATATCTCATCTTAGCTAAGATAATCCTGATCCAATAATGAAAAAAGCATCAAAATATACTTAAATCCTTGACTTTAGAACTACTTTTATCTTAAAACACATGCAACAAAAACAATATAAAGCAAAACATACTAAAAATAACTAAAAATCTTAAAAGCTGCCAAATTAAAACAAAGATACCAAAATCATTATGTTGTATCCCTATTAGAGCTTATTTTGAATCTTTTAGTTAGACTTCTTACTCAAGCTCTTTACCTTGATATCTTTTCAAATGAAGGCTTGATTTTACTCTTCTTTGGTCTCTTAATCTCCTCACACTTTCCTACTCATAGGCTCAATAGCTTCCATATATGTCCTATGCTCAATTAGAATATGACAAGAGGCATTGAAACTCCATGAATCTTTGGTTTTCTAGGAAAACTTGTTTTATAGGATAGTAGAGCACTCTTCACTCAAAGTGACTATCAATAACTCTCTAAACCTATTCTTGTTACGAAGAAGATCCCTTAAGTACTTAGCATATTTTGGCATTTTTGAAAGAGTTTCATCAACAAAAGGAATGTTAAGATGTCGTTGTTTTAAATTGTCTAAAAAGTTACCAAGTTTATTTTCCTTTTTGTCTTTCTTAAGCCTACTTAGGTAGAAATTTTTTTATTGGTACTCTTTGAGTAGTTCTTTCTTTGGCTCCTTCTCTTTGTCTTTCACCTTCTCCTCATCCTTCTTTTGTTGTATAACAGCCTTATTATCTTCAACTTTTACTCCTTTCTATTCATCAAAGTCACTACATTTACATACTCCCTCAAATTTTACGAAGTATTATAAATTGGTGAAATTAAGCACTCAATAAAAAAAGAGAAAAAAGTTTGTTAGATAAAAAAAACAATTATAAGGCAAAAATTCCATTATCCAAAATATCAAAATTTGAAAAAAGATTGCATAGGAGAAAGTAAATACTTATTATATTGAAATAACCGAAACAATTATGCTAAAATGAATGAAAACAACCTTTTTATTATGGGGAAGAATATTTTGGTAAAAATATCCAAAAGAAACTTTACTTTAGCTTTTAAAGCTCAACAAAATTTATTCCCTTTTTATCTAAATTAGTCAAATTTTGATTAGCTCATTTTTGTTAAGTCTGTATTTCTTTCAAGCAGCATGTTATTTTCACTTCAGCCCATTTATGTTCTCCAAATTCAGCATTTTGCTTAGTTTACCCAAATCATTTGAGTTTTGAATCAATCAATGAAAAAAAGAAATCAAGGGCATTTCGTTTTGAAGCCTTAATAATCATTTTAGGCTTTATCTTTATTTTATTTTTAACCCAAGTAAAATTACAAACTTCTAACACTCTTTGAATTTCATTTGCAAACCTTAAACATTATTTTAGATATTCTATTTTAAAATCCGGCAAACTTATGTGTGTATTGAACCACGTTAAATTGATTGTAACAACCTCTAACTACTCATGGAATGAAATAACAAATTTCATATTCTTTCTTTCTTGCAATACAAATTCAATAAAAGCAGATTTAGAGTCCGCGGTCCATGGAAAAGGGATGACTACCGTTATTCCCACCAGTTGTAGTATCCATATCCAAATACATTGACTACAAGTTATTTACATGTTTCTATAAACTACGAAAAACTTTACGCACTACTAGTATACAGTTAGCAGATGGACATCAATCTCAAGACTTGCACATTGGCTATTCTGACTTCATTAAGGACAGGAAACTAAGGACCTTCTTTCGTGCTTATGTAAAACTTACTGTCCATGTTCAGGTGAGGTGCGGCAGATCTCATCAGCACAACCATTAGGGACATAGATTGCATTCATTAACAAGCTATGCTTCCATCCATAGAATAAATACACTAATGCTCCCACTAGCAGCCACACTGAGACGCGAAGCCACGTGTACGCCCTGTAGGTATGCAAGTGGTAAAATGATCACATCTTAAGTTCTGGCTTCGTTAACATTCTCCATAACTTGAAAGAAGATTGTTTGACACTCACCCCAAATTAACCAACAAGTAAGTGTTGATAAGTATGCTAGAAACAGGTAAGTACGGAACAAATGGACAGATGAAACCTGGAAAGGAGGAGTAAACAAAAGTCATATTGGAAACGATTACATGCATATTAGGCCTAGTGCCATCGGTGCTGAGATTAGAGGAAGTCTACTAAGTGATTTTACTTCCCAAATTTCTTCAAACGTTTTCTACAACTTCTGCAAGAAAAGGAAAACTTTCACAAATTTTCAAAGTGATTGCTTGAGTAGGGAGCCTTCTCCAAGGCATGCAATTCACGTCTAACCAATCTGCTAACATATCATGAGATGGAACAACATGTACCTCCAGTGTGCCCAAAGCTATGCCTTGCATTATCTTGAGCTATGCAAGCCAATACCACCAAACTGCACAACAAAATAGCTCCGCCTATTGTACAAAGTGCAAACCGAAGAAAGCTGGTACAATCACCAATATAAAGGAATCAGAAGAATTGAATAAGTTACCAAGTATTGTACCCAGAAAGTGCATATACATCGTGGATTCCAATCAAGGGGATTATTTGGCATTGTTTACTGTCTCAGACATACTAATTATTAATTTGTCACCTTTTACTCCAAATGCAATTCCCAAGCTGAGTTTGAGGCAATCACCCAAGATGACACAGATTCTAAACCCTGTATTGACGAATTTCTAGATCACACTATTCTACAGTATGATATAAACTGAGCACTTCTTGGGATCCAGATAAACCCCACGAGGATGTAAGTCAAAATAGAGGACAAACCTGGGAAGGTTTCCAAATGAAGCTGCAGATGTAAGAAAAAGAGCCCCTGCACACACAAGGGTAATACTCCAAGCAGCGATTTTCCGCCTCTTGAGTTGATTATAGTGCTCTACATCACATACAAGAAGCCATCAAAGTACGCACAGATTAGCAACTCTCGCTACAGGGTATCCTTGAGCTAAAAGAATTTTTTTTAAAAAGTACAAAGAACAGATACTTCTCTGGCTCTTAAAGCTCAAGCAGTAATCAAAAGGCATAACAGACATGTTGAGTTAACTATGCCAATATCACATTCACCTGAGTACTACAGGGAAATTTCTGATTTTGTATAGAATAAATGGAGTCGATTATGGTTCCAGATTTCTTTTTCCTGAGATGTTTTGATTCACTTTTCACTTATAGTTTTCAATTTTTGGTACTACTCTTTCAGCACCCCACAACCAAAGTTGGTCAACAATAGCCAGAAGATGCCAGCTAGAGGTCACTGTTTTATTCTAATCTTTGAAATGCTTATGCATTTAATAAGCTATCAAGTCAAACTGATGCAAAAGAGATAAAAGAAAATATAAAAAGAAGAGTAAAAGAAGTCAAATCCCAACAGCAAAGAGGGCATCTAGAAAATACCTTGAGACACGTGTTTCAGAAGAAGGGGGGATCCAGTTGATGTCCCAACATTGTCAAGTAAATGATGATTGAAATCACAGTTGTTGACAGAATCTTTTATGCTTCGACTGGCAATCTCCTCAATATCTCCACTGAATTGTATTGATGATGAATCAATAGATTCCTGACGTGAAGAAGGACAAGGCATCTCATCTGGTGGAACGTATCTGAGTATTAAGACGGAAACAGCTACAGCAGTGAATGCAAGAAGAGTACCCACGCTAACCTGTACCAATAAAGAGAAAATAGAAATATCTTCATGATTATATCCTGCATCAAAGGTATAACTTTCAAAGAGTAGGATATACGCTCCTCCTGACTCAGCATATACTTAATTCATGCACTTACCATACCCGCCAACTCTGAAACTTCCATGAAAAATGCTAGTGCTGCAGCAAGAATACCAATGATGATAGTGCTTTTTACTGGAACCTGGGTGCGTTTGCTAATGTCTGAGAAAAATGATGGCAACAATCCATCTCTAGCCATAGCCATGAAGAGTCGGGGCTAAGAAAAGGAAAAGTGAATCAAAAGTAACAATGAGACAAGATTTATGATTGAGAATAGAATATTCCACAAACATCTCATCATAGAGAAAACTGATATTTGTAAAGATCTTCCAAGTCACAATATTTAACACACAATGACAAATTCACTGTATTGAATTGATGAATTTCTAGCATGTCCAAATGAAAAGAGAAAAAGAAAAATTGGATGCGGAAAAATGGAAGAGAAGGTTGTAGAACTTTTCATGCTTTTGCATCTACAAGTTAGAGAAGCTTCTCAATGTCCAAAAAACGCTTCAACATCATCAATATAGTTATGTTTGCAACTAAGAGGAGATACATGCCTGTGGAAGAAGTGAACCCATTAAACTTGCACACAGAGCAGTAACTGCTCCAGTTGTTATTATATACCTGCAATTAAAAAGTTGCAGGAACTGTTATGCATTAGGTCAAAGTTCCAATTAAATGAATCCATAAAAAGTAGATAACATCTTACATTGCCCATTGCATCCCATGAGAAGCAAAACCTGAAGAGATTGGGGTATCCGGATCCAGAGCATAATATGGAACCAACCCAACAATAACAACAGATACAAGCATGTAAAGAATGCAACAAATGAACAAAGAAATACCAATACCCAAGGGTAAATCTCGTTGAGGATTTTTTGCCTGCAATGAAAATTGTAAGATAAATGATTCTATTCAAAATTCATAACTGTAGCTCGTAAGAGGGCACCATTACAAAGCCAAACAGATGAAATATAACTCTAGATTGGTTTTAGCTATCATGAACCAACCAAAAGCATCCAGGATTGTTTAATTAATCAATTCCCTGCAACATTTTACTCAAAATAAGTATGGTTGATTCTGATCAGCAATGAAGATTTAAATGAAATATGAACAATTCCTTCTTTATCAGGAAACAAACAACAGAAGGATATTTGCTAGGAATGAAGTGTGGACGGGGGTATCTCTGTTCCAGGATGATTTGCTCAATTTTTTAAGCATGCATGTAAAAGAAAGCCATGTAGCATTTAAAAGTTTCAATTTTCTAGATATGAAAGCATTTTTCATACTAAAGAGCATGTGCTGGCAACTTAATTCGACTGTGATTTTTAGTTTTTTTTTTCTGCTGCATGTAACAGCAATCACATAAAGAGCTGACAGGCAAAATTACCTCTTCGGCAGTGCTAGCAACTACATCAAAACCAATGTATGAAAAAAACACTATTCCAGATCCCGCAAGCATTCCACTTAAACCAAAGGGAAAGTACCTATAACATGAACAAAAAGCTAATAATCAACTTGATTATAAATTTATAACTGATATAAGCAACACATACATAGAAAAAAGAAGAAACTTGTTGCCTAGGAACTTCATATCCAACCCATCCAGTCTTGAAAGCTAAGTAACCACCAGCTACTATGATGAAAAGCATCCCACAGACATTCACCGTTGTGACAATTGTTTGTGCTAATGAACTCTGTCAAATGAGGAATTCACTCAAATCAATTAAAAGAACATGCCCAGACTTGCAGATAGTGATGTAACAATAATGTTATTAAAATGTTTTCTTGTGCAAAAAAAGAAGAATGAGAGTTCAATTACCTCCTTAATTCCAATGCATAATAGTGCTGTGACAGCAAGAACTAACACAGCAGCAGATGGATCTACCACGATATCCAGCCCAGCAATGGTATGGCGGGCCAAGTAGAAAGGCAGCTTATCTTGACCCCCAAAAAATAGGGCCTAAGTGGACAAACAGATAAGTAATGTGGATGGAAACTACACCTAAACTTCAAGGCACAGCATATGCTTCGTAGATATTTCAAAATGCAAATAATGTTAAAGCTGGATATCATATCCTATTACAATTTTGAGGGTGCCATACTCATTAGAGAATGTTTGTTATCTAAAGATATTTACTTCTTTTCACATATAGAAACATGAAATTCAGACCACTTTTATACTTAGATAAAATGACTGTGCTGGTCTCAGCAAAGGTGCAACAGACGAACCTTTAGAGGAATGGTTGGAGGAAAGAAAACAATAAAGTAAGACCACCTGAAAATTATAGTCAAGCCACAAGTCCCACACAAACTACAGCTAAGGTAGCTAATACTTGGAAAGTCAATTATCTAAGTATATTCCACCCATTCATGTTAAAGTGGAGAAAATAAAAAAATGCCACATAGGCAACTTAAGCTAACTGTCATGGAATATCACCATATAGAAGCATATACCACACATGTGATTACATTATCCACACATGCATCCACAACCAATCTAAAAGCTACAAAACATATCAAAACCACAATCATAGTAAGACTTTCAAAAGTAAAAGAAATAAGACGAAAGTGCATGGTTATAAAGAAAGAAATGAATTATGGTTCAGTCATTGTCGCTGGTGAAATTGGGAATTTAAGGGAAGTAAGAACTCAAGTTACATCCTCTCTAACGCACCAGATTTGGTGTTAGGCCACGAGCAATTGCAGAACCACCAATAGTGTACTCCAGAATCAGTGCCCAACCAATCAACCATGCAGCACTACATGTTAAAGTAATGCCAAAGTTATTGACTTAATGCTAAGTCACCAACCTGAACTTAGAAGGGTACAAGTTGGACTTTTCCTTTTGTAATTAATTTCCAATAACTATGCACCAAGGTGCCTTAAGCAACATAATATTTGAAATTTTATTAGCTTGTCATTAGATTTTAAAAAAGAAAAAAGAAGACGAATCCTGCCTATTTTTATCAATTTGTCGAGAACCCTTTAACACATCATCAAATCTTGGATCGCTTTAGTCTCCAATACTATCGTGCTATCGGCCTCTTGGATTACCATAATTCTTATCAAATTCCATGTGCTTCTTGATTAATAATCGCAATTCCTTAAGTAACCGATTCCTCACTGCGGTACCTTATCACACTTCCTTTTAATTTCCCAATTGACATCCCTTCTCGAATGATTGTCTCCATTCCTTGAATTTCCTCATACAATCTTCTATACACATTGCAATTCATTTGCAGACTTAACCTCTTGTGCTTGTAACACATTCCATAAGGCAGACTTGAATCTCCGAAACATACTTACACAGCATATAACGTGAACCTGTCCTTACGTCAACAAAAGTACATACATACTTTCTCAGTAGTATATTCTACCTCTTTTGCTTGAACCTCCATTAGGGATAGGACTCCAACACTTACTTTTGAGTCATTACATATTCATTTCTTAACTTGTTCTTTCATTGATCATCCTTGATGTAAACTGTCTGATTTGCTTAATCCAACTTAGACTATTCATGCAAATCTTTATCAATCACCAGCTATCATCGTGTCGATTTCAACTATTCATGGTATTTCAATACTTCCAATCTCTATCACGTTTTACATGATCAAAATATCCTTTATGATAACACTCCATGAGGTAAGAGCCATATTCGTTTATTCTTATATTTTGGCATATCGCCAATACTGATATATCAATCATACTAATCCCTTCAAACAAACGATGGAAGTGTGTTACGTTCCATCCCATCCCATTATTAACCCTCAAACCAAACAAAGCCTAAGATACTATTTAAGAACATTAAGAAGCCTAAAAAAGTTTGTTGGTCTCTTTGATTATATTCGTTCGCCATTATTCTTTCGATGATAGTGTTTTTGTCTTTCTTGTAAAATGTTCCATTTTTTGGAGATCAAAATGGTGCGTTTTGATCTTCTTCAAATCTAAAACTACAGAATTTTATAAATTGCATAGATTTGATTGGACAGAACATGTGAACACATTGTGAAGAATTTAGAGATGTGGTTTTCACTGTAGTGATCGTAGTTATAAACAAAAGGAGTTGAAGCATAGCAAACTACTAAAGAACGATCATAATTTCTCTAGAACATTAGGAGTAAAGGACAACTTTTAACCTCATTATCATCGGTGGTTAACAATCTCATCATGGGGTTATTAAATTTTGCCATATTTCAATATAATTAAACTGGTTCAATAGTTGGTAAAAGAGATAGAATGATGAGATACTAATAATTACTGCTTGGCTTAAGATGGCCATTTGTCTTTTCTTTCACTTTACTTCAGAACCTCTTAACACCTGCGTTGCCAACCTTATCAAACAGCGTAAAAATGTTATCGCAAAAGATCAGATCCTAACATAGGATCGAATTAAGGTCATATAGTAGTGCATTTAACTGCTTAGCAAAATTAGTTCTATTTTTCATCCAACCAAAGTCTGAAGCTCGGATATATTCTCATGCATTTAGCAATATCAAAAACTTCAGTTCTTTGCAATATATATACCACAGGAAAAGGGCAAATGGGTAGGTAGCCGTTATCTTTCACTTCATGCCTAGCCTAGGCCGGCGGAAATCTCTATAAAAGGCCAAAAGATCATATGCTGCTTCATTGGGTTACAGTGCAACATTTCGGTTGAAAAGCTTTCATGGGCCACCTGCTTGTGTATCATATGTATTCATTCACACAATACACGTCTCATGATCTTTCACACTTAATTAAGACAACTCACTATTAAATTGAATTTATTTACTTTCCAATTCAAGCTCTAAATGCCTCGTTGACTTTGGTTGTCTGTGTATATGTGTGACAGAGGTAAGTCAATTTGGTTATTTGCGTCTGTAGTACAGGTATTATTATTTTGTAATAACCCTCAACTGTAATTAATGACTTACAATACAAACCGTGTGTTCTAGTTCTAGGTGATTTAACTGTTTAAAGTTAACTTATAAGTTTAATTTAATTAATAATTAATATTTTCATTCTCAAATCACTAAATGAATTGCAACAACTCTCTTTATCAATGCTTATTTTCCTGATTGAACCACCCTTTGTTTTTTCATGGCAATTATGCTAAGCTTAAAATATTATTCAAAGAATAAAATTATGAAAGATAGCATAAGTAATCAAAGCCTATAACGGGGTAGTTTCATGGCATAAAAGAATCAATCGACAGAGTTAAATTTTACTCTTTCAAAACTTATGTAGCTTAATTCTATTAAAAGGAAGGATTATTTATATGCAATTTTAGGTAATTATT
>JANZLY010000006.1:11136294-11149986 GCA_026770305.1 Erythroxylum gonoclados | reverse complement strand
TAAAGAATCCTAATAAGTATAATTTTATTTTATTTTGGATATTTTAGATAGAAATTCCTTTACTACTAGGATAAGTGTTCTAAGAACTTCTCTATATATAAGTGTATTCAACCCTTCAATAAAAAACAACTTGAAAATTTTCTCTACAAACTTAAGTTTTCAACTAAAAAGTGTAATGTTTTCTCTACGAGCAACTCTCAGACTCTAAAAGTGAATCCTAGTTCTTCGCATCCATTGTTGTTTCCTCACTAAAATTCTTACACTACTAGCCCAAATTTCCAGCAACCAAAAACTTAAAATTCTAGCCTATCAAACCTGAAATTCCAAAAGCCTAAACGAATATTCCAAACCTGAAATTCCAGCAGCCAGATTTTATAAGTTTTTTGAGTTTTAGTTACCAGTTTGATATCTCTTATACTCGTCCTATATCAATTTGGTATCAAAGCTTTAGTTCACAATGGCGGCATAAATCAGAAGTGTGTATAAAAAGCTACTCAGTGACCAAGAGCGAGATGAAATACGTCTGTAAATTATGGAAAATTGGACCTTAATGATCCTTGATCACGAGGTGCTCCAAGAACTAATTTAGACAACTACAGTGGATAACAATTTATACTTGATGTTAAGGGTAGAGAAAGTGAAATCCAAAAGATGAAGAGGCTTAAATTAATCAACAGTAAGTGGGGTTACAAAGTCAATCTCTATTGAGAGATCCAAGATAAAGAAACCAACCAGAAACACTTGAAGAGCAAATGTGAGACCTCAGAGCTCATGATAGAGCTGAAACACACAACATACTTGAAGATATTATTAGGAAAGTTCATGTATTTTGTAAGAAAGATGGATACACATCTATTCTTGTACTGGATAGCAACGATGGAAGATTTCTTTCAATGATACATGTCAGAAGATCGAAAAATCCAATTTGCAAAGATGTAGCTAGTTGGACACCCCTAAAATATGGTGTAGATCATTAGAGAATAGACTTCAAAAAATAAGCTTGCCAACAATTGTTGAATGGGAAGAGGTGAAGTTGAAGTTATCAAAAAAATGCTTACCATTTCAACATCAAGATCTTTAAGATCAACTCATAACATTTCAAAGGAACTATGACTGTAATAGAGTACATAGAAATATTTGGTATCAACTCATATCTCACTACAAAAATGGCTTAAGGGAAAAAATTTACAAAGAGCTAACAATGCAAAAAGATTTCCACTCTCAAAGATACATATCTTTCGGCATTAAGAGCGGAGAAATACCTATGACATCAAGTAACTAAGAAGTTTAGAAATCAAGCTGTAGAGTTTGGTATGAAGAGAATTACAAAATCTTAGGTTAGAAACTAATAGATCAAAATTTGCACCATCAAACAAATGCAAAACTTCTAAAGGAGCTAAACCTAAAGGCCAAGCCATGGTTGAGACAAGAAAAAAAGGAGGTAGCAACGATAAGAAGTGTTTTCGATGTAATAGGAATGGACACTTTGCTTATGAATGTACCAATAGAGGTTTGCATATGGAAGAAGAGGAGGAAGAAGCTAATCCGTAAGTGTGAACATGAAGTTAGAGAGGAGTTGGAAAGAGAATCTAGTGATGAACAAGTAGGTCCTTCAAATCTTCCAACACATCACTTAAATCCTATCAGGAATGAAGAGTTGTAGAAGCAAGTAGAAAAGTTGCTTAAAAAAGAGTTTATTCAATAAATGTCTTAGCCTGTGTGTAGCTACAACATTATTGACACCAAAAAATGATGGATGTAGGCAAATGTGCATTGATTGTAGGGCAATAACCACTAAAGATTCTCCTTGAACTGGGTACACATCTATATCCTCACTTTCTTCCACGCCATCATCATACACAGGGTCTGACACGTCCTCTTCTTCTTCTAATTCAGCGAGGTTCACCCTTCGCTCCGGACAAGCATAAGAATCATGACCCTTTTCTCCACAAGTAAAACACCGAATCTGTGAGCTACTTCCAGCTTTAAAATTATTATTATTAGAGGTGTTTGCTACTCCAAACTTCACCAAAGCCTTCCTTTTTTCAATGTTGCCCATATTTCCTCCGTTAGCTCGGTTCGTGTCGACAGTCTCGCTACTATTTCTGGGGACTGATTGACCTATTTTTTCATTGCGAATAGCTCCAGCACTCCTCTAAAGAGCTCTATCAGTTCTTCCGAACAAAGGCATTCTAGAACCATACCTCCATATTCGTTTCTATCAGTTCTTCCGAAAAAAGGCCTTCTAGAACCATACCTACATATTCGTGTTTCTGCCGTTAAAGCATGTTGCCTTGCTTCCTTAAGGTTAAATAATCGAACTACTCCAATCTCATCCCTAATTGATTGATTCAAACCTGCTAGATATCGAGAGGCCAATTGTTCATTAGTTTCATTCAACCCCACTCGAATTGAGAGGTTGTTAAACTCAGCCGTGTATTCCTCTACACATCAGATCCTTTGAATGGAACTTTTCATACAATTCCATTAAGTAATCAGCTGGCAAAAATTGCTTGCTCAACTTCACTTTCATGTGTTCCCAAGTGCTAATTTTAGGCTTGCCTTTTCGTGCACCCTGCTCCTCAACTCGCTTCCACCATTGAAGTGCAGTGCTCTTTAATTTAAGCTTAACAAACAACACTTTTCGAGGTTTAGCCATAGGTTTCCATTCAAAATAAATCTTTAAACTCGCCTCCCAATCCAAATAGTCCTCCACATGCATCTTTCCATGAAAATCAGCAACTTCAATTCTAAATCCACCACCATTCAATTCAAGGGCATTGACTAACCTCTCTTCCAATCCAGCTCTTGCCGCATTGTTTGCGTGTCCAGCAGCATAAAAGGGGTTGTCATCCACTGAATCTTCAATTTCAACCTCAAGACTACCTTCCGGCACATCTGAGCAGTCGTGGTCGCCTTCTGGAATCTCCATTCGGGCTGCCACCGGTTCCCGTCGCTACTGTAAATCTCGCACAACTCGTGACAAGTCTGCAATCATACGTCTCAAATCAGCCATCTCTCCTTTGTTATCTTGATTTCCAAGTCCACATGTTCTACCTTGTCCAACCATAGCTAAGCAATCAAAATCTAAGGATCTAACTTGCTCTAACACCAATTTGACGTAGTGTGGGAAGGAAAAACAAAGATAAGTAGAATAGAATAGGCTATAATTGATGCAGATTGTAGCTGGAACTTGAAAATAGGGCTTAGGGTTTGTAGAAAATCCTCTAAAAGCATAACATTATTTGATTGATAAAAGACATTCTGAAAATAAAGCATAGGCAGCCTATTTATACTAGTATAAGACCTAATCCAACTCCTAATAGGAAAGGAAATACTAATTAAAAAGTAATATGCTAATCCTATGATAACTAGGAATCCCAATAACTTAAGAATTACTAAATAGTAAGAAATCCAATATTAACTAGGAAAACTAAACTAATTGCTCCTGCATCAATCCCCTCGGGTTGAAAGACTCGACTCCGGCGAGAAAACCTTCAAAACTTCAACATGCAACTCTGGAGCAACTTTCTTTAACTCTTCTTCAGTTATCCAAGTGCTTTCACTAGTTGGTTTACCCAACCACTTCACTAGGAATTGTCTGTACTGATTGCCCCTCCTTGAACACACTTCTTTGACATCCAAAACCTGCTCAATAACATCTGGATGCACCTTTGGTAACTGGTCTATCTGCTCTGCAACTTCAGCCGCTTCCCCATCAAATCCTTCAAATGAATATAGGTCAGAAACATTAAAGATTGGGCTGATATGTAGGTCTGATGGTAGGTCTACAAAATAAGCATTAGAGCTGATTTTCTTCAATATCTTGCATGGCCCAAACTTCCTAGACTTGAGCTTGTAATAAGTTCCCTTAGGAAACCTTTCTTTCTTCAAGTGTACTAATACCAAGTCTCCCTCTTCACTCATGGTTCTCATAAACGTACTAGGTGCATTAGAAAGACCAAACAGCATTACCAACCACTCAAAAAGTCCGTCTGGTGTTTTAAAAGCTGTCTTCCATTCATCTCCACGCCTCAATCTGATTTGATGGTACCCACTCTTCAAATCAATCTTTGAAAACACTTTAGAACCACCTAGTTGATCAAGCATATCATCCAAACGAGGAATAGGAAGTCTGTACTTGACAGTTATCTTGTTGATAGCACGACTGTCAACACACATTCTCCAAGAACCATCCTTTTTTGGAACAAGTAGAGCTGGACAAGCACAAGGACTTTTACTTTCTCGCACCAGTCCCTTACTAAGTAACTCACCAACCTGTTTTTGTATCTCGGCACGCTGCATAGGTGGCATTCTATATGCTAGCAGATTAGCTAGAGGTGCTCCAGGCACCAAATCAATAGCATGTTGAATGCTTCTTATAGGTGGTAAACTTGGAGGCAAATCATTGCTGACCAGCTCCTTGAATTCCTTCAACAATTGCTGGATTTCAGGAGGTTGTTGAATCAAATTTCCAGCTTTGTCATCCTTCACAACCTTACTAACCAAAGCATACACCACCTCTGACTCTTCACATTCTGATTCAAACCTTTCAGCTGCTATATATCCACTAACCTTGCCACCTTTTGAAGATTTAGAAGTCTCTTTGGCTTCTTCCTTTAAAGGGTGTAAGGTGTAAGTCTTGTTGCCTTTACGAAAAGTGTAAGTGTTTGGTTTAGTGAGGTGTTCCATGTCATGGTCATATAACCACGGTCTGCCCAGAAGAATATGGCCAACATCCATAGGCACAACATCACACAAAGCTTCATCATCAAGATTTGAACCCATAGTAAATTTGACTAAGCATCGAGAAGTGACTGGAATCTCATGACCTTTCTTAAGCCAACCAATCTTGTAAGGATGAGGATGCCTTTCAATGGTAAGTTTAAGCTTTTCTACTGCATCTTTTGAAATAACATTCTCCATGCTACCTCCATCAATAACTAGGTTGCACACCTTACCTCCACAATTAACACGAGTTCAAAAGATGCTATGACGTCTCCAATCTTCCTTTTCGCACTTGTTAGTGGTTGTCATTACTCGTCGAACCACTAAAGATTCTCCTTGAGCTGGGTATAAGTCTATATCCTCACTTTGTTCCACGTCATCATCATACACGGGATCTGACATGTCCTCCTCTTCTTCTTCTAATTCAGCGAGGTTCACCCTTCGCTCCAGCCAAGCATAAGAAGCATGACCCTTTTCTCCACAAGCAAAACACCGAACCTGTGAGCTGTTGGCACTCTCACGACTGGTTTTGGGGGCTGATTGACCTGTTTTTCATTGCGAATAGCTCCAGCACTCCTTTGAATAGCTCCATCGGTGCTTCCAAACAAAGGCTTCCTCCAGATTCGTTTTTCTGCCATTAAGGCATGTTGCCTTGCTTCCTCAAGGTTAAACAATCAAACTACTCTCATCTCATCCCTAAGTGATTGATTCAAACCTGCTAGATATCGAGAGGTCAATTGTTCGTTAGTTTCATTTAACCCCGCTCGAATTGAGAGGTTGTTAAACTCAGCCGTGTATTCCTCCACACTTAAGCTCCTTTGTCTCAACGAATGGAACTTTTCATACAATTCCATTAAGTAATCAGTAGGTAAAAATTACTTTTCACCAGTTTTTTTCTCAATCGTAGAAGTAAAAGGACAGATTTTTAGAGGGCTTGAAGCAAGCCGAGATGAGTGCAGCAAAAATAGCTTACACATCTCTAAGACAGTGTATGTATTCAAAGACATCTCTATGCATTCTTTCTCACAAATACATAGATATATGCAATATCTTCTTAGCTATTCTCTTTAGTAGTTATTCTCTTTAGTTTGTCTTTCAATATGTCTCCTATCTTTTGGCTTGAGATAATACAATTGATCTTTTTTTTCCATTTGCTTTATTAACTTTCGATCTACCATGTAATTTTAACTATTGCCAACTGTTGGGACTCGAACATTCTAGTAGTTGTCAGTGATTTCATTTTGATTTCATTTTTATGATTTCTTAATTTACCAGCTCTTGATACTTGGATTTCATTTTGGGATGACACTGATTGGAGAAAGAAAGGGAGGACATTTTCTATGAATTTTTTTGGAAAAAAAGTATTAGAGCTCCCTTGTTGGTGTCCAAGCACAAATTCCTATGTAGCTGAAGAGGAGAGAATTTTCTATTATATGCCTTAATAAAAATTCATTTGCTTATTGAATGTTTGCATGTTTTATCATATTTTTCAATGTGAAATTTCTTTTTAATGCAATTGCTATGCAATGGTTTGATATCATTGGACCATATGTTATGTTTTCTAAATGAAATTGAGTCAAGTTTTCTGATTGTTTTTCTTCCAATCTACCACCACTACCATACTTTGATGAAGCATTTGAATGTTTATGTTAATCAGAAAAATGGAAGTTGAACTCAGATATCGGAAGGGTTTAAAATCCATTATATTAAGCATACAATGGGCAGATTATGTTTCTAATTAACATAAAAATAGCTTCTAAGTTTACACACCTCGTAGCAATAAATTTATCCTGAAAAATGGAGGGAAAATGGACTGGAAAAGCAGTATGTTACCTTTGAAGATGATGGGTCATTCTTGAAATTCACAAGGCACTGTAATACAAACATCTTTTGTTGTCAATTAAATGTTGTGTTTTCTTGCAGGTGAAAAGTCAAGTCAAAGCCCTAAGATGCTCCCTTCTACTGTCCAACAAGAAGCAACTCTTCAGACTGCAACTTCGCTGTGTCATCCAGATCTTGTCAGTTATCTTGACCGAAATTTCCAACTTCAATTGCCCGAGGCAAATGAAAATATCAAGGATAGAGGTGAATTTTGTAAACGCTTTTACCACTTAGATTCCTATTTTGATGTTTAATGGAAGACTGGGATCTTTATCTGCATTCAGCTATGCTTTCAGAAACAAAAAAACTGTAGAGAGAAAGTTGTTCTTGGGGCGGAGCAAAGCTTCAATCTAATGTAACTGAAATTAGCTATCTAGGTATCTGAAATGGGGAGTGTTGCTTTCGTAAGGTGACCTCAGTTGCTTCTTACAATCTCATTACACCCCTATATAAAGCATGAATTAACCTTTTGACGAATTTTCAGTTGTTAGTGAAGTCATTAACTCGATCAATTCCTCTAGAATAGCTAAATCCTTTTTGTGCATAAAACAAGTTGATAGTGAAAGCCACTAGCTTAAATACAAGTTAAAATGAGAATGATTAGCGTGACCCAGTTATCAATATATGTTCGGATAGAATTTTCTATCATCATATCATGGAGCAACTACAGCTCATATTTCATATGGTTTCTAGCACAATCTGAGAATACTTTCCCTTTGAACCTTTGGCAGTGAGTAATGGAATTGGCAACAATGGTGAACTCATTGCATCTTCTGGGATGGAATTAAACTCAACTGCCACTCGGGCTTCAACATCATCTGCCTCGTCAATTCATTTACTTGGACAGGACTTGTCTTTATCATCCACCTCTGCTGTAGTAAAACCTTCAAATACGGAGGGTGTTGTCGTAACAAACAATTGACACCTCACAAAGATTGTTGTTCATCCACGGAGGATGCAGATGTTATATCCTCCTGACATCACCGTCTTGCCTACGGGCAATGAGTGGGCTGCCGTGAAGATCCCTCCACGCTTGAATTTAAATCGGTAAAATCTTAGAGCCGGTAAAATTTCGTTGTACCTTTCTACTAATAATATGTTGTTCTGTTCCATCTTCAAATGCTACACTAGTACAAGTTAAAGTTTCCGCTATGTACTTATCTTAATCTACTATTCGGACAGTTGGACCTACTGATTGTAAACAGGATTGCTAGGTAAATGTACTTTTCGGACAGCTAGACCTATTAATTATATATGGTCTTTGTGTTTTAAATTGAAGTACCATATTTTTTAAGGTTTTAGGAATCATTTCCCTGTGTGAGTTTAGTTTGTTGTCCATGGATCGTAAACACTCTACAATCTGATAGCAAACAATCCATGACAAACAGAGAAAGACGTGTTTAAGATTGGACAAAGTGAGTGATAACATAGAAAGACGTGATTGGTCGTGTTAGAGATGATGGTAGACGATAGAAAGCAGTGAGACGACAGAACACCACCATTTTCCTAAACTACTGACTGAATCACTATAACCAGCCGTCCTCTAAACGAATAATTGATACTGGATGACTCTAACCAGTTGTCCTCTAAAAGAATAATTGACCATTCCAGACCAAAGCACAAGTAATAACACAAACAAATAGGAACTGTAGCAACTACTCTGCTTATGTATACCATCAATCTGTTATTTAATTCCAGGTCCTCAATTTTATGTAACTTTGAAATTGGAGTGGACTGCAATGTGGAACGATGGCTTGACTTGAGTTCAATTTTACGAATATGCGAATTTCTGCCCAAGAAGTCTTTTTACCTTATACACTGCCAAATGATATATAACCGCCTTCTATCATAATTTCACTTGAGATACAAAATTTAACGTTGGCAGAAAGCAAACTGATCTTCACATGAGAACTCCTTCCACATTCTTGAGGGCTTTCTTTACAACCTTGAATTGTTTACAATTATCTTTGACAACGTACTCCTTGATGAAGAATTCAATGCCATCTCGAAGATTTTCTAGCTCGGGGGTTACTGGCTTACTGCTATACGCGTAAACATGTTCCAAACAATATTATCAGGATACTCAAAAATGCCTTCAAATAGCATCCGGAAATGCATAATCTTTTTAGGGCGTAACTGGTTGACATCACTTAATTCTACTGCTTTCAGAACAGCAAGGGAGACTGTGAAGGAGCCAACCATCTCCACAACAAATTTCGCTAGATGCATTGATCTTAAAAGCTGCATGGACTCAAGCTCCTTAAATTGGTCCCAGATGCAATACTGCAATATCAAATTCAAAACGATTTTGTTTAATGAATTAAAGACATGTCCATCATTGAACAAAAAGTTAAAAAGTAAAACTTGTGTGCCAGTAACAGTTTCCAACTAACTACTTGGGCCAAACAATATTATGGGTTCCCAACGTTTACAAGTCTTGAGACATTTTACCTGTAATGTTAGTTTGTGGTTTTTATCATGCTCACACAATTTGGAAGCAAGAATTGTGTAGTACTTGTTAAACACCTTCTCTTGCAAACAGCACTCCAGAAGAACTCGAATAATCTCCCTCCCCTGTAGACCCAAACAGATATAAAGATTGTTATTTGAGCCGAACATAAAAGATGTGGAATAGGGTAAACTGAACTTATTCAAGAGATGCATACCTGTTTTCCGGGTAAATCCAACCTCAGAAGCTTCTCAAATGCATCTACATAGTCCTCTCCACTCATTATTACGCAAAAGATTGCTCTTCTGGCATCTTTATTCATCCTCTGTGAAGTAGCAAGCTCCAGTATCTTCTGGGCTTCTAAAACTTCTTTGTTGACTGTGTTGGCAATCTCTTTAATATTCTCAGTCCGGCTTGACATATCCCCAGACAACCACCACTGGCCCTTCTTATCAGGATCAAGTAGCTTGCTCCATTTCAGCCCTCTAATAAGGATTCCGTCAACTCTCAACTGATATAATGAGTACAATTAAGAGACTGCACTTACTTTCATATGTAGTATCATGAACATCCACATTGTCTTAAAAGCCACCTATGAAGTACTAGCACAATAATATCATATAGATCAAATATGCTTTTATTAATTGAATGTATCCTATAACCAAGAATTGGAGTATCATTTCAAGTCTAAGAACAATTTACAGTAATCCCAGATTGTTTTATGCAGAAACTTATCAATACTGTTTTATCTCCTTGTTGTGACTGTACAAGTTCACCTACTCAATGACCTTATCAGTACACATTTTGTATCAGCTGCAGAAAAAAACTTGTCCCTTGCAGATAACAAGGAGTGAACGATTGAAAAAGGATAAAATAATTTAGAAAACAGACCTTCTGCATCCACTTTCTAATCCGTGTATGTTGAGCAGTTTCCTCCTTCGGCCTTTTCTTGTTGTTTTTGATATCAAATATCATTTCTAGCATAAATTCCATCTGTAAAATGTTGCCATGCAAGGTAGTTTTGAGTGAAAAGCATATAAAACACGAAAAAAGCTTTAAAAGAACCTTAGTGTAAGGCTTACTCTTTTGCTGTTTAAATTGGGTTGGTCTCCAGTAGAAGAGACCTTCAGCCCATTCACCCTATTCTGAACAAACTGAATGAAGTTTTTCATGGCTACTGGATCATCACCCCTTATTTTCATTCCACAGCCTGTAAATCAATTGGGATCTGCATAAGACTCATATTCTTGGACCAGAGATCTTACTGCATTAACATGCTAGCATCAGATAATGTGTCATATCCATTGATTTCAAATTGCGGGTAGAGTTGACACATGAATAGAGATGAATCATCTCAACTACCAAAACAATCGGTTACAAGAATACTCATATGCTTAAAATGAAATCCCTGGACACAAGTGGCATCCTGGAATATTATAGAAACAATGTTCAGAACTTTTCCGTGAAAATAGAACATAATTTGTTACATAATTCGTCCTGCAAAATACTTACACTGCAAGACTGTCAAGATTGTAGAGACAGCAACCTCAGTCAATTTCTTGCTCAACATTGTGAGAAAGTCGTATATTAAATCACTGAAAAACAATTGAAAAATGTGACCCACAGTACATTGGTCAAAGACTTCATACAAAGAATCTCATACTAAAACAATGGTAACCAGATTGGTTCCGGCTGTCATGCAGTGAAACTTTGTGAAAAAAAAATCTTGGTTACATTTAGTAAAGTCAATCGGCAACAAACCTTGAGCAGACTCCAAACACACACAAGTAGCACAATAGTAGTGTTAGATTCCGCAAAGAAAGATTATCTTCTTTCAGGTACTCATCCTGGATAGGCAAGCATAAAATGTCACGCATTTGTAAATCAAAACAATTTAGAAACCCAAACAACAGAAAGCTAAAATCTCCCAATGACGAGAGGAAAATTAAAACCTATAATTCTTCAAGAGGTCCATACCACATAGAAGAGCATAGTAAACTATAGACATGAAAAAAAAAATGGAGTAAATGTAATTTATTACATGGTTTCTTTTCCAAAGGCATACCTCAAAGGATTTAGCAAGGGAAGCCATAACTTTTGCACTGAAGTCCATTCCAACAGAGCAAGCCATGCCAGCAACAAATGCTGCAAAAACAGCAGCATACCTTCACAAAAGGAAGATACAAGATCATTCTTGCATTCAATTATTTACTAAAATATTAGTGGCATACCTTCACAAAACATGCACACAGTATTGCTCATGTTCAACAATTCAAGGCAGCAACAAAGAAAGCAGAAGCATTTCACGCTGACCAGGCTTAGTTCCGAAATACAAATACATGATAGTTATCAAAGATGACCAACATCATGAGAAAGGAGTTAATCCAAAGGGTTAGGGGGTGGTGTGGATTACAAACAAAACCAAATATAAATGGCTGCAGATGAATTTGTATCCTAACTTCATGTCTCTGATGGATCAAAGAACAAGGTTTCACATTAATACCTGAAAGGACTGAAAAAAAGCTTTCCCTATAATGACATTTTATCCTGAAATTTTGTGTTTTGTGAAAAAAAAAAGAATATGCATGCTACAAACAGTCAACCCAAGTATCAACAAATTATATAATTTCAATATCTATCTTAAGCTATTTTGGTGTAGTAGAATTCAGCATACTTGAACGTAATCTTTCTAGAATTTTCTTTCTCTCTCATCGTAGCTACAATTATTGTCAACAAATAAATAATGAAAGGGGCAAAATCACCTATGGAAGCGCATTAAATGAAGAAGCAGGACCATGGGAGGTCATTTGATGTCATATAACTAACACCATTCAGTTTCAAAAACACAAGATTGATGAACACAAAATTAAGGAACAAATTACTATTGTCAACAAGCATTTCACACTAATATTATCATGGTTTCCCCTTTGTACTAGATTATGGAAAGACATAAAGTAGATAAAGATAAAAACAAAAATTATCTTACTGTTCATTGCCACGGGGCCCACTGGAACAAGCTCTTAAGATCTCATTGCTGATAATTTGAGCACTGACACTGCGACTAACGGACTGCAAATGGAGAAAAAATTGAAGAGTTGAATCTTTTAATTCATCATCATCACATAGTTTTTATGCAATACTATGAACGAAATTGGTCAAAGTTTGAAGTACTGTATCCACATGGTTAGGAAACAAACAAGTGGCAGATAAAATAATGCAGTAGTGTATCTCTACATTTCTTGAGTATCACGGAATTAGACACCATGATTTCTGACTTATGTTCACTGCTGGATGGGTCTATCGTTACCATAGTACCTGATTGTTTATAATATGTAGAGTACTCCATATACAGATATAGTTAAAGCATGAAACTGTAAGATGCACAACATACACTAAAAATTGTAGCCATTTCCCCAGTGATAGATTCCACGTTTGATTCAGAGAGCCTGTTCAGAAGTCCTGAAACATTTTGAAATCAGAAAAAACAAGCTGCATTTGGAGGTTATAGCATGCCAAAGATTCAAGAAGAAATAAGAAGGGAAAAAATCACTTGCATACCACGGACTCTTCTACGAAGTTGAGCATGCTCTTCTGACTCATTCCCCAAATGGGTCCACAAGTGAGGAGTAACATATTTTGTGCTAGCTACAACAGCTGGTGAATTGGTGGGAGTTTCCTCCAGTGCTGTGTTTGCATCAGGCATCTCTGGTGGCTCAGATACATCATTTGCCATCTCACCAACACCATTGGCATCTTGCCATTGATTTGACCTTTTCCTCTTTTGACGTTTCTTATGAGAATGTGACTTGGGGGCAATTTCTTCCAATCCCGTGTCAGCTACAAAGGTCTCATTTTGATGTGTAAGGTCATCCTGAAGTTCACTGTCTCGAAAATCATCCAAGGACTTCCTCTTTCTACTTTCTTCATTGGGAGTGCAATTCTTAATTCCATCAATTGGCATCTCTTCGGCATCTGGGACTTGTTCTCCACCAAACGAGTTGATCCAAGATGGAATGGTCCCAAGCAATTCGTTCAGATCATCATCTGACCCTCTCAACTTGCCATCCTTTGGCTTGAGTTTCTTTCCAAGCCTCCTCTCTGTTTTCAAGTCCTCCTCCGCCAACCTATCTGCAGTTCTGATATCCAATTGAAGCAACTCTTCAAACTTTGTTTTCGATCTCTTCTTGAAACCTTTCTTTTCTATAGCAAGCTCCAATGAGCGTGATTTAAGCAATGAAGCATCCCTTTCTTCATTGCCTCTGCTTTTAGCATCTTCATTGAATGGCTTCTTAAATTGGTTTATTTTTTCTGAATTGACCGGCAAAGACTTAAACTCATCTGACTTCTGTAACCATTAAATAACAAGCAGCGTTATAAATTCAAGCCCAACACACAAGAAGTGTCACTCTCGCACAAGAATAGAAGACTCTGTTTACCTGATGCAGGAGCCAAGAATGAAATTTGTTCTGATTTTTTGCACATCGAGCTTCCTTTCTCCTTTCTCGACGGGAAGTTCTAGGCCCAGCACTCTTTTTATCTGTAGCAGAATCATACAGAAAAACCTGAAGAAAACAAAAAACCCACAAAACCAAACAAATCCAAAAAGATAAACTCACCCATCTTCATCCTTCTCA
>JANZLY010000006.1:10900890-10912532 GCA_026770305.1 Erythroxylum gonoclados | reverse complement strand
ACCCGAAGTGTTTTCCATATCTGAACATGTTTGATTTTTTTGGACATAACTTTGTCATCCGACCTCCAAATGATTTGATTATTGAACCAATAAATTAATAATACATTTTTATATCTCTCCATAAAAATTGGTATCCTTAAACCTTGAATTGAAAAAGATTGATGAATAGAAAGTGAGGGAATCGGTTGGAAGAACATGAATTGGTTATTTTACTGAACTTACTTCGGTATTTTAATCATATCTTGATCTGTAGAGCTCTAAATGAGTTGTTTGTTGTTTAAAAATAAACTAGAGACATAGTGCTACAAATTGTTTAATGAAATGGAGTTTTAATTCAGTCTATAATAATTCCAATTTTTTGATGGAAGTTGAGAATAGAACAGTACGAAAATGTTTGAGGTATAACTTTCAGATTATTGAACCAAATTGAATGATGGCTAATGAGATTGCATGGAAATAACCCTACAGGGGAACTAAGCTCACATTTTATGACTCCAGAGTTGGGCTCCAAAAAGTGGTACAACAGTTATGGTATCAGAGCTCACGTTCCATGACATCAGAGTTGGATTCCGGAAACGGGGCCCAACAGTTATGGTATCAGAGCTCACGTTTCATGACATAAGAGTTGGACTGTGGAAATGGGGCCCAACAGTTATGGTATCAGAGCTCATGTTTCATGACATCAGAGTTAGACTTCGGAAACGAGGCCCAACAGGCGCAGTTGCTAGGGACTAGTAATATTAGGAAAACCTAGCTTTTTTTAATCTAGCCATTTTTACTTATTTCTTTCTTATTTTTGTATTTAATTTGTTTTATTTTATTGACTCATTAGTTTTATTTTTTCTTATAGATCTTCACTTAGTTTATGGCCTGAGGTAATCTAGCGAGTTTAATATACAAAGATCTAGAAATTAAGAGTATAACTCGTAGAAATCTCTACAGGATGCAACTAAGAGAGTTCAAACTAGATAGACAAACAGAGAACTTGAGAGGTCAAGTTGATATTGAAGAATCAAGAACAATTGAAGGCTAAATGAGGACAATGTTTGATTATGCTAGACTAGACTTAATAAGAGTAGAGTCCAGTATTGTTAGACTGATTGTGAACGTCAACCATTTTAAGATCAAGTCGAGTATCATTTAGATGGTGTAGCAGTCTGTCCAATTTGATGGACTACGAGATGAAGACCCAAATGCTCATATCTAAAACTATCTAAAGATTTGTGACGCTTTTAAAATAAATGGAGTGAACAATGATGCGATAAGACTACAGTTGTTCCCATTTTCTTTAAGGGGAAAGGCTAAACAATGGTTGAACTTAATAACCAGATCATCACTCATAATCTGGGATCAAATGGTAAAGAAATTCTTATTGAAGTACTTTCCGCTAGCAAAGATTGCAAAGTTGAGGAACAATATCTCCTCCTACTCCTAGGCTTATTCCAAAACACTATATGATACATGGGAGCTGTTCAAGGAGATGTTAAGAAGATGCCCATATTATGGTTTACGACTTTAGATATAGATCCAAAATTTTTATTATGGGATGAATCTGAACACAAGGTAGTCAATAGATGTAGCGGCTGGGGGTACTCTAAGACACCCGAAGCAGCCTAAGACCTTATTGAGGACATGACAACAAAAAATTACCAGTTATGCTCTTCTAAAGCTAGAATTAGTAATCTAGCGGGAGTTTATAAGTGGACGTAGTGGTCTAGTTAATGAACAAGTGGAAGCATTGAACTAAAAAATTAATAGACTGACGATGAATCCATTAGGTCAAGTTATACAGTATGAGGTGTACGGGCTAGAACATGCAGGTTAAAACTGTCAAACATCATAGCCCAAGCATGTGGATTATCTACAGAATGCTCCTAGCCCCAAAACAATCCATATAACAACAATTATAATATGGGACAAAGGAATCATCCAAAATTTTCTTGGAGAAATCAAGGCCAAGCAAGGAACAACTTTTCACTAGGATTTCAACAATAAGCACCTCAAGTTAAAAACCTACGTTGGAGGAGATGATGTTAAAGATTGCTCAAGATTCTAATGCAAGACATTAACGAATGGAAACTTCTATATGTAACTTAGAAGTTCAAATTGGTCAAATTGCTAAGCTAGTTTTTGAAAGTCCACTAGGGAGTCTACCTAGTACAACTGAAACTAATCCTAAAGAATGTGTAATGACAATCACCCTGAAGAATGGAAATGAGCTTCGAGAAGAAGAAGGAGAAGAGAAGAAGGAGACTACTGAGAGTCAATGTAAAGCTGAAGGTGAAGGACGCCTTAAGAAAATAAAGGAATATTGACTTGTTATCCCTTATCTTACAAAAGTGAAAAAAATATCTAATGGATGCACATTTTGGTAAGTTCCTTGAGATGTTCAAGCAATTCCAGACCAACTTACGTCTTGTTAAAGTTCTTATGTAGATGCCAAAGTACATGGAACTTTTGAAAGAGCTACTATCAAACAAGGAAAAGATGGAGGAGTTATCAATTGTTATGCTGAGCAGAAGGAGCTTAGAGTTCTGAAAAGCAAAATACCAGAGAAGCTAAAAAATCCAGGGATTTTTACTATCCCTTGTGAAAATGGTAGCTTAAAAATAGATAAGGCTTTAGTTGAACTGCCCCAACATATACCCTGGAAGAATT
The DNA here is from genome assembly GCA_026770305.1 of Erythroxylum gonoclados. Classification (NCBI taxonomy): domain Eukaryota; kingdom Viridiplantae; phylum Streptophyta; class Magnoliopsida; order Malpighiales; family Erythroxylaceae; genus Erythroxylum; species Erythroxylum gonoclados. Next base: position 10,909,874 of record JANZLY010000006.1, on the reverse strand, counting down.
ATAGCATGTCTAAGGTGTATTAAGAAATGAACATAACGAATTAAGTACATCTAAGTATAGTAAGAAATATAATGGTACTTAATGTAAAAGACAAGGATAAATAGGGTCCTCAAGACGGAGACAGTTTTATCTGTTTTGTCAATCACAACCAAACATCTCACTGTTTTTATTTTTTTTTCTGTTTTGTCTCCAAATTTTTGTCTCGTTCCGTCTCCGCATATTAAAGACAGTAACCAAACGTATGTAAGAGTCACCACCTTGTTCCTAAAAACGTGAGGTCGTCATGTTGTACAAGCTAGAAGCAACAAATCAGAAAAGTCTCAAGAAGCGGTGCACCCATGCCCGTCGTGGATAATCTCGGTCACCACTCCCTTGAAGTATCCATTACGCTCACCAAAGTCCAGGGAATGAAATCTGGCAAGTCCTTTGCTGTAATAAGTATGAGACTTGAAGACTGACCCTGCTCCTTTACACTGTGACCCAATCGGTGCAAACAACAGAAGCAAAAGAAGAGTGATTTTCTGGGACCCGTGAGAGAAACTTTCATTGCAGCTGCAAGCTTTCCTCTTTCTAACGATGAACGGAGAAAACAGAGGTGTAGAGTAGACAACATCAGTGTTGTAGCAGTCTCTTATGACGGTTATGAACCAGCAATCAGAAAACAACTAGAAATCAGATTCATGGTGGTCAATTGCACGACAACTTCTTCCCAACTATTGATTCCTCTGTTCAAAGGGGAAAATTATGAATTCAAGATGAGGACTTTGTTTATATCCCAAGAGCTATGGGATTTGGTAGAGTCTGGGTATGAAGAAGGCCCGGATGATGAGCAGCGATATCGTGATAACCGAAAATAGGATGTAAAAGTTTTGTTCTTCCTACAACAGGTAGTCACTAATGAGATTTTTTCCCACATTTCATCTATAACTACATCAAAGGCAGCATGACTGATTTGACAAACAGACTTCCAAGGCTCTAAAAAGGTAATTACGGTAAAGCTTCAATCACTCCGTAAGTCCTTTGAAACACTCCAAATGGGTCATTTTAAATCAGTTCAAACTAGTATATCTATAGCTATTGTTTCTCAAATGAGGTCATATGGTGAACAAATTTCTGATCAGATTATAGTTTAAGTAATATTGCGTATTCTTACTCCTAAATTTGATCCTACGGTTGCTACCATAGAAGAATCTAAATATTTATCTACTTATTCTTTTGATGATGGCAAGTTGATAGCCTTTTAGATGAAAGGTGAGTCCTCTAATAGAGGTGGTCGTGGTGTTAGAAATCACCAACTAATTTTAGAGTCTTGTAGAAAATTCTAGATTTAGAAAACTCTAGATTTGTAAATAAAAAAAGAGAAGAAGAGAAAAGAAAAGAAAAGAAAAATCTAGAAACATCTTGCAAGTGGGCAACTTGCAAATCTAGAATCTTCTTGCAACTTGTACAAGTTGATGTACAAGTTGGCAAGTGACAAGTCTAGAATCTTCTAGGTTGGTGGTGCTTGTCTATAAATAGGCAATCCTACCACCATTTGGCAAAATGTAGAAAAGAGGTGAGAGGTGTGAGGTGAACCACCAAACAAAGAGAGAGAAGTGAGTCTTGAGAGAAAAAAGTGTCCTAAAGTGTTGTGTGTCTAAATTTCGTTCTTCCACCTTCTGTGTTTTGAGTCTTGTATTCGAGTCCTTTTATTAATAACATTATCGTCGTTTTCTAACATAAGAAACTTCTTCATATAAAGAAAATCAAAATGGTACATGAAGCCCATCTCACCTTTTTTTAAGCATTTCTGATCTTGCCAAGCCTAAAGTTATACGACATTTTGAGTGTACTTTCAGGGAAAGAAGCTTCTGGTGATAGGGACAACAAGTGAAGTGGGTTTCTTAGATTCAATCGGCTTTTGCGATACCTTCTCTGTCACTTACCGTGTTCCCACTTTGAAGACAGAAGATGCAAAGAAGGTAAACCATTCATCGTGTATCCTTCACATTCAAAAGTCTTAGATCCTTTGTTATCATTCTATAGAGGAAAACATATGGAATTTATATGAGCTTGTAGTTTAACGTATAATATGGGTTCATCCATGACAGGGCTTCTTTTTCATCTCTTTATTAGTATTTTATAACCGTAATGTTATTGATAGAAGGTCAATGGATATAATAATCGTCATTTTCAGTGTCTTTCTTGATTTTTCAAGTTACAAGACCGTGATCTTTCAGTTGATTGAGATTTTTCTGTATACTTTTTCCTTTGGATGACAAGGATTGGGTGATATTACTGGGGTAGTACTAATACACGTTTATTTTGATTATTTTCATGAAGTATTTGATAGTTGCTAGTTTTGCTAGAATGTACAGGTTTAGATAGAGTTAATATGCCACCGTTTGGGATGTGCAGCGATTGTAATTAGTTAGGGAATGTTTCTTTGTTTATGTTCGTCTTATTTCCTCTCCCTCTGTTTCCCTGCCCTTAGAATTACAAACAGATTATGAAGTGCCCCTGCTATCCACATTTCTTAAAAGTAAATAGTTTAGCAACCTTTGTTTCCTTTCCTTTCCTGCAGGTACTGCAACAGTTGAATGTTTTTGCTGCGGAAGATGTTGACGCTGCTGCAGAAGCTCTAAATGATGTAAGTTTTTCGTGAATGCTTCACCAAGTTACATTTGCAAATACTATTCGTCTTCCATTACTTGGGAGATTTAACTAATTAAATTGACAATTACTTGTTGAGACTTGTAAACTGGAGGGTAACGTGGGATTGTTTTTGTTCCTCTCCAACAGATGCCTATCAAAAAGCTCTATATGTTGATAGAGATGGCAGCCCAAGGAGAACAAGGTGGAGCTTCGGATGCAGTTTACTCTGGTAAACAGAAGATCAACATTGCTCATTTCTACTATTGCCTACAGGACGTTGTTTGTTACTAATTTCACGGTGCTCATCTTTTTTGCTTTAAAAACTTCTATATTTCCCTTTTTGTTCTATTTTCGTTTCCTCTTATCCTTTTTCCATATTTTTGGCTTTCCATTTATTTGATATTTTGAGCACACCTTGTTGGTTTTGAGTTTTTGGCTGTAATTTAAATTACATTTGCTGTGCTTGATTTGAAGCTTTTATGATGGCACCTTAAACATGAAAAGCATGCAGATTGATTGATGCGGTAGATAGTACAGGAAACATTATATCACATTACCTTTCGATTTTATTAGCTATGGATTGTGTAGTGCTTGTTTGCTAACGAAGTAAAAGTTGTTAGGAATTAGGAGATATCCCTCATACACAATTGGACCTAATTGGAAATTGTTTTGCCTAAAACTTCAATGAACAGGGTCGAGCACCATCTGATTTCACTTAAAGATTTAAAAGCAAATCTATGACTGAGGAAGAGAGAATAAGGAATTTGGCTTGGTTATTTTTATGCCAAGTTGCCAACCAAATGTTAACGAAGTAGCTATCTCCACAAACAAGCCACCTTGAAGATGGTTATATCCATAGCAATATGAATAATATATGTTTTTATTTCCATCTTGAGAAAATCATATAATTTCTTTTCCTTCATTCAGGGAAATCGGAGATGGATCATGGGATTCTTGGACAAGCCCCTTTTCGATCAGGTGATTCCCGAACTGACAGTTCAAGAAGTACTTAGTAATTACTTTGTGATATCACGTAATTAATATTTTCTGTTGTACTTTTGATTGCAGACAGCAATTGCTTACGAGAAGGTGGAAAAGTTAATGGGAAAAATATGTTAATTGAGCTAATTGTTGAACTTGTCAAACGGTTACTTGTTGTCATATAGTTCTTTGAATGATTCATTGATGCATATCAAATAATTCTTTTAACTGGCTGATGGGTTTGAGTTAAGAAAGAACATTTTCTTTTTATTCATTATTTTCTTTATTTGGTTGGCTGCAGTTCACAAACGGAGGGATATAATTCCGCTTAATATAAGTGGTGATGCTACAGAGTCAAGTGAAGATGAAGAAGATCCAGTTTTTAATGATGAGGTGTTGAATGGCTCTCTGTAATCATCTGATGAAATTGCATTTTAGTACTTTGTGTTCTCCTCTGATTTAGTTGTTCTAATACTTTTAGTTAATGCAGTCAGCAAAGACTCAAGAGCCACCAACTGTGAGTAAATGCTTCAGTTATCTTAACAGAATTTACTTACTCCGTAAACAGATAAAGTTGGTGTATTTGTGTTTTATGCTGACGTTGTGCATCACTTTTGTTCAAGGAATCGACACCTGGATTGGAACTAGGCCAACCTAACGATACATCAGAGGTTGCGGAAGAATCTGGTGCTGTGCAGGAAGGAAAGCCAATAGAGAAAGGGAAAGATAAGGAAGAAAAAGAGAGAGAAAAGGCCAAAGATCCAGAAAAAGAGAAAGTGAAAGAAATTTTTCTTAACATATCACTCTATAGAAATAAATGTAAATTTTGTATCTGGACTTTTAAGCATATCTTCAACTTCCCTCCTAATGCATATTAGAACAATCCTATCCTTAGCAAGTCCCAAAATCAAAGAATCACAGAATAAAATCCCTTGGAATGTGGGATATAAATAAATGAATAATGGAGAAAACACAGATATATTTTTGTTGTGTTAGTGGTTTCTTACTTTTATTTTTGTTGTATTATATTAATTTTTAAATAAATTATAAATTATAAATTTATTTATTATATTATAATTATCAACAGTTAAATCAAAATTAATTAATTAGTTAATTAATTAATTATATTATAAAGAAAAAAATTTGATTGGTGTTAAAAATATAATAATTAATACTAGTATATAGTATATATATTTGTTATTATATATATATATAATAACAAAAATAATATTTACATAAATATATAAATTAATACTAATTAGTAATAATAATCAATAACTATGAATAACTTCAACTAATAATTTTTTGTTTTTCTAAAATATTTATTAAAAATCTTTTTTTATAATTCCTTCTTTTCTAACTCTGTCTTTTTTTTTTCTATACTTCTAAAATTTTAAATTTATAATAAAAATAAATATAATATAATATATTTTAAAAACAACACTTTGAATGGAACTCAAATACGTGAAGATGAGATTGACATTATTTGGTACAGCTGCATAACATTTATGTTTAGGAAACCTCTGGACAACTATCTACTAAAAAGGCACCATATCTATTAATTTATTGGTATTTTACATTATAAAACTCATAATTGAAATACACTATAGTTTTAATGAATATTTTATTGCATTTATTGCAAATTTCGTCCCATAACTATTGGCAAATGGCAAAATAGGACTATCCCTTTTTTTTGTGGCAATTTAAGGACCATTACTTTTTAAATATAGAAATTTAAGGATAAATTTAATCGAAAATTTATGCAATTAAATATTTAGTTTTAAACAGTCCAGCTCAAGTAATTTATAAATCTGGCCAAAAAATGGACTAAATTCCACATAATTATAAGGTATAAGATTAATTATGAAAAATAATAATCATATGGTTTTTTTGGTGAAAGTAATCTAATTAAATTTTTATAAAGATGATCTCTTTTTTTAATTATATTTCAAATTCTTTGATTTTGTTCGATCTTTATTATATACCTGTTTTATAACGATCCAATATTAGTTAAATCTTTAAACCTTAAACTTTTTATCTTACTGATATAATTTTCAGTTCAATTTTTAAAATATTTTTAAAACCATTTCTTTCCGTATTAAAAAGTGATGAATCGATTTATTATTAACTAAGTTTAATGAGAAATAACATAAGTAAAAATTATAGTAAACCTCTAGGGTTAATGTCAGTTTTGATACCGTAATTTTACCATAGTTCAATTTTATAATCATATTGATCGATTTTTTCAAATTTGGTATCATAACTTATAATTTATATCAATTTAGGTAAATTTGGTTTATATACCGTAAATGACTAACGACAAATCTTACGTGTCTGTTATTATAAAATAGATATTTTATTAAATTATTTTAACAAAAGATACTATTAAAATTAAAAAGAAATAATAACAGACACGTAAACGAAAAGTCAGAGAACTAAGTGAGGAAGGAAAACGGTGCCGTTGGACGCAAACGACACGATGAGTACTAAACACAGAACAACGCAACATAGGATAGACAGAAGAACTAAAACTCGGTGAGAATTAAAACTCTTTTTTTAATTTTTATTTCTGTTCCTAATAATTCCTCAAACTCAGAGCCTCTCTTAGGTTTAATATTCCCAAATTTTCAATCCTCCAGCAGTGGATCTCAACCAGGTGAGTTGACTCGGACCTTCTTTCTCTCTTCTGCAGCTCAGTTTACGATTTATATTTTTTCACATTCTTTAGGGTTGGATTTCTGGGTTATCTATATGTTCTGGATTTTTGTCCATATTTTTGCTAGATCTGTTTTTCATCGAGAAAATATGATCTTGCATGGGGTGTGTAAAACAACGTAGATTGTTGGTAAAGAGGATAATGAATCGAAAGAAATAATTAAAAAGGATCCTTTTGGGAGAAATTGTGGAAATTACACCTGAGTTTTTGTCAGTGGTCAACCCTGGAAACATCTTCAGCGAAAATCTAAAATTTGATTTGTGAATAATCAGATCTTAGACGTGAGGTAAAATGAAAAATAGAACAAAGACTGTATAGTTCCCCAACCAAATGGATATAGGAATCTCCCTTCTTTCAATTTGGATTAGTTTGGTTGAGTAGGTTTGAGAGCGTAGATCAGATTTCTCTTTCTTCATATTGCCTGTTTTTGTTGGTTTGTTTCTTAACTCGAGCAATGGACTTAAAAATTTCTGTGATGTGAATCATCTTATCCTGCAATCTTATGCACGACTCAAGAGGAAAGACTGAAAATTGCGCCTTGGGATTTCAAAACTATGATTAATAGGTGTTTCCCATGGTAACTGGATCAGTTAGTGGTAATGCAACTGTGGTGAACTCAATGTTGGAACTGCATAACTTACGATTTCACTTGAGTGTTTTGAATAAGGCCTGTAAATTTGATAAATTTAGAGATTTTCCTTCAGATTTATAGAAGAAAGGATGAGGTTACAGAATTGTTTGGCTATTAAGTTTCAACTCTGCTACCAAACCTAGTGATCCTTTCTTTCATTACCGACAAACACGATATATCTCTTCCTGCACTGTTTTTCAGATGACAACTTTTAGTTTGAAGCTATGAGTATTTTTTATTTGAACTCAGAACCTGATAAGGATGCTTTTGTGGGTAAAACATATCAAAGGAGAGGCAAGAAGTTGGGTAACGGCTGATAACCTAGAGAAGGCTGGAAAATTTAGATAGAGAGGAGAAATAATAGAAGATTAGATTAGGATAGTAATTGGATAAGGATAGTTAGCTTTTGAAAGATCCTTTTTGGTTCTTAATAGAATTCTACTAGAATAGGAGTCCTAGTTAGATGAATTGTTATTTTCATATTCTGCCTATATAACAGCAGAAGTATTAATGAATAAGACATCAAAATTGTTAAGAAAAAATACACTAGTTACTTTAGCTATAATTTTATTTAGCTAGCTCTGTCAAGAGCTAGCTAACGTTCAGCCAACATACACCAATAAGGGAAGGAAGGTGGATTTTTCCCTTGATCGTCCAGTGACAAGATCATACAGTAGGGCCCTTACCAGAACCCTAGTTGGGACTTATCAATTGTTCTTCCTCCCGATTAACATAACTAACTCCTCTTGACAGCCTCCTGGTGAAAACTATGCTAATCCAAAGACATGCCTCTTTCATGTTCTCTTCAAGGTATGTCAGATTTCATTATTGTAACTAAGTAAGCTGCATGGTCTGGTTACGCTGATGCTATCTTTTGTTTTATGTTGATGACAGGCTGGAGCTCTAGCATTTTAGGTCTTCTGTCTATCCTATGTTGCGTTGTTCTGTTGATTTAGGATTGAATTTTGGCTAGGATTTTGTATAGTTTACATTTGTAACAACTTAAGGTTAAACATATGTTATTCAGGAGCTAGGGCAGGAGACAGATGACAAGACAGCTCTTTCTGGTTAGTTCTACTTTAATTTGCTTGTCTTAAAGTCATATGGTTGTTGCTTTCTGTTTAATGGCAAACAAATGTTTGCTATGGTGACACTTTGTAGAAGATGGTAAAAATGTGCAGTTCCAGCATATTGGATTTGAAGAATATGCTAACCATGTTAGCATATATGTCAGATATGATGCTCAACAATTTTAACACAAGACGGCCTTTCAAATAATTGAGTCTAAAACTATCCCCATAATTTCATTGGTTGATCACATAAAAGATATCTTTAGTCGTATTGTATGATTGAAAGTATATGTATGAGATGGTTATTTCAGTGTGCGGAAAGAGGATTTAGCAATTAGATTATGAGATAAAAAAGAGTATTGTTGCTTATTTAATTTCCTTAATCTTGCTGTTGTAAATTGCCACATTCTCATGTTTGATTTCTTGCTCCTGCCTTGATATGGACAAAAGAAATCATTAAAATTCTATATTTGTAGTGTGGGATTTCCTATTTTTCCTGTTCTTTGATGCAGTAAAGTTTAGGGAAAGGATTGAACCAAGGAAGGAGAAAATTCCAGCTCAGGTTTCGCAGGTTATAGAAGAAGAGCTTACAAAATTGCAGCTTTTAGAGGCCAGTTCAAGTGCTAAACTTTCTGCTCTTATTCTGCTTGTTCAGTGCTAAACTTTCTGCTTGTTCATTGCTAAACTTCTCTAGGAGTAATTTTAAACTAGTTTTAGATATATGTTCTTTTTTTTTCTCCCATGTTCCATAAGCTCTTGTTTCTTCTCTTATTCTTCTTTTGTTATGCTATTTTATTCCCACTATTCTGTTCTCGATCTACTCTTGTTCTTCCTTGTTACATAAAGGTTCCTCATTTCCCTTGAATTTCCAATCATAGGACTTGTCCTTCATTAGTTATGTTGTCGTAATTTTAGCATTATCAAATTGGTAAAGTTGCTAGCGGTATCAGAA
>JANZLY010000006.1:7657654-7668017 GCA_026770305.1 Erythroxylum gonoclados | reverse complement strand
ATTGATTTTTCATACCTCTTTCAATCATCAACTTGGACACAATTGATTATTTACTAATTCAGTTATTTTTGGTGTTCATTTTGTTTACAATAATCTTTTTAATATAAAATTATGATACAAATTATATACAAAATATATAAGTATAATTTAACTACCGGAAGACTGAACAGTTGGAATTATAAGGCACCATAAAATTCATGGAGTTCTGGGGAAAGAAATATGGAACGTATTAATTAAGATCCAAACAAGAACTCTAAACAATATCCAAAAATCATACTAATTAATTAACTTCTTGCCTGTAAAATTCATGCCTCTCCATGCCTAAAACATGAGTTTCTTATCGTTCATGTCGAAATCATTCAACTGATGGAGGTTGCAAATTCCTGAGTTGTGCACTTGGGAAGAAGCATTCAGAATCGAAGGGATTTCCATATAGGGAAGCGTTGGTGGCATTGTTGGTCTGTAATATATTTCAGGACCTGTGCCTGGATTGTTAAACACAGAAGACGACCCAACCATGGAAGCATACGAATTGCTATTGTAGTAGCTGTAATCGTTGAGTGGCACCACGGAGAGATGGTTGTTAGTCACACCAGAAAACCTTGTATAATCTTCACCATCCATGATCAGTCTGAGCATTGGATTCTCCATATAACTCTCGTCGACTGCGGTCCTTGTGTGTAGAGTTCTCAGGTCGTAAGAATTGGACCCTGGCATGACCATATCAAGCAGTTCTGTGGAAGTAACAGCCTGCTTTTGGTGAAGAAATTCATAGTCCATGTTGTTCTGAAGCATGAAATAAGCTGATGAATTGGGATTGATCACACATGAGCCAGGAATATCTGGTCCTGAGTAAAAACCTGAACTTTTCATCTGAAGAAGTCTTCTTTCTGCAACTCCAAGTTTTGCATCAATAGCTCTCTCAAGTTCCCAGAGTTGGTCATACGATAAAAGGTTCAGCTGATCACAACGCTTGGAAAACTTTGCCTCACGAATTGCCTTGCGAACTTTGGCAATCTCGTGGTCCACTTTGTTCTTGCGAGTGACAAAGTAATCAGACAAATCCTGATTCTTCTTTGACCTCACGTTAGGACCATTTTCTCTGTACTTATAGATTATGCTCTTTACCTCATCAGGATCAGAAGGCCATGTTTCGACCTCACATCGATGGTGATGATTGAGTTTTGGGCTAAAGATGATCACACAGACCTTTACATTGCACAGAATTTGGAACTCTTCAACCTTCTTTATCAGCCCTTTCTTTCTCTTGTGAAACGTTATCATACGAGACCTCTCGTTGCTGATCAGTTCCGAGTTTAGCTTTCTGCGACCCATCTTTCGTACCTAAACAATAACCATGAAAATCTTAGTACTAGTTCATGATCCTAATAGAATGCTCATAGCAAAAACAATTAAGAAAAGAGCTAATAAAGCACAGTTCTTAAAGCTGCAAACTGCAAAGTAATGAAGCTACATACCTTAGCTTTAATGGGTTTTCTTGGTTACTAGGGAAAATTATGGTAATATAGTACATATATCTCTTAATTTTACCTTTTCAAGATTGTGATTTCGTTCAGTTAAAAGGTTCATAGTTGACTAAGATTTTCTTTGTCAGAAGAATCTTGATATTTATTAACTAATTAATACCCTAATAAGGAAAGTATAAAATCTTACAATTTTCCTCATTTATAGGAGTAATTATACTAAAGTTTGAATATTATGAGTAATACAATAATAGAAATAATATCAAAATTCTATGGATTTCTTTCTTTTTTTTGGGTTGAAAGTACTTATATGGCATTTGCATATATGGGGGTGATGATGTTGATCATAATCTTCCTATAAATTTCCTTTCCATTCAATTTCTTTTTTCCTCATTTTCTGTTCAAATGATGCAAATTATGCATTTACAGTATGATGATTTTCTTGATATTTTTATGTGACATGATATGATGATTGGTTTGAGAGACCAATTAGTAATGACAATGAATCAGTCTAAGTTTAAGCTCCTTTTAAAAGTCTAACCCGATTATTTTTTAAAATTTAATTTTTAAATTCAAACATAATATAGAGTAATTATTAAAATTCAAAATATGTAATTATTAAGATTAACCGAGTCAATTTATAAAGTTTTAATCATGCATCATATTGTGTTTTATATTTAAGAGGGAAAGAGGATGGATTAGAGAAGGAAAAAAACAGATGTGAGCTTGGACTGAAATTTCAGGACCAAATTAGAACCGTTACGATGCTTATAACATTGGCTAGAGAACAAAAAGTAACGGAGGAAGCAGAAATGGAAGCACGCGAGCGCATCCGCGGTGCAAAGCTCAAAAAGGCTAAAATCCAGTACGTGTCAGAATCTCCCAAACCATGACCTTTTTTTTCAACCTTTTTGACTTTTTATTGACCAAGCCAATATCCCTATGCGCACGACGCTCCTCCCTCCCTCCTCAAAATTAAAACAGCTCCGGGGTGCGCACTACGCTCATTCGCGCAGTGCCACTCTCTCTCTCTCTCCGTTTCTGAAGTAGACGTTCCCCTTTAGTGTAGATAATGAAGGGCTTTAGTTTTTGTTCGCTACTGATGGTTTACTTCTTGATCATCGTCCGTGGTTCGAACGGTACCACATTCTCGTCGAGGCTTGTGCACCGTTTTTCTGACGAGGCAAAAGCCGTGTGGATTTCGAGGAACGTTAATGTGAGTGCCGATTCTTGGCCAAAAAGGAACGGCTTTGAGTATTTACAGGCTTTACTTGAAAATGACCTGAAACGTCGACAACTGAAGGTTGGGGCGCAGAATCAGTTGCTGTTTCCAGCTCGTGGAAGCAAAACTCTCTCCTTCGGTAACGATCTTGCTTGGTGAGTCAAACTTACTTGGTCTCCGTTTGGTTGATTACTGGAGGAACTTGATAGGACGTTTTTTGTGATTCCAAATAAGTGAAATTAAAAAACAAAGAAAAAATGTGCTTTAAGAGGACGAACTGTTGGATTAGATTAACGGCTGAAATGTGAGATTTAAGTGATATTCTAATTGTTTTTATTTTTGTTTTTGGTTATTTGCAGGTTACATTACACATGGGTAGATATAGGGACACCAAATGTGTCTTTTCTAGTGGCATTGGATGCTGGGAGCAATCTGTTTTGGGTCCCATGTGATTGCATACAATGCGCTCCCTTATCTGCCGGTTTCTATAATTCCTTGGTAAACATACACAGACAAGACCCTTGTTTTCCTGCTTTCCCAGTTTTGCTTTTTATGACGTTTACTTTTCTGTCCTGAAAACTTCCCTCAAGTTTTATGTAATTATATATGGATGGATAGTTAAGACTTAAGAGCTATTTTATCGTATGACTTAATGGGATAATGGTGGACTAAAACAGCCACAGTTAATTACACTAGGGCACATGTGGTAACGATATTTTTTCGAAAAGCTCCCAATGGTTTCATTTTTGTGAAAGATGTCTTGTAGTTTGAATAATTAGTCAAATCACCTCTTCTCGTGTATTGCATCTTCGTATTCCTAAGATTTTGAGTATAATATTGTGTTAATATACATCTTTCTGTTTCAATAAAATTGATTGAAGTTATAGTTGGAAGTGTTGAGAAAATAGTCTATTTGACTAATTAGCAAAATATAGGGCCTATTTGATGAAATTAAAATTTGGGAGACTTTTTTGGGGGAAAAAAAAGATATACTACATGGAGCCAATGTAATTACTCCAAAAAGGTAACAAGAAGTTGATATAACAGTTGAGTGACCCAGGTTGAGTTTGTAATTTAATGAAATTGCATTTATTCAGTTCCACCCGACAAGAGTAATGGTTTCTCTTGTGAGCTTCAAAGAGCTAATCGTCATTGTTCATCTTTCATGAGTTTTAACTTGTATATAGGTTTCAATCTTGGGAATACCATTTGGTCTTCTGCATGTTCTTGACCGTCTTGCTTTCTATTTTCATGGTTCAAATTTAGTGGAGGCTTTTACCAAAAGACGGGTGCATGAAATATCTAACAATTTAGAAGTGCTACAAGTGGAGCAGGATAGGTGTTTTAGCGAGCTATTCTTTCACTTTATTTTCCAAGGCTTTTCCAAATTCTTATTCAACCTAGGTTGGTTGCCCTTTGAAATGTTTTGTTTCTTGTACTTACGAGTACAATAAAAGTCTTTGATACAAATACCTGCATCCCTATCAAGGAGAGAAATTTCTAGCTAATCTCACTTTTCGTGTTGGTCTCTACCATGTCTTCGTCTTTTAAATACACAAAGAACTTTCATTGATGTCTTCCCTTTTGTTCTCATTGGTGTTGACCTTCACTTAAATTTGTTTAACAGAACTTTGAACGTAATTGTTTCAGCTGACTATTGGAGTTGTTAGACAACGAGATCACATTGAGTTTAGCCTTTAATTCCGATAATTGATTGGCAGGTGCTCCTTCGTATTTGGGGCATGTATTGTGCAGGATAGAGACCTAAATGAGTATAGACCATCTTTGTCCAGCACGAGTAGGCATCTCTCTTGCAGCCATGAATTATGTGAATCAGATTTAATCTGCAGAAGTTCAAAGGAGCCTTGCTCTTATATTGTCAACTATGATGACTCTCAAAATACTTCAAGTTCTGGATTATTAGTTGAAGACAAGTTGCATTTGGTATCAGTAAGTGACCCTGAAAAGCAAAAGAAAGTGCAAGCTTCAGTCGTGATAGGGTGATTCTTTTCCCAGGAATTTCCATTTTTTCTATTTACTGTGGAATCATATTGGGTCCTCTATCAGACCATGATTTGGCTTCCTACTAATGCTTAAACTAATTATATTTCTTATTATCTTTGTTTTGACACAGATGTGGTAGGAAGCAGAGTGGAAGCTATTTGGATGGGGCTGCTCCTGATGGTGTCATGGGGCTGGGACCTGGAAACATTTCTGTTCCAGGTTTGCTTGCAAGAGCAGGGCTAACTCGGAACTCTTTCTCTCTATGTTTTGAAGAAAATGGTTCAGGGAGAATTTTATTTGGTGACCAAGGGCATGCCTCTCAACTGTCAACACCATTTGTGCCTGTAGAAGGAAATTAGTATGGCATATGTATACCTTGATCAAATTATTATCTGATTCTAGGTCTTGCCCTTATTGATGGTTTATCATTATTGCTGCTGCTGAAATGAGTTTGCTAATTGTTTCAGTGTAGCTTACTTTGTGCATGTGGAGTCCGCCTGTGTTGGTAGTTCCTGTCTTAAGCAATCTGGGTTCAAGGCGATGGTCGATAGTGGTTCATCATTCACATTTCTTCCGCCTGATGTTTATAATGGCATTGTGTTGGAGGTGCAGATATTTACTTAATTTGTTCAATTTGCAGCTATTCTTATTTCATGGTTTAAGATGCATGTTATATTTTATAGTTTGACAAACAATTGGATGCCAAAAGAATTAGCTTCCCAGATGGTCCATGGGACTACTGCTACAACACAAGGTTGGTTTTCAAATTGAATGGATATGTCAGCTTCTACGGAATCATTCAATAGCTAAAGTAGCGTGATTTGTAATTAACAGTTTGTTAAAGTTCAAGAGCATCCCTAGTTTGCATCTACTGTTTGACTTCAACCAGAGCTTTGTAGTCCATAATCCCACATATTCTATTGGTGAAAACCAGGTAAACGAAATTTTGCTCATCTTCTTTTAAATATGCAACCATTGTAACATTTCGTTTGCAAGTATAGTCTCCAAAAAGGTGGAACAAAAGTGAGAAATTTGCTGATGGGGAAGAAACAGGCAAAGCTCCTAGTTACACTGAACTTCTCACGTTTACAGAGCTTCTACAAAATGCATATAATTTGATGTCATGACTCTATCCAATATCACCATGCTTAAATGTTTTTTCCCCCCTCCAACCCATTGATTTCAAAATAATTGCTGTTTTCATAAACTAAATCTATAAGATCTACTCTTTGAATTGCAAGTTTATCTTGGGTAATTCGTGGGCTGTCTTGACGCAAAAAGTAGTAGTTCGATAGTGCTGTTTCATTTAAATACTAAACATGTAGACTCCAATGCAGGAATTCACTTTGTTCTGTTTGCCGCTGCAGCCTACAGACGAGGGTTACGGTATTATTGGACGTAAAGGCCTCTACTATTGTTATCTGGTCATTTCACATTTTTCGTGGTCATTGTCATGACATTTTTTTTACTTGGTACTTACAGAGAATTTCATGACCGGTTATCACATGGTTTTTGATATGGAGAATAGAAAATTGGGTTGGTCCAAGTCCAATTGTCGATGCAGCGGTGCACGGCGAACGGCTCGGTCTGTTGTGNNNCGTGTAACTTTGCAAATGCTTCTGCACTTGCTAAGTATTACTCAATTGACTCTGTTGAATTCCTACACGTTTGATAATTAATTTTCTCTCGTCTATTCTTCTGTGAATTTGTTTAGAGGAATAACGAAGCAGTATTGGCAATATTTCTATTGATCCCTTTAACGGCTTGCCATACTGAACGATCTAAATGCTCGTTAAAAGATTATCGACCTTAATGCTAATTCTAGGTTGTGTCTGCAGGTCAAACCACAAGTTATAGTCCAGAGGTCAACCTTCAGCCACCATCGAATGGTGCATCTCCAAATTCATTGCCAACCAATGAGCAGCAGAGCATCCCAAATACCCTTGCAGTTGCACCTGCTGTCGCTGGCATGACTTCTAAGCCTTCTGCAGCATCGCACCTGACTATTCCCTACCGACCCCATCGGACTTGTCCATTTCCTTGGCTACTGCTAGTTTACTTCTTTTTCTCAACCCTGATGTAAATCTTCTAGGTGATTTTATTTATGGCGCCCTTGTGGGAAGGTCAGGGTGCAACTAAGCTAGCTTAATCGCAATGCGGATGTGAGTAGTAATGTCTGTAGTGCCACGTTCAACTAGCATGAGTCTGTATCTATATATCAATGGAATGGAATATAGACCTTTTTATCCTGATGTGTCATATTAGCTTCTACTCGTGAACAAATCATTGGTCCAGACATTATGTTTAGTTGCTTTGTATCTTAATTATGGATTTGATTAGTTGTTTACCATATTGAATGTGACATGATAACTGCTGTCCTGTCTCGTTCTAAGAGACGGTTTGGATGTTAACGTGATAGCCAGGTGAACGACTAGGAATTTGTATGCCTGAACTGATCACTTGTATCCGTCTAGACAAACTTGCTTTTGTTTACTCCAGTCTTGGATGCAAAAGGTTCGGTCGCTGTCTTTCTAGTATGCTTTAGAATATGAATTCCTTAACGATTCCATCTTTGCAGTACCTGTGCATGCTGCACTTAAAGAATAGGCACCATTGGATCATGTAATCGTTTCGTGTGAAAGTTGGGGAAAAGGGGAATTGCATCAAAAGGCAAAAGAGGCTTAAGAAAAATATCACATCTGGGATTTGGCAACTATATCTGAATTTCACTTTGGATATTTGGCAACCAAGAAATTGGCTAAAGAAGCGTTTGGATGGTCACGTTGTATAACGATGGCTAAATTAATTTCCCTATTTCGAGAATAGGGGCATATGATCAAACGACACCTGTCGATATCCAATAACATGTGTATACATAACCAACATTTCCTATCCGAAAAATTCTTTATTGACTGTTTATTCAGGTGCTGGCTAAGTGTAAGGATTGTAGTCAATTTTCCTTAAATTGACTTAGATTTAATTTCATAAACATTTGCAGCAACTCAATGCTTCTCCCTGAAGAAAGAAGGACATCATTTCCATGAGTTGCTCAGGGAAATTTTGGTAGAACACTGAAATATCCAATCTAGAGGGTCTATGCCATCAAAAGAACGTATCAGTTTAGACTGCGAAGCATTGATAGGTTAAAAAAAAAAATCCAGCCTGCAGGTGAAAGGAACCTAAAATATGAAAGCTCAGTAAATGTTTACCAAAGATTTGTACATGGCGGAAGTTTAGAACATAGAGAATGAATGTGTTAGAAGTGATTAACAAACATGATGGAGAAGTAAGCTGGAAGTTAAGAAGTTACAAAAGAGATATTTGAGCCTGAAGTTAAGAGAATAGTAATAAAAAGTCAGCCAAAACGTAAAAAGTGGAGAAAACTGCCTAAATTTAAGAAGACTATATAAATTTACCAATACCATAACATAAGACAAAACTCACAATCTCTACAAAAAAAACTTCAAATTCGCATAACAAAACAATCAAAATATCTTGTTATTAATTTTCAATTTTCTTTACATTGTGTATTTATTTTTTATTGTCTTAAATTCGTTTCAAAGCTTGTACTTTCCCTTACTTGAAATCAAATCGTTTTTTTAGTTCAATCTTTATTCTAATATATTTTTGTATTTTAGTAGCTTAGAATTGTATGTTCTAACTTTTTCGTAGCCTACTTATATTATCAATAAGAAGTTAAGTATAAATTCTGGGAGAATTTCTCCTTAGCATGCTCGAATTCTAAATTGACACCCATAATTTGGCACAACTAGTGGGACACGATGTCCCATATAAGGAATGAAAAAAATTAACGTGCCTCTATCCTTGGAGGAAGAAGTCTCTCTAGTAGTAGGAAATGAAGGTTTTGTATCCCAGATAATTGAGAAAATGAAGAAGGTAGCCTCGCCTTCGACCAACTCTCTTACTGATGAGAATCCAAATTTGTTTGTTCACACAAACGAAAAATTCTAGAATCGAACCAACTAGATCTCTATAGTCGGAATCAAGATATTGATAAATAAGGTTGACAATTTATATAGGCAGAATTCTCTTGCTTTACTAAAGTAGATCTTCGAAAGTGTAGTCGCCTTATAACTACCTCCTCTTTAGATGAAAGATACATCCCTCCTAACAAAAGAGATGATGTTCCTGTGACACCTCTTGACATTAAGCTAATGGACCACCCCCTCCTCCAAACCACTTGTAAATGAGACTATAAGTTCATATGGAAATTGATAGAGAAGTAGTTCAGGAAGTGTTCGGGCTTGGTTTGAGATAGTTTGGCCCCGAAAATTTCATAAGCCTTATCTAAAGTATGTTGACCATGAGAATCATTATCCTCGTAATTATAGATTTCTTAAATTCAACTTGTTTTCTAGTGAAGATGGATAATCGACCACACATTGCTAGATTCACTATACAATGTGGAGAATTAGCTAATTAAGAAAAATTCAATAATTTTAAGCTTAGGTTGTTCCCAAATTTATTAACAAGTACAATCTTCTCCCGTATGCTTTATTGCCTAGGAATTCTATCACTTCTTAGTCTAAAATAGAAAGATTTTCTCATACTAAGCCCAAAGTTAGTATAACTGAGCTATTTAGAATCACTTAGAAAAGTTGAGAGAGTGCATACATGCTCATCACACGATTCAAGAAGATGAGAAGTCGATGTTGTATTGCATTACCAGAGACTGAATATGTGAAACTAGCTCAATGTGTCTTGATATTAAATTTTGGAAAAAATTGAAGGGATGGAATTTTATGATTTCTATTAACTAGCATCAAAGGTCTCTGAATACGAAGAACTTCTCAAGGAAGAAGGATATCGAAAGAAGAATTCAATAGGCACTTATGTCATAGAGACGAATTCTTATGATTCGGCTGTAGCTGAAATCAACATTCCTAGAAGTTATGTTTGCCCTTATCTAGAATGCAAATTTGTTGAAGTCAAAAGGAAAATGCAAGATTCTACTTTAGATGTGATGGAAGTTGGAGAGTGCAGTCACCTTATATATGCTTCCTCTAGAGATCAAAGATACATCTCTCCTAAAAAAAGCGAGGATGTTCAAGTGACGCCTCTGTGCAATAATCCTGAAAATGGTCAATAGGTAGTTAGGCCCCAAATTTTGGGTAAGCAAGGATTTGGTGTGGAGGTTGAAGCTAATGGATCAGAATACAATTTAGGGGGTAACATTGCAGTTATAAATCACAATCCTATATTTTGTCCCTCCTACACAAAGGAGACTATAAGTTAATATGAAAGCTATCAGAGAAGCAATTCAAGAAGTGTGCAGGTTTAGTTTGAGATAGCTTGGCACCCAAAATTTCATAAACCTTATCCAAAGTATGTCACAAGAATCGTTATCATCTAATTATAGAATTCCTAAATTCAATTTGTTTTCTAGTGAAGATGGCTAATCGACTATTGAGTACGTTGCTAGATTCATTATATAATGCGGAGAATTAGCCAATTAAGAAAACTTCAATAATTTTAAACTCAAGTTGTTCCTTAATTTATTAACCGGTACAACCTTCTCTTGGTATGCTTTATTGCCTAGGAATTCTATCATTTCCTAAATTGAAATGGAAAGATTATTTCAAACTCAATTTTTTTAGACTGAGCTCAAATTTAGTTTAACAGAGCTATTTAG
>JANZLY010000006.1:7024633-7036945 GCA_026770305.1 Erythroxylum gonoclados | reverse complement strand
TAAACAACATACTCGATATGTATAAAATGCACCTCTTCTGGATCCACCGGCTCAGAAAACACCCCATAAGTGTCCTTCCTGAAAGAAGAAAGTTAATATAACCAATCACAACCCAACACAAAGCAACCAGTAAATGAAACAATCGAGACGACAAAGTGAAAAGGATAGGATAAAAAGGAAATGAATTCAAGAAGCCAAAGCAGCAACCCACTTTTGAAGCCTGTCAAGAATGAAGATCAACAACTTTTTGTCAGGCAAAGGTGGTGTGGGTCCAGGTTCCACCGGTGACCCTGTAGTCAAAACCACAAGTTGGAATAGTACTTAATTAATCATTTTGAATAAACTCTTTTTTATTTTCTTAAATTCCCGGAAGTCCCTTTTCATTGAATTTTGAGTTTTTGATCGATACCATGAAGCGCATCTGTCGTTTTCACAGCCTTTCCAACCTGCAACAAGATGAGTCCAAAACATGAAACTCTGTAAATTGTCCCAACAACCAGAAAGGAAAAAAAAGAAAAGCGAAAACCAGATGTCAGCATCTATCTTCTATGATCATTGAAGACACAATTGGGGAAAGCCACAGTAAAAGTGGAGAAAGTACAATCAGAGTAATTATCTGAGTAATAACAACTAAAGAAAAAGACAAATCCAAGCTTTTTCAGACAAGAAGATCCATTGTGCTCTGTTCTCTCTGAATCTTAGAAGAATAAAATATTCAATTGCAGTAAAATCCCCCAAAATCAGAAACCCACCACCAATCCCTAGATTTTTCCCCAAAAGAGTCGTTATTAATAACATGCTCTTCCTGGTCAAAGATATCGACCCACTCATTTCGATCCACAACCAAAGCTTCAAAAGTCGCGCCAAGTCCAATTTATATATCTCCCATAAAAAAAAAACAATTATTAAAAAGGCACAGTGTTCCTCTCTCGAGACATAAAATTCCAAAAATAGGAGAATAAAAAAACTAATCCTTTCTTTTTCAAAACCTTTGATTGAGTGAATGATGGATCGATTGAGAGGAAGAAAGAAAGTAAAAAAATTAAGAAATAAAGAGTTGTTCAATCACCGTATTATCAGATCCATCGGTGATCTTACGCCTCTTGACAGCGGCCTCGAGATTATCAAAGCCGTATAAATCATCATGACTCGAGTAATGGTGATGATTAAGGTGAGAATTCAATCCATGCAATAGCTTATGCTTCTTCTCAATGCGTTCGTCGTCGTCGTCGTCGTCGGAATTAGGGTTTCGGCGAGCGGATCGGATTTGGGAATTAGGGTTTTGAAGAAGAAGAAGTCGTTGTTGTTGTTCTTTGAGAGAGCGTTTTTGGAGGTCTAATAGAGAAGGACGTCCCTTCTTCTTCTTCTTCTTCTTTCTCGTCATTGTTCTTGTACCTATGTCTCCCATTCCTTCTTCTTCTTCTTCTTCCTTTCTTTCTTTCTTTCTTATTTTCCTTTTTGATTCTTTTCTTTTCTCTCTCTCTCCAAACAGAACTTTTTATTTTCATTTTTATTTTTATTTTTATTTTTATTTATAATTACTATTTATTTATTTGTATTTAAGAAGAGTAGTGAGAGAATGGGTTTGGTACCATATTCGTCTCGTACGCACCGCCTAATATCGCGCGAAATTGCTTTGTCACGTGATTTCGGTGGGTGAAGCACGTGAGCTGTCATTCGGTTGCTTTGTTTCTTCTTTGTTTCTATAACAAACCAAACCACCATTTGGGAAATTATCTTACTTTTAGGTTTTTTAAATTAATTTCAAATATTCTTAAATCCAAATTTATTATATTTAGTTAAATCTCTCCAACTAACTTTTATTATTGTAATATTATTATTTTAATAAATAATTGCTAGACATAAATAACTTCTCAACTAGTTAAGATGAGACTGCGTATTACTACTTTGTTGTTGATGTAATGTCTCGATCGGTAGAGCTCCGATCGATCTGATTCTTGTTGAAAATTAAACTAGAGTCATGTACCTACAAATGTTGTGAATAAGTCCTATCGAGATTCAGCCTCTAAGACTTTTAATTTCGGGAGTGAAGTTAGGTATAGTGTTCAGTCTCGATTTTGTTTTGGCCTGAAAGTGTTTTGGCCATAACTTCTTCGTTTTGAATCCAAATGGAGTGATTTTAGTGTCATTAGAATTATCAGACCGAGAAGAACATTTATCTAGAAGAAAGTGTTGTCAACTGGATTCGTTTACCTGCTCAAAATGTCAAAGGAATATGTCAGTTTTTAAAGGTAAAATGAGGGCAAAGTGGTCATTGCTCATTCATTAATGGAAAACTTGTAAATAAGAAGAGTGGGTTTTAGTATAAAAGAAGCAGAGAGCTGTCGTAGGAGTTAGAAACAGAAGAGAGAAAAATGAGAGAGGCTTCGGTGGAGAAGAAGAAAAAGAAGAAAGCCATGCTAGGGTTTCGATTTTCATGGACTTCAAGAGGGATTTTGAACATGCTCCAAGAGAAAAAAAGGTAGAGGATGATGAGAGCTCCAACATGAGCCAAGAAATTTCGATTTTTGGTGAAGATTAAGGTAAGATAAGATCTTTGATCTTTGAATTTTTATTTGAGATTTCGGTTTAGATAATTGAAGACTGGTATGGGATTGTGTTTTCTAAAGTTAATTTTGGAGATTGCATGGTATAAATTGTTCAAGTTTGGGTGGTTATGAATTAGGGATTTTGTCTTGGATAAGGAAAATTGAGAGAGGAAATGGAGAAATTGAAGCTATGGACAAGTTTTAAGCATGGATATGAGGTGAGTAACCTAGATGGCTCCCTCAATTATTATATGTTTACTGTGGGGATAATGGTGGTCTTGCAAATTGTTTCTGATTGTGGATATGACATAGGAGTGTGCTTGTTTGTGAGTCGGTGAACTACCTGTTTATAATGTGATACATTGTGACACGTGGCTTAATTGTGTCATATGTATTTCATACATGAATGCATGATCAGATAATGACAGTTGTGACTGGAGTAGCCACCGAGAGCTAAAAGCTCAACGTATTAGGGCTTCGAGCCCACAGTGAATTAGAGCCATAGGCTCACCGATTAATGCGCCCATATATGGGACAGTTCAGGCGCTCGGTCACAACACCGTAACAAATGGGAAAAGTGTCACATACGCATTGCATATGCATTTGATTGAATATTTTGATTGGGTGAAAGGCGAAATTGCCTTATGTGGTACTTCTGAATGAGTAATTGTGATTTATTTGAGTGAAACCATGTGGTATTTCTGAATGTGAAAACTGTGGAATATCTGTGATATACTGGATTGTTGCATGAATTGAGTGGACCATCGATGATGGTTCTTCACTGAGTTCGCAAAACTCACCCAAAATTTGCAATTATTTTTCAAGACTCAGAAGAATACCCCGTAAGCAATGGGAGTATCTCTACTGCATGTGAGTGATGGAAGAGGTCGGGATCAGTTGCGTCTGTCTGTATTTCGAAATTTCTGTAAATAGTGTTTTGTAATTATAGTGGGCCCCAATTGGCTATTACAATTCGATTGATTGAAATGTGTTGATTAAAGTGCATTACTGTGAATGAAAGTGGCCCAATTGGTATTTGATTTCTGCATATGCTTATATTGTTATGAAAAGAAAATTATTGTACTGAAATTGGAATGATTGAATGCTTTAGCACACCACTTTCGCGGGCACGGGCTCGGATATCACCCTCGATGTCGGGTACGAGTCTCGCGGGAGTGGGGTGTTACACAAATTTTATAAAGAAGATTTAAATATATTATATTGAAAATATAAAAGGTAGAAATAATGAATATTTAGATTTATTAATTTATAATAAAATATAAAAATTTAATATAAGAAGGAAACAGGTAAATTTAGTTATTCAAAATATGGAGTGAAAAAAAAGCAAGAGATGAAATAAAGTTTTAAAAATCTAAAATGTTTTGTTACTAATTAAATATCATAGTTAATGAAGGTCTAAAAAAGTGGATAAATTCATTTAATACGTCTGGAGAAAGTTATAAACATTTAGTCGATTGAGATAATACAAAAGTGTTAATATCTGATATTATTTAAAATTATTTAATGTATAAACGAATATTGTGAATATTATATAATATATTTTGATAACATAATTAAACATACTTATAATATATTGTTAACAATTTAAAATAAGAATTTTTTTATGAAATTATTAAAATTAATAGATGAAACATTCGTAAGACTGTATCCTTAACGCATCTTCTTCAAAACTCCAGGCTTAAAAGTGCAACTGAAAGTTTAAAATATCAGTAGATGCAAAAATTTTGGTACTTTACAAAACAAGATAATAATAATAAATGAAAAATGAAGATATCATTATTCAAAAAATGTCGCACATTAACATAATATAATTCTGTAACACAATATACTCACAAGAATCTAAAATTTGTTATTTAACAGCATCAACATGAAAATGTCAGGTTACACCATTTTATTGTTATTTCGAACTCCAAAATTCATTTCTACAACATTTGATCGCTAATAATCATCAAAATTAAAATAACATTATATCCATATTTTCATCCTATTAACACAACGTTTATGAATATATACATGTAAATCCTATGTTCACGTAGATGACAGTAAATTCATCAAATTTATTTCATAAATCCACAACTCTAAAGAATTTATTCACTACTTACTTGTTGAAAACTCCAAAAGCTTCAACTATCTTCAAGCCCTAACTCCATGCAAAACTCACGTATTTTCTGTGCAAAATGACCAACTTCTGGTTTTTCTCAGGGTGGAAGAATAAATAGCAGTGGTGGTAGAGTTGTGGGATGAAGAAAAACAAAGAAATCCCTATGAAGGATTTTGATGAAAAACTTTGTGTGTGGAAAGGAAATTAGAAGAAGGTGGCTGTAAAAAGTCATTTAGACTTAGCACTTGTCTTTTTAACTTCAGATTCATATAACTTACTTCTACAAGGTTATAGAAGCAACTTAACTAAGTGACACTTGTCACTTTCTTAACACCTAAGCCTAAACTAAGTTTCTTTCTTAACTAATTCCTTTACTCTCATCTTTACAATATAACTATCTCCAATCTTATTTTAATTCCTTTTTCCTATTTTACATTTTACTCCATAAATTTCAAAAATTAACACCAAAATTCAAAAAATATCACAACTCTACTAATCAATAAAATTTCCAATATAAATAAATTCCAAATTCACAAAATTCCCAAAAATCACAACTCAGTCCAAATATGCTCGGAATTATTCATGAATGCATTTACAATTATTTCCATGTGCAATAATTTCACTATTCATGTGTATGTGTATGTCATTTTATGCATGAGCATAAAAATGCAAATTCTAAGCTCTCATTGAGCACTCTTATTTACTATTCTAGACTCCCCGTAGGTAACGGGATGTTACATAGTAGATGTCCTGTCACCTTGTTCCTCCTCTATCACAGTCTTACCCTTGGAAGAGCTCATGCCCCCTTGGTTTTGCTGAAGCTGCTCCAGAATCCTAGATTGTTGAAGACTGAGCCCCCTGATCAGGCTTTTTAGCTCAAGTAATTGCGCATCGTGCCTTTGCTGCGATTCTTCTAGCCGTTTGTCAGTCTCCTTCAACCCTTGGGCTAGCTGGGAATACCTGTCAAGGTTATCCTTCGCTAGGTTGGTCATTGATTCTTCTAGATTCTTAACGTCATGTGATATAGTACCGGTGGCCATTCTCACAGTCCAAGGATGGACAACTCTGATACCAGATGATGTGGGTGAAGGGTTAGAGGTCCCAAATTGAATGGGTACCTTGAAGGGATCAATGGTGTTTGTGTTTTGTATTCAATGAGAAAGGTTAAGAACGATACACACATATTACATTACATTCATAATATTCTCAATCATCCCATTTCTCGTGTGAGTTTGTTATTCATATAGGAATATCAGTGACGCACAACGTGAATCAAGGAGTTGGTTACAACACCAGCTCATCCCTTGTCATGCTGGCACTATACTAGTTACTAACATTACTACAAACAGACCATGACCTGCATTATTGAGGCCAATAATGGCCTATTGCTTACTCAAACCTGCTGACCCACCCACGGTAATTAAAACAAGAAATCCCAATTTGGAGTTGCAATCCCTAACTCCCAATTCGCGATCCCAATACTCAATTTGTAGGACCTCAGCCTCTCGGGTCTCGCGCCCACCCGCTTGTAGATATTGTCCTCTTTGGGCCTCAGCCTCTAGGGCCTCACGCCCTCACGGTTTTGTTTTTTCACAGGACTTCCCAAGATGTCACCCATCCTGGTACTACTCTGGCCCTAGCATGCTTAACTTCGGAGTTCTGATGGGATCCGGTGCGTTAAGGCATAGAAAACGCATCTGTAAAGGGAAGGTATCCACTTCCTTATAAAGGGTGCTTCGTTTTCCTCCCCAGCCAATGTGGGATCTTACAAAGAAGACTTCACACTCTTTTTCCATCATCCTGCTAGCGAGTAAAGCTGAGATAATTATTGGTGATGGTGTTCTCCTGTCCTACCTGAAAATCACTTACTCACCGCTGCCCAGATCAAATTAAACCTCCTTAAGGCCACAATCCAGCTTCGTATGATATTTCTCCATAATATCCATTCCCAGTATGACTTCTAGCCCCATTAGATCTAGGGGTAGTAAGTCCACTACTAGTTTAGCACCCGTGATGAAGAGCTGACAATCCCTATACACTTTACTTATAATCACATTCCTCCCTAGAGGATTACTAACAATCAAAGGACTACCCAATGGCATCAAATCAACATTATGGAATGTCATGCTTGCAGAAACAAATGAATGCGTGGAGCCATAATCAATCAACACATATACTGCAGAATTAAATAACCGAGCCACACTCGTGACAACTTTAGGTGCGGCTGCAGCTTCCTCTCTAGTCATAGCAAGTACCCTAGCCTGTGCCTGACCCCTTGGCCTCCCTGGAGGAATAGCTTTCTTTGCAGCTCCATAATTTCCCACCTCAGTGACTAGCTTGGTTCCCACTGTCTCTTCTCTCCTCGGGGCATGCAACTGCGACCCCTCTTGCCTCGGTACCTGGGAACAGTCCCTCACATTGGGGGTTTGTGTATCTACTCCTCCCCGTTCTTCCAGTGCCTCCCACACAGGCTTGCCCTAAAAATGCCCTTGCCTGCTTGTTCTTGATAGGGACACTGCTTCCCACTTCACTCTGAGTATGGTAACTCCTTGTATTCCTCTCAGGCATTGGAGCACTCATTCCCTTCTTAGAAGACTGCTCCCTGTTCTTCCTCTTCCTTCTCACTTCATTCTTTATATTCTCCAGTTTTTCATCCTAGAGTGCAACATCTACCAACTGCTAGTAGTCACAGAAGTTGTGAATCAGAACTTTCTCCTTGATCCCCAAATGAATACCTACCTTCTTCATCATTTTGGGATAAGCTTTCTTTATTTACAAAGCTTCTGATAGCCTTTCTCTACAACATCTCACATATTTTGAAAGTCAAGCAAAGCTTTCATCGTAGACAACATTTCTCATAATTATCTTTTGTGAGATGAGGAAATTATAAGGAAGTGAGCCCATTACTTGCCATTTCTCACCTTTGTCACAACACTCTTCTTCATACTTTAAGAAACAAGGTTTTGATACCACTTTGTTAAGAAATGAGAGACTAGAGAATGAATAATGAAAAGAAACTTTCTTCTATTTCATCTGACAAAATGGACTATGGTATTTATAAAGTTTTTTATTCTCTGTTTACAAAAAGTAGACATAGACAATTATCTCATTTAAGTGTGCTTTCAATTTTTATTTTTAAATTATTTTTATTTATTTAATTTTGACGTGAATAAATTTATCTTATGTAATATGTTACATTAACCAAATGAAAAGTAGGAGTTAGATATAAATTATATTAACACTTTAGAATTTCTCAATTTGAATAAAATTTAATATTTAAAATATAATTTGTCCGGTTCAAAACAGCCACGAATTCCTTCGTACCTGGTCATTTCCACACAGTACCACAAGTCACGACAATTCTACCTGGTCGCTCAACTTTCTTATTTTAACCCATGACAATGTCTCTTTGCACTTGTCATTCCGATCCCGCAAGTCTCTTCCCAAAAACGAGACCATATGGCAACGAAGTAGATGATAAACACTTGCTCATAAATTATTTTTTCAAGATTCCTTGACCTTAATGTGGCTTAAGCCTGCAACTAAACAGCCTATAAATTAACGTTCCCTCTCCTGAGTCTTCACGTGAAAACAAGCTCTGTTGAGAGCCTTCAGATTAAACGGGCCAGATATAGAAAGGAACAAATTGAAAATGGCAAACGGCGGTTTTGCCGTTGAGGACAGGTCCGCAGCTGGCTTCAGTGGAAAGATAACAGCTTCAGTGGTGATCACTTGTATAGTTGCAGCATCTAGCGGCCTCATTTTTGGCTATGACATAGGCATTTCAGGTAAAATATTATGCTTTTATTATCTTCAAATCTTCAAAATATTAAAACAAGAGTTCATGTGGACTACTTTGGCTATTATCCTCCGACTTCTGTTACACAGCAAAGGAAACGTTTTGTGAACTCCATGCCTGATCTTGATGCTTAACAACATGGTTCATCAACCAGCTAGCATTAAGTGCAAAAAAGATGGCACAGAACCTCTATAACACCAGTAGGGAGGCTTTAATTACTGGAGCCAACTCAGAGATCAAAACTTTTAATGCTTATAATGGTTGAAAGGAAGTCATAGCTTGTTTTGATATTGGATACGTACCTTAATTAGCGACATAAGAACTGTGTGTTTTCCACGGTAGCTGACCGTTCTCTTTATAATTTGAACAATCAACACTACAGGGGGTGTGACAACCATGATACCATTCCTGGAAAAGTTCTTCCCATCAATACTCAGGAAGGCAGCGATGGCCAAAACAAACATATATTGCATATATGATAGCCAGGTTCTGACAGCCTTCACATCATCACTTTATATAGCAGGGTTAGCTGCATCGCTTGTAGCTAGCCGTCTTACTGCAGCAGTCGGCAGGAAAAACACCATGGTGCTTGGTGGCTGCACTTTCTTTCTTGGTACTGTTCTCAACAGCGCGGCAGTCAACATCACCATGCTCATCCTTGGTCGCGTATTGCTTGGTTTTGGGGTTGGTTTCACCAACCAGGTTAGTGGTGCTTGATTTCCCTTGCTTGGTAGAACAAGATCTTTTGTGTTACTAATATCCAACTAAATTTACCATGCAGGCAACTCCACTTTACCTTGCAGAGATAGCACCGCCCAAGTGGCGTGGAGCATTTGGTACAGGTTTTCAATTTTTCATTGGCATCGGAGTGGTGGCATCCAATTGCATAAATTTTGGAGCTGCCAAGCTCAGCTGGGGTTGGCGTCTATCCCTTGGCCTAGCTGTGGTACCTTCTGTTCTAATGACAGTAGGTTCGCTCCTCATCACAGACACGCCTAGTAGCTTGGTCGAACGAGGCAAGACTGAGCAAGCACGACAAGCGTTGATTAAAGTCCGAGGAACCAACGAAAACACAGATGCTGAATTTGCCGATCTTATCAAAGCTACTGAAGTCAACAAAGCTGCTCAGAAAGAACCATTCATGACAATACTGGAGAGACAATACAGGCCACACCTAGTAATGGCAATTGCGATACCTTTCTTCCAACAAGTAACGGGGATAAACATAATTGCATTCTATGCACCAATTCTTTTTCAATCAGTTGGATATGGAAATGATTCGGCTTTGATAGCAGCAATTATTCTGGGATTAGTTAATCTTTTTTCTATTCTCTGTTCTACGGCTATGGTTGACCGATATGGGCGAAGATTTTTGTTCATTACTGGTGGAATTCTAATGTTCACATGTCAGGTAAGAAATTGGCCTCAACTGTTATTTGTCTGTTGCTTGATTGTCTAACTAGCGTGTAAACGTTGTATTATGTTGAAGGTTACGGTGGCTATTGTCCTAGCTGCTACAACAGGCGTTTCAGGCAACAAGCAAATCTCCAAGGGATACGCAGCACTAGTCCTGGTACTTATGTGTGTCTATGCAGGTGGTTTTGGTTGGTCATGGGGTCCTCTGAGTTGGCTCATTCCAAGTGAAATCTTCCCTATTAAAGTTCGACCAACTGGACAAAGCATAAGTATCGCTGTAAATTTTGCAACCACATTTTTTCTGTCACAGACTTTCTTGAACATGCTTTGTCACTTAAAATTTAGCACATTTCTGTTCTATGGAGGTTGGATCGCGGTGATGACAATTTTCGTAGTTGTTTTCTTGCCGGAGACCAAAGGAATTCCTTTGGACTCCATGTATGCTGTTTGGGAGGAACACTGGTATTGGCGACGATTTGTTGGAGCAAAGCCCAAGACCAATCTTGGCTGAACAATTCTTCCGTAAATTGTCTACCAAAATAAATAAATCTATTTATTATCTTAGACATTGCTTGTGTAGAAAGATAAACCATATCTGGTTTTCACGCAATCCGACCAATGAATCTGTGATATTTTTGTGTGTTTTTTCAATTGGATTTTTTTTGCTCTTTAAATCCAATAGTATTTGTGACTGTGCGGTTGTGAATGGTTAAAACTTGTGAATTTGGTGAATGGTTGGAACTTGGCATTAAATTGTTGTGAGTGCTTGGATTGGAAATTTGGAATTGAATGAAATGCAATTAGTGTTTTGTTTATCTATTGGATTGGAGTGTTTTGTTTATCTATTTGGAAGTTCATAAGTCACATCGAAATAGGAGGGTGAGGAGCTAAGCGTTTGGATTAGTTTATTACAATTACAAAATAAATTATAAATAAATTAGATAACAAATTAAATCAAATTAAGCCTATCTATATAATTTCAATTTGTTTTAAATTATTTGGACGAATTTAGTGTACATATTAAGAATTTTTTATTGAAATTCTTTTTTTCAAATTTAATTCAATTTTAAATTTGAATTTTAACTTTAATTTAGATTAGTTTGAATCTTTTTTTAATTCATAATAATTGAAGACGACATATGATAAAATTTATTTTGAATACAAATATGAATTAATAATTTAATTTAATTTGCTAATTTCAGAAATAATGAATTTGGACATTTCATACTTAATCTGGGTAGATATGTTTCCAATATAATATTTGAATATAACATACGAAATCTCTACCCACTCACAATTATTTTTTATATAGTAAGTCATACAACAAACAAAATCACAAGGCTAATTTGAAATCAACATTCTCGTTTATAAAAAATACCATCTGGTTCATGATCCGGGCTTTCCTATTGCTTGTAGAGAAGGAGTTATGTACTGTATTAGGGGAACAAAACAATTCTATTGTACACAAAGGTTGAAAGTTATTAAGCATCATCTGAAAATTCTGAACTCTTCCAAAGGACCTACTGTTGAAGCTATCAACAAAACTAAATTGGAGTTGACACGAGTACAGACCTTATTATCCTCCAATCCTGATATTCAACCTTTAATTGATCAGGAGAAGCATGCTATTTCAAATTACCTCCAAGCTCTCAATAATCACTCCTCACTTTTGCAGCAGAGAGCTAGGGTGAACTGGCTACAGGATGGGGATAGTTGCATACAATTCTTCTTCCATTCGATTCTATCCCGAAAGAATAGAAATAAAATCTTATCCATCACTTCCCATACTGGCTCAATCATCATGGATCCGAAGGGAATACATGAAGAGGCATTCAGATTCTTTAGCTCTTCCCTCGGTTCTGAAGTACCATCAGATATCTCAAGTGGAGACCTCCACCTTCTCAACTTGCACCAAATTTCCCTGACAGATTTTACTCAGTTAATCAGACCAGTGGAGGACAGCGAGATTGAGGAGTGTGTCTTTGAAATGAATGGTAAGAAAGCCCTTGGCCCTGATGGACTTAATGGTTACTTTTACCAACATTCTTGGAATATAATCGGTGGCTTTGTCAAGGAGGCAATTCATGAATTCTTCAAAAATGGAGTTCTTCTCAAGGAGATCAACAAAACCTTCTTGTGTCTAATTCCTAAATGATCAAATCCACAAAGTTTTGAGGATTACCGTCCCATTTCTTGTGCAAACTTCCTTTATAAAGTGATATAAAAAATTCTTGCACCTTTGATTAATGACAACCAAAATGCTTTCTTGGCGAATAGGCACATTGGAGACAACATACTTATTGTTCAGGAACTATTGAAGCGTTATTCTACTTCTAGTAGCCCTCCGAACTGCTCCATGAAGATTGACTTCCATAAAGCTTTTGATAGTATCAGTTGGCAATTCTTACGGAATATGTTGTATGCTT
>JANZLY010000006.1:5579013-5591775 GCA_026770305.1 Erythroxylum gonoclados | reverse complement strand
TGTGGTTATTATTTATATGTAAAATATTTAAAAATTATTGTTATTTCAAATTAATTATCATTATTATTTATTGTTAATATTTTTGAAAGCATGGTTAATGTAAACAGTAAACTAGTAAAGTATACAGTACAACTGTATAATATATTAATATGGACTATTTTGCAATTTTTAAAAATTTTAGGGACTATTTTATAAATTTAAAAAATATCCCGAAATGGTAACCGGTACTGTTCCGTTACAGAGCTCAATCCGGTACCAAATCCGGTACGGTATTCATGACATTCGTAGCAACGGTATATGTAAAATATGTTTCTCGTGGATAACGTCAAAAGTTGTCAGAATGCTCGAGAAAAGCTGCGGATACGCCTCATCAGGTGCTAGGATACAGACGCAACGCAGATGTACGTTCTTCGGTGTCCGTGCATGTAGTCGTGCATTGTTTGCCAGGCTACGACCCGCCTCTGCGAGTACGTGAACAAAGAAATGCGTAGAAGAACTTGGACCGAAAATCCCTTACGGCAAGAAAAGAGCACCCGGCGGCAAAAAGACGACTTCTAAAAATGTTAAAAAAAATTCCAAACACATGCACGTTCCAGACCGACTCCGAGGGAACCAGCCGTGACCCTGCATGATCTAGGTCCCATTACCCAGGTTACCAGAAAGGTCAAGAAGACAAGGCCATTATAAGCGAGAAACAGGGAAACATAGACTCGTACGAACGTAGCAACCAACCTCGACTAAGAATGGAGAACGACGAGATTCAACCCACACAAGAGGACTGGAAAAAATGCCTAAATAACAACTTACATGCACAAAACAAAGATCACACTGACAGAAACTGCAACCACATAAACAACTAGAAGGATGGCTGTCACTTGCCACCCCTTACATTAAAACATACTATTTACATTAAAATAATTAATTCAAAGTTAGAAAAAGTTATGAAACGGGGCAGCAAGAAAATATGACATAAACTTTATGGTTTAGTTTGTAGTTACTGTGCATTACTATGTCTTGCCCCCTTTTCATGTCTTAAAGAGTCCTAAATTACTTCACCGTTGCGGAACTCAATCATCAAGTACTGAAATCGAGCGTGAAATAAACGTTCTCACCCTATAGTCAATTACTAATAATACGATGAGAACTTGTTTCCATGCTCCAATGAATCGCGTAAGATCAAGGTCCCAGTAATATTTAATGATTTCGATTATATTACTTTACCCCTTTCCGTCTGCCAGGGTCAGCTCTCAGCTCCCCATTTCTGAAATCAATTTCTATTCGCCGAATAGTTTTGAATTTGCCTTGTTGCTTAGAATTCGATTGTGCCGGCACCATCTTCCGATGAAGAACAATCTCGAAATCTTTGATTTCAAGGAGGAAGACGAGTTATCGGAGATCACGGCTGGTAAATTCTCCAACAAATTAAAAAACCCTAACCTCGTCAGTCCCGCCATTTTGAAGTACGACTGTCTAGAACACGGTAAGCTTCCCGAATCTTCTCCAGAATCTCTACTTTGATTGCTGAGGTTTCTCTGCTTTGATGATCCCGATTCAATACACGTTTACCTGTGATTGTAAACTAAATGCTCTCTAAGTAATCAGAAATTGGGCATTCGATTTGCATGCCAAAGGCATTACTTGTTTATAGAGTTCACAATCAACTAGGATTGGTAATACTTAGTCAACAAGAAATCTAATAACTAAAAATAATCTAATAAATGAGAAATATGGCGGGCTTCTGGTGTTATTGAAATTTTAAGTTCGTTGCATATCGGCAATTTTTTTGGGTTATATTGTGAATGTTGATAATTGGTTTTAACTCTTGAACATAACCAGTTACACTGAAGCTAGTGATCTAGAAAATTTAAATATGTTTAAGCACAATTTTGGCATTTCTATAATATGATCAATTTTTCTTTGCTTATAAATTTTTGGTTCGTGTTTGCAGTTGATCAAGGACCTGATTCCCTGAAGCATGATACTGACAGTTTGCTTTGTGTGGATGTTGATGTTATTGACTGTGATCGTAGTTGTGACAAAGCTAGTGCAGATGCTCATGCAGTAATGATGAGGGAGGAATTCTTCAAAAAAGAAGGAGATTCTGGCTTGTTTGCAATTTCTCAGTCAAATTGCTTGATTCTTGATCAAGATTTTAATTCCCATGTGGATGATTCTGAGCCCAAAAGTTCATCAGAGAAATGCCAGGTAACTAGTGCACTCTCAGATTCTCCATCCAGTGTACATTCATTTTTCATATCTCAAGTTAATTTGAATCTAGAAGTTTTTCTATACTCTGTTGGATGATTAATTTCTATGCTACCTCTTCCGAATATTTAGAGCGAGCCAGTTGATGTGCAACCAGAT
Source organism: Erythroxylum gonoclados (assembly GCA_026770305.1). Lineage (NCBI taxonomy): Eukaryota > Viridiplantae > Streptophyta > Magnoliopsida > Malpighiales > Erythroxylaceae > Erythroxylum > Erythroxylum gonoclados. Next base: position 5,589,411 of record JANZLY010000006.1, on the reverse strand, counting down.
GCTGATGGAAGCATGGATGAGAGTTCTCCATCAAGTCCAATATCTGATGTTTTAGAGGACGGCGGTATTTCCTTATAATATTCATTCATTTCATAATCCATTTCCCTTGGGCATATGGATGGTCTACGTTGATATCTTATAACAGTCTTATACTTGATGTCAGTTGATGTGAATAATGGTCCAAGAAGTCATTGTTCTAGTGGCTCAGAAACGGTACGTTGTGATACTCAAGTCATTCACCAACTTGTTATTTGCTCGAGTATAGATTAAGGCCTTACATTTGTGTGATGTATAATATATTTTGATAATGAAAGATGCTGACTACTGTTCTGATGATTGTGATGACAAGAAAGCTTTGGTTTTACTGATTGTATGTATCACTTGAAATTTGCAGGACGATATTGATATTGCTGTTGATTATTTTTTATACTGGCAAAATTTTTATTCTGGGTGCCTTGTAACTTTTTCTTCCTGTGGCATTAAAATTGACGGTTTGACTTCGCATCTTGATCAAGAGTCCTTTAGCATTGAAATGGGAATTGATGATATGATTCATGTAGAATCCTATAACCTTGAAAAGGTGAGTTACAGTTAACTGTGGCAGCATATATTATGGTGCTAAGATATTGCTAATCAACTAACAAATTCTTATCTGTGTGTAAAGTTTGCAACTGCCACAATTAAGATTCACATACTATCAAAGGATGCAGTGCAAGTTGACAATGCCCATGGTGCATCAGGTCAGTGGTCTTCTTCATATTCTGTACTACCTTTTGATAACTTGGTGTTCTTATTTTATGCATTTAGCTGTCATATAGCTTCGAGGTCTACGTTCTTCTATAGCTTAGATTTCTCCCAGTTTGTTCTAAATGGTTCACCTCCTAATTGAGTAAGCCCCACTGGTCTGTGCAACTTTGATCTCCCTTTCTTTCAACTTTCATGACATTTGTGGAAAATGACCCTTTCATTAAGAAGTTTCTAAAAATAGAGATGTCATGTTGACCCTATAGTGGTGTAGTTATGTAATGCATCGCTATGGAATTGTGTTTAATCTACTGTGGTAAAATATCAGCTGTAGTGATTGTGCTGAAATATTTGTGAGGTGCTTTCATTGTATATAACATAGGATCTTTAACACTTAGGTTTTAGAGCAACTAGTTGATTGCTAAGGTATTTTATTATGTTTCTAAAGGCTTTTGTAATTTTTCATAATACATTTCTACAGTGCTTGTTTAACTGGTTTTATATGCCAATTATGTGCACAGTTGTGGAGGAGCTGGAGTTTGCGGCATTTGAGCCTAACTGGATTGGAATGTGGGAACATATTACATCTTTGAATACAAAATACTTTGCAGTATGGAGGACTGTGCATGAGTAAGCATATAAAATCATTGTTGTTACTAAGAATTTTCTGCATAATCATTATTCTCTGAATAATTGTCAACTATGAATAAATTTGTATCCATTGAAGAAATGGTTTATGACTTTACATTTCCCCCTGTTGATGATCATACTTGATGGTAGAATGATATTGTTATTTTTATTCTTAAATTGTTGTGTAGAGTCATGCTGATATCTGCATTAGGTTTTAGAAAATGCTTTATAAGCCCTCTTCCCTCCATGTAGTTGTAGCATATAACTTCCATTCAATGTGTCTGTAAGTTTTAAGAATCTATTACCTTACTGTGAGTTTATCTCTTGCTGTAATCTTGGTTTTCTGTAAGTGGGTGAGAGGTCTAGGTGCTTAATCTATGTGTCTATTTGTATGGATTGAGTTTGGAGAATTTAGTAATAAGAGTTAAATGCTTGGAAACAGACATGGTACATGTAGGCTGAAGTTACCTGGAATACAATCTGTGTACCATCTTTTTCTTCAGTTATAAATCAGGATCAATTAACAACTAGAGGCAAAGTAGATGCATGTTCTTTGCTTTCAGATAAAGGCAACTGTGTTGACTATCCACAAAAAATCCAACGCACATTATAGCGAGCACTCCTTTGCATTGTCCTACATATTATAGTTTCTCTTTTAATAGCTTTCAAAAGTGGGAATTTTTTTTTATGATTTGGTAGTTTAGTTAAAATCGTATTTTTGTGAATGCTTTTCTTTCCTGTCTAAATTCTCTTTTCCCTTTTTATGTTATATCATAGTACGGATGTTGCAAGTGATGGAAGAGTAGACTTACTTCAACAAAGGCCTTATTTTCCAAAGTGAGTAATAAGTCTTATCCTCATTTTTAATGCATGATGTTATATTAAGCTTTGACTTAATGCTTCTTTTGTCACTTGTAATATTTCCTTTTCTGATTTCCGCTCCTCATGCTGCTATGTGTATATGGTGTTTTTAACTTGCCGATTAAAAAGTTATAATGTTGTGATTGTCTCAAGTCTTACTAATGAAAACTGAAAACTATTTTGGGTGATGATGGGGTTCCTTATGTGGTATTTTTTTTGTTTTAAGAGAGAACTTGGGATCAATTTATAACTTCCTGAAATGATCATATGCATATGTAATCCTTAAACTGTCTGATGAGACTTTTAAGTTCTGTGGAGTGTTTTCACTTTACATTAATGTCTCGTTAGATGAAGATTCCTTGTGCTCTCCAAGAAAACATATCAAATATTTATTTCTTTAGCATGGGGATATTCTACTGGCATGACATGCATACATACATGCTTATGTAGTGTGTGCAGTTGTATGTAAATTTTAAATCTTTGCCTACACGACCTGTAGAACAAACTTTGCTTTCTGGAATTGCCTAGGTGAGCGTCTCCTAGTTGTTTAAAAAAGTTGTAGATGGAACAAGTCTGCATCTCTTAACCCTTGTATGAGAACTGAATAATCTATGGGGACCTTACAGTTTTGATGAGGCCTTTGAAGATATGGTCTATCCACAAGGGGATTCAGATGCTGTTTCGATCAGCAAGAGAGATGTAGAACTACTACAACCCGAGACATTCTATCCACAAGGGGATTCAGATGTTGTTTCGATCAGCAAGAGAGATGTAAAACTATTACAACCCGAGACATTCATTAATGATACAATTATTGACTTCTACATCAAGTAAGTTTATGTGCATCATATTGCTTATGCATTATAACTTGTCCACTTCTACTTATTGAGGATGAGGATGGTATACTTAGGTTGCCTATTCTTGTTAGTTTTATAATATATAATGATCTATTGTAACTCATATTTTTTATGCTGTTAGTGCCTGCATCTTGTTCTCTGTTGCTTTGTATATGAACGTGTTCTTGAACATTCATGCATCTTAACTTGATTTTACTTTTTTCATTTTTCTTCTAGTTGCTTAAATGTTTTTACTATTATGCTAACCTTATTTGAAGCAATTCATGTTATTTTAATCTAAGTGGTGCCAAAATGACCTGTCTTTATAAGTTTCAATTTGTTTTTATCGTTAAGAGCTTGCTAATTGAGGAACACAATTGTTTGGCAGGTATCTGAAGAATCAAATTCCAGGGGAGGAAAAACATAGATTTCACTTTTTCAATAGCTTTTTCTTTCGGAAGCTTGCTGATCTAGACAAAGATCCATCTAGTGCTTCTGATGGGAGAGCTGCTTTCTTACGTGTTCGTAAATGGACAAGGAAAGTGGATTTATTTGGGAAGGATTATGTTTTCATTTCAGTAAATTTCAAGTAAGAGAATGATTAGAAGAGTAGCTTATTTCGTATTATATGTGTTGCTGTGAGTTCTTTGTTCATGTGATTTGTGATGTTATTTGGTGACAGTCTTCATTGGAGTTTACTAGTAGTATGTCATCCTGGTGAGGTGGCTGATTTTAAAGGTGAGTTTTACAGTTATTTGTGGTACCTGTCTGTATTTTTAGTATTTTATTGATTTCTTCTTATATTTATCAGATAAAGAATCAGGGAAGTCTCTGAGAGTACCATGCATATTGCATATGGATTCCATCAAAGGAACTCATGCTGGTCTAAAAAATCTTGTTCAAAGGTATTGCAAAGTTTTTGAAATTCATAATTGATGTTGTCTGCTTTGTGCATATTATCACAGTGAAGAATGAAAATGTTTAAGATCATACATGACATTTCTTTCAAAAATATGCAAGCAGTGAGGTATTATCCAAATTAAATAATTTTCCTTCACTTACTTACCATGCCTATTCCTATGTTTGACGAATCAGTGAATCACACTGTTGAAAATGGGTACTAAGTTTTTGCAATCATATAATTGGTACACAAAGCACAATCTAATGTATCTTGTTTTATTCATTGTTTGCCAATGCAGTTTTTGGACATAAACAGACATAAACTGTCCTTGTTTTCCTTCTCTTTTTCTCAGATTGATTTTTGCCTGAACATCTTTCGTGCTTTCCTGGAGTCACATATGTATATATGTATGCATGTGTGTGTGTGTATATATATATATATATTGTGTCACTATTGGACCTTCACATGGCAGTTACTTATGGGAGGAGTGGAAGGAGAGGCACAAGGAAACATTGGAAGATTTTTCTTCAAAGTTCTTGAATTTACGGTTTGTACCACTAGAGGTATTTGTCTTCAAAGTTCTTGAGTTTACGGTTTGTAGTTGTGGAGGGATTTCCATGCCATATTCTATACTGGCTACTGGCTGTCGATACTTTTGCAATGCCTTGAATTGTCTAGCGACCGCACTCTCCAATAAAAATCATGCATCTAAAAAGCATATCTCTTTTTCTCACGTACAAACAAGCCTCCATCGTGATTGTACAAGCATACAGACACATACTTTATTGAATTTCTAATTTTTGCGTCTGACATTTAGTTAATGTTTATGCAGCTGCCACAGCAGGAGAATATGTTTGACTGTGGCCTGTTCCTGCTCCACTATTTAGAGCTATTTTTACTTGATGCCCCTTTGAATTTCAACCCATTCAAAATTGACAAATTCTCTAGATTTGTAAGTGGATTCCCTCAACTATAAGCTTCTCTACAAGTATTTTAGTGATAGGTTCTATAGGAATGAGAAGATCCTATTTGGTCAAATGCCTAGCAACAAACTCCTATATTCCTTACATTAGAGTATTTCTGAACAAAGTCCCTGGATAGCAGGCCTAAGGGTTTTCTTGTTGATGAATTTTGTTTCTCTCTTCATATGTTTTGCTTATCCATTTTCAAGGTTTTTATAAATGATGTATCCTCTTTTAATTTCTCAACTTTATAGAGCCTGTTTTGTAAGTGGACCAGATGGATTGACAATAACGTCTAATATTCTAAACCTTGTATTTGCGTGGATATGGAAACTAAAGATCAAAAGACTTCTATTTTGCATTCTTAGTTTAGGCTATATCTATATTGAAACTAGGTCTGAAGTATGCTTTTTCCAGGATGATCAAGAGCAGTCCTGACAACATACCACGTATGGTTTGAACTGAATCCTTAAACTATATTGGTTTCTAATCAAAATTTTGTTTTCAGCAACAAAGTCACAGAACCTCTTAATATAATTTGCAGTTGAAGGTTGTCTGTGTTGTGCTAACTTAGCGTAATGACCAATGATTGTTCATAAGAGCTTATCGAGTCTTTTGACGTTTAATATGTGTTGCTTCATATCGCATCATTCTCTCTTTGTTTTTTCCCTAACCAGCTTAATGTTGATTGGTTCACCCCATCCGAGGCTTCTCTCAAACGCACTCTTATTCAGAGGCTGATTTCTGAGATCCTGCAAGATCAGTTTCAACAAGGTGAATGTGGGGATGAACTGCACTGTGATCTTTCAAAAATGATCACAAAGATACTGGAAGGGAGTTTGTTTCTGAGGGATGCACTCCTACTGTATCTTGTCAAATAGCTAATTCTGAAGCAGACCACGGGATTGAAATCACTCTATTGGATACATGTTCAGTAAGGAACTCTGAATGTGTTAATGATTCAGGTTTGGTTGTCAGAGAATTTTTCGAGCCAGGAGTTACAGCAGGATCATTACTTGCACGGTGTTCATCCTTTGATCAGCCATCTTCATATTACCGCCTTAACTCTGCCGTTGCACAGATAGAGGTATTCACATCACATTTCTGAATAAATTTATGCATAATCCTTTGTTCTTTGCTAAAAGGTTCCCTCCCCTTCCCTATTTTATTAACTTATTTATTCTGTTCTTTCATTCCACCTTTTCTATGTTGAAATTTTGACAAGATCTTTCTAGTCTGTAATTCCTGCTCTCCTTTTATGCCATTGATGCGTCTCATTTTATGGCAGGATGGAGCAGAAACTGCAGAGCAGCTTCTTTATTATTCTTCTGGAGACCCCGTCTTCCACCAAATTGCAGGGATGACGCCTCCATGTGGTTCTATCCCATTCTCATATCAAGGTTTTGGGGGTGATCCATCTTGGAATCCAGAGATTTCTATGCAAAGAGAGGAGGATGGTTCTCCTTCAGAAACATCTATCTCCAATTCAGACGATTCAGAAATAGGCATCATTGAGAATGATCATATGGAGGAAAATGTTGGATCTTCTCAAAACAACATTGATGAACAAAGATATGCATCTATGGACAACATGGATTGTTTAACTGATAGCCACATTTCTACATCTAATGAATTTCTGGGTACTTCAACAGTTGGGATGGCTGAAGATGGCAATAAATTTACAGGTAGCTGTGAGAACCACAGCCTTGCTTCTCGTCCAAATGATAGGACTGTATCATTACCCCAGAATGAAAGCCCCAGGTTGGAAGGGGATGGAAAAATTGAACCGGATAGTAGAGAGGTCGCTGCAGACGATGTAAAAACAATTGACAATGAGGTCCAATTAGAGTCAAATGAAAAGCAAGATTTAAAGAAAACTGGGAATGAGATTATCGCAGAGTCGGAAGAAAAGCAAGATTTACAAACAATTGGGAATGAGGTTATGGCAGGGTCAGAAGAAAAGCAGGAGTTACAAACAAATGGAAATGATGTTATGACCTGGTCAGAAGAAGAACAAGCTGCAAAACGTCGTCGGCTTATGCCTTCTTTTGTAGAGAAGGGAGATTTGACTGGGAGCTTATCGGAGGATCTCCATTTGTAATTTAAGGCAAAAGAAAGATGGAGCTTTCTTTATTTTGTAATTCTTCTGGGTAGACGTATATGTGAATCTATGCCATAATGTGAATAGTGCCAGGGCTGGTTCTAACATTAACGTAGAACAATGGGTGTACGAATGGTCTCTAGTCTCCTTACGGAAACTAGTCCATTAAATTGTCTTAAGCATTCAAATTAATATTACAAAACCATCTCAAATCTACCCTTTCTTTACGATTAATTATCGAGATCTAACAGCCAAGCAGTAGTTTAGTACATAAAAAAGGAGACGTTACGTGCAACTATTTGATATTATTATTATAATTTAACAATCGGATCGATTGTAAAATTTTTAAACTATTTATTTTTATTTAATTTTTAATTTTTTTAGATTGATTTATTTTAATAATGTTGTTATTAAAACTATTTATTATTATATATTTCGGGAATGGGGCCCAACAATAAGAGCTTGTAAAATTTTATTCTTTTGATGTTAATAATTTATGAATCATGGATGGATGATGATGAGCGGAAACATGATTTGTGATTGGATTAGATTTAGTTGAAATTCGGTTTACTTGAGGAAGTTGTCGATTTGATATGATTATTTGGATTACGAATTACTGTTATTTATATATGTCATATGCGTTATGAAAAAGGAATATAGAAATGGTATGCGACTATGAGATTACAAGTAATTTTTATGACATTTTATGCAATTTTTTGAATGTGCATTTTCGTGACGTTTTATGTACGTTTCCAAAAAACCTCACAGAATGCGCATTTTTGTGACGTTTTTCGCACGTTTTTTGAATGTACAAATTTGTGACATTTTATGCACATTTACAAAAAATGTCACAGAATGTGCATTTTCGTGACATTTTCTGCACGTTTTTTGAATGTGCATTTTTGTGATATTTTATGCACGTTTCAAAAAAATGTCAAAGAATAAGTATTTTTGGGACGTTTTATACATGTTTCTAAAAATCATCGCAGTAAAAGCATTTTCGTGACGTTTTATGCAAATTTTTTGAATGTACATTTCCGTGACCTTTTATGCACGTTTCCAAAAATCATCACAGAATATGCATTTTTGCGAGATTTTATGCACGTTTTCAAAAAACGTCACCGAATGTGCATTTTTGCCACATTTTATGTACGTTTACAAAAAACGTTACAAAATGGGCATTTTTGAGACGTTTTATGAACGTTTTTTCAATGTGCATTTTCGTGATATTTTATGCAAGTTTGCAAAAAAGTCACAAAATGTGCATTTTTGTGACGTTTTATGCACGTTTCCAAAAACATCTATCTCCAATTCAGATGATTCAGAAATAGGCATCATTGAGAATGATCATATGGAGGAAAATGTTGGGTCTTCTCAAAACAACATTGATGAACAAAGATATGCATCTATGGACAACATGGATTGTTTAACTGATAGCCACATTTCTACATCTAATGAATTTCTGGGTACTTCAACAGTTGGGATGGCTGAAGATGGCAATAAATTTACAGGTAGCTGTGAGAACCACAGCCTTGCTTCTCGTCCAAATGATAGGACTGTATCATTACCCCAGAATGAAAGCCCCAGGTTGGAAGGGGATGGAAAAATTGAACCGGATAGTAGAGAGGTCGCTGCAGACGATGTAAAAACAATTGACAATGAGGTCCAATTAGAGTCAAATGAAAAGCAAGATTTAAAGAAAACTGGGAATGAGATTATCGCAGAGTCGGAAGAAAAGCAAGATTTACAAACAATTGGGAATGAGGTTATGGCAGGGTCAGAAGAAAAGCAGGAGTTACAAACAAATGGAAATGATGTTATGACCTGGTCAGAAGAAGAACAAGCTGCAAAACGTCGTCGGCTTATGCCTTCTTTTGTAGAGAAGGGAGATTTGACTGGGAGCTTATCGGAGGATCTCCATTTGTAATTTAAGGCAAAAGAAAGATGGAGCTTTCTTTATTTTGTAATTCTTCTGGGTAGACGTATATGTGAATCTATGCCATAATGTGAATAGTGCCAGGGCTGGTTCTAACATTAACGTAGAACAATGGGTGTACGAATGGTCTCTAGTCTCCTTACGGAAACTAGTCCATTAAATTGTCTTAAGCATTCAAATTAATATTACAAAACCATCTCAAATCTACCCTTTCTTTACGATTAATTATCGAGATCTAACAGCCAAGCAGTAGTTTAGTACATAAAAAAGGAGACGTTACGTGCAACTATTTGATATTATTATTATAATTTAACAATCGGATCGATTGTAAAATTTTTAAACTATTTATTTTTATTTAATTTTTAATTTTTTTAGATTGATTTATTTTAATAATGTTGTTATTAAAACTATTTATTATTATATATTTCGGGAATGGGGCCCAACAATAAGAGCTTGTAAAATTTTATTCTTTTGATGTTAATAATTTATGAATCATGGATGGATGATGATGAGCGGAAACATGATTTGTGATTGGATTAGATTTAGTTGAAATTTGGTATACTTGAGGAAGTTGTCGATTTGATATGATTATTTGGATTACGAATTACTGCTATTTATATATGTCATATGCGTTATGAAAAAGGATTATAGAAATGGTAGGCGATTATGAGCTTCATGATTTTGTTGGTTTAAGCTCGCGTTCATGATCCGAAAGGTTGGATTCCGGAAACGGGGTCCAACATTTGTGGTATTAAAGCAAGAAGGTGAAGCGACGATAGTTAAGGTATGTTTCGTCTCCGAAGGGTTGGGCTCCGCAAGCGGGGTCCAACATTTTGAGTTGGGGTTATGTTATTTATGTTATGGAAAAACTGAATATATGTGTATTCTGGTTTATTTTTGGAGTCTATTGGGTGATTGGATATCTAGTTGGTGTTGATGGAATTCTGGAATAAGAAATAAGGGTTTTGCGTGAGTTGTAATAAGATTACAGCCTATGAAGGTTAGTGGTGAGAGGTGTTGCCACAAGTTACCGTCTCCTTACTAAAACTGCCAATGATTTCACGCAATTGGAGGCGGCAACTTCAGCACAGGTTGGAGCAATTGCTTTCGCTAGTGGTCATCATCAGAGAAGATGCAAACCAGTCGCACTGTGGAGGCATCGCGAAGTACAATATTTGCATCAAGATGGTTGGAGAAAGGGCACTAGCAGTGGCAGTGCCAAAAAAATAGTAACCCTAATATGGAAATGATGGGTTTGCGACAGTGCACACGCCAGACACTCTCTACCTTTTATAATTTGATTTTTTATACATTTTAAGCAATGTTACGAATACCGTACCGGGCTCGGTACTGGATTGAGCTCTGGAACGGAACTGTACCGGTATCTGTTGGTACAGGGTACCGTTTCGGGGAATTTTTTAAAATTA
>JANZLY010000006.1:5568162-5578913 GCA_026770305.1 Erythroxylum gonoclados | reverse complement strand
TCACGGTAAAATTCCATTGCCCCCCAAAATTAAAGCAATAAAAAGTACATGAAACACATGATAAAGCTTGCTAATGAATTTGCTGATGGAAAACAAGTATCCATGAGCATAAACTTCCCCAGAGACTGGATTCCTCGTATAAAATACATGTAGATCAAATCTTTCACCATGAAGCTATTTACAGCCTACAAAGTTATCATGGACCTTAAGCTTTTGGGTCTTATGCTTGACGACAGGGAGCCTCTCGCTAATGATGCTTGGATCACTATATGCAGCAGAATCAGAGGGATACCCTTTCTGCGCCACAAAATTAGATACATCAGTCCCGAATGAAAGAAAAAAAAAATTGATTGTGGCATACAGCAAATGAAAGTACAGTTAAATAAACAACCAAATAGCGAATTCTGAACAATGCAAAGGGCAACACTACTGGCAGCAATGCGTGCCTGATGACTAAAGTTTCTCCAATGTACTGCAGTAATAACATTCTTCAAAACCTAAAGGGATACCAGAGAAATTGCTCTCTTTTTTCAACTATTTCCATCTGGACTACTTTTGAGGCTCCACATGTATTATTCAGTTACGAATAACTAATAGAGCCAATACTTTTGTAAAAGCAACTAGATGATCAAATCATGACAACAATCAGAAATGAGATGAGAGAAGTTTGACTCCTCAAACCCAGAACAAAAACCAAGAAATCCTAAGCAGAGTAGCAACAAGGAGAAGGTAACAATTTCAATATCCATGCGTAGTCTCTGATTCATGCAACAAGCAAATGAAGCACTTGTCCACATATGTGGAAGGGAAGAGGTGGATGTGGGTGCAAAAGAAAGAAATGTTACAGCAGAAAGATCTTGAAAGGTGGCCTCTCTCCAGCATATTTCTCGAAGAATGACAGGACCTGCGGTGTCAGCAAAACTGCAATACACGCGTGTATCCCGTAATCTCATAAGGACTCCATCAACTCTAAGCTGTAAAAAAATGACCAGAAGATGGAAAGAAATTAAGGACCAAAGCAACATGAGGAAAAAATTTGCTGGTATCTTGAGAATCACACTTTCGGATATATTTAAATTTAATGATAAATCCATCTAACATGACTAGATAAGCAAGAAATTTATAAATTTTCACCATTTCAAGATTCTAGCAATTGGTGACGAAACAAAACCGACAATGTCTAGTTACTCACCCAAAATCGCAAAAGAAGAAACCAACAACTTGGCATGACTCTCTACAAAATAGAACGCCAATTGGTTGAGTTCCCAAACATGATATTTGAGTCATGCTAACCAAAATGTGTGAACGTAACATACCACTTTTGCAGTTAAAAGTGAGACTCCATTATCAGCTAGCTCATCTTCATATAAGATAACCTATAAAGCCAAGAAGACCAAAGTTGGCATGCAGGTACAATTATGGCCAGAATAGATTTCATGATGATATGCTTCCAACGTGATAAATAATGTCCACCTCATCATAGAAAAGAATAGGCTCCTTGGATGACAATGCAGCCATGTCAATCTGTTGCTCACAATCCTCCCAACTGGGGCAGTTACTTGTCAAGTGTTCCTCACATTTATTCTGATCACAGGATCAAGGTTGATAGATCATTTTTTAGAATAAAAAAAGGGAAAAGTTAATGCATCATTCACTACCTTGCCTATTTATAATGGGAGTTTATGCTACAAGAAGTAGGTTCATCACAAGAAAAGATTCAGTCCAGAAGTTTCCTTTTGCTTAGAAGCAAGCGCTCTTTAGCAGGAAAATTGAAACATCATGAAAGAAAAAGAATCATTACACGTGGAATCCACCTCAAAAAGTAGAAGCATGAAGATCGTAACCAAATAAAAATAAAAGCTAAATAGTGAAAGCATTTGGAAAAGGAGGAAGGAAAAATGATGCCGTGTCATGAAAAACGGAAAGAAATGGAAAAGAAAACAACAAGGACAAGAAATTGATTTTCTTCAGAATTTCAAGAAGCTACAATTTAGGTCCAAAGATAAGTTTCCTAGTAAATTAAGAGTGAGTTGAGAACAAATCCTCATCTACAACAACTTTGAACTAGTGCCATAAATCCAATACCAAGCATTCTAGGTCTTCAAAAGCCTACATCAACGTCAACAATGCATATGGAAAAACAGAAAACTGTGAATTAGATAACAGACAAAAAGTAAAACGAACCTTTTCTGCATCTACATCAATTGTCTCACTTCCACAATATGGTGTTGTGAATGTGTAATCATAATCTAGTATCACCTGCTGAAAAGGTTTGCTGGAAATTTGCAGCAAGAGCCATGTGAACAAACGGAAATTTCTTTTAATTGTGCAAGGTACCACATCAATTTAAACAACATGATTGTGAATTCAATTCAACAAAATAAGTTCCATTATCTCATGGGGAACAACAGCTATCTAAGTAACTATGAAACAGGTTAATGCAGAAGAATTTGTCAAGGTCTGTTCAGGGGCTGTGTGAACAGTGTCAAAGAGGATTATGTCTTGATGAGTACGATAGGATAAGTATTTCATTAAAAAACAATAACGGGATGCCAAAAGGAAACCTTCAACAACGAATCCACCAGGAAATGGCAATTCCAGACTGTTCAACAATATTTAAGGAATAACAATATTGTTTTAATCCAAAATATTAGAATGCAAAATTCCACTGAAAGTAAGAGAGCAACAGTTCTCAGTATTTCTTTTCAGCAATTGCAATTGTAAAAGATCTTGCAGGCAGATATTGGGAAAACTGCAAAAGTAAAAACTTAAGGAGCTAGCAAAGTTGAATGATGTGCCATGGGTCCTTTCCACCTTCATACTAATGCATGATACCTCTGCTTGAACATCAATTCACATGTCCATAATAGTATGACCTAATAAACACTGTCTCCAAAATATCTTGCAGCATTAAGTTATGACAAATATTTGAGCATGGCCCAGATAAATCATAAATCTGTGTCCAGAGTTAGAAAGAGGCTAGAAACCTTCTGAATTTCCATTTTGCAGCAGCTGGAACCTCAACCGGAGGCAATGCTTCCTTCTTCCAACCGGTGAGCGCATCAAAAGCATTAAAATGGATCTTTGTGCCACTTTTCGTATGCTCAAGAACTAAACAACTGTCTCCAAAAACCATTTCTGGTAAATGAGATGTTTGAAGCTTTTCCTCCCATCTGCAAACAAATCAACCTCAATAAATTCCTATAAGACGAACTCTATCATTGAATAATCCATACTCCCGAGCCAATCCTATCTGCAACACATCAAAAAACACACGAAGAACATTTCTTGGCCCGTCACAAACAAAATCACCTACCTCAATAAACGAAACAACCGCTTTGACAAAAAATCCACCATGAAAAAATCAATTATGAAACAAATTGAGCATCAAACTAGAAAATTAACACTAGAGAGAGCTCTATAAGAGAAATAAAGAGAGAGTGTGTGTACTGTTCAAGAGAGGAGGAGTTGAGAATGGAACGGTTGGAGGAGAAGATCTCCCAGCCATGGATCCGAAGTCCTCGGCGGCCGTCAGTCAACAGCTCGGCGCCGGCGGCTTTTAGTGCCTTCTGGTCTATTTCCAGTTCCATCGCCGCCGTCTGATTGTCACTACTCCGAAGACTTAGGCGCCGTTTGGTTGGGTTTTGTATTTGGGCTTTTGGTTTATTTTCACTTTTTATTTTTTTTCTTGCAGCATTTATTTATTTGAAAAGGAATAAGACAGAACATTATACTTTGCTTTGTTGAGTTCCCGTTTGGTATGTACACATTCCTCAATTGAATCCAATGACTAAAGAATCAAACAAAAATCTTAACTCGTCAAATCTTTTGTTTCCAAATTTCTATTTCGTTTTATTTTAATAATTTTATTAATTAATTGGTTAATTTTATTAATTAATAAATTTTTATAACTTAAAATTAATTATTTAAATTTTAAGAAAATTTAATCATATTTTAAAATTTTAACTTAATCTAATTTTATAATTATTTAATACTGACTTTTTAATTTTTGGTTTTACCGGTCGGTCTGGTTTTTAAAATTTTGTTAAAATGTCTTGTACTGCAAAAATTGCAGAGGAGCACCCAAAGGCCAAAGCTCGAGTGGATTACCAAGCCATAACTGTCTCTCAAACTAGCGTTTTCTTTCAACAACTCGATGAGAAAACAACCTTGTCATGAACAAGCAGAGATCCTGACACTTCTCACATTTAGACAATTGGATTTTGTTTTTCCTTTTTGTGGTTAGATAGAGATTCGAGAGGCAGTCGAGAAGATTGTAAAAATGAATCAGTTGCTGTGGAGGAGTCACCACCTGAATCAATCCCAAAGAATTGGACTGGCAGGCACTTGCCTCCTAATTCTACCACTTCTCTTCTCAAATCTGTTTCAACCATTGGGCAGAGCCTATCCTTCTCTCTTCTCCGTACGAATCTTTGCTCTAATCCATCTCGTTTTCATTTTTTATTCGATTTTCTCTCCTTCCTTGTTTTGGCTCTGGGATTTGCTTTTCCTCTGATGGGTGCTACGATGCAGGAGTGGAATGCTCCCAAACCCAGGCACTTACCACTTCTCAACGCTGCTTTGGATCGCCGTATTGTAAGTAGGTGATTTTGTTTTTCTTCCTTTATTTTTCTTTGCAAAGAGATGCCAATGTTTAGAATTTGCTATTTGACATTGTCTAAAAGTTGAATTTCTTATTTACCAAAAAAAAAAGTTGAATTTCTTTAATTTTAGCCCATCAGAGATCAGAAAGAGCTGTGGTCTCCCCTGCCCTACCAAGGATGGAAACCTTGTATTCAGTCCAGAACTACTCCATGTAAGTTGTTTAATGTGTACCTAAGTGATTTAATTTCTATCAAGATATGTTTTTTTTAGTTTTTTCATTTGGAAATGAGCGAGTGAGAGGAGATATCATTTGCTGACAAAGTTGTTGTTACTTCCCGACAAGTCTCAAGGGTACATCCAAGTGTTCCTTGATGGAGGATTAAACCAGCAGAGAATGGGAGTAAGCGTCCTAATTGCCTTAAAACCAGATCTGTAGTTAAGCAGACATATATTTGGTCCCTTGGAGGTCCGATATTATTACTTGCCACTTGAGCTAAGGCTGTGGCAAAGAGAATGTTATTTACTGTAGCATGTGCCGGAGCTTTCAGTGGGTGGTTTTCAATCCACTGACTTTCATATGAATGCGTGCTGCGTGCTTGATTAGGATTTTATTCATTTCTTTTTCTAAACCTCTTCTTTTTTGCTTTTATTTTCAAGATATGTGATGCGGTTGCTGTTGCCAAAATACTAAATGCAACACTTGTTATCCCACACCTCGAAGTAAATCCTGTTTGGCAAGACTCGAGGTATCTTGGGCATTAGCTACCATCTGGAATTATGATATTCAAAATCCTGGTGATTTCTCTTAAAAAGAAAAACGTGAAAGTAACATTCTTCACAGCTCATTTGCAGAGATATTTGATGTGGATCACTTTATTAATGTTGTGCGACACGAGATTCATATAGTCAAAGAGTTACCCAGTGAGTACTCCTGGAGCACGAGGGAGTATTATTCTACAGGCATAAGAGCTACTAGAATAAAAACTGCACCTCTTCATGCTTCAGTTGAATGGTACCTGGACAATGTCTTGCCTGTGTTTCAAAGGTTGGCAATTCTTGCTATTTCTGTCTCATTCATGACTATTCTGAACTTGTTGAATTTCCTAGTCTGTCTTTGTAGATAAAGTGAAGATAGTTGCTTGTATCCAGTCTATAAGGACTGGCGATCATTGCAGTTAGGTGCTGTGTCCCTATATGATCTCCACATTTGTGATTTATATATAAATTAATTATTCATCTCAAATGGGAAACAGAAAAGTGCTGGAGCTGTACACTTCATGCTCCTAGAACATGTCTCTCTGGGACTCATTTTGCATTCAATTGTATTTGATTTGCTCTTTGTTCAATTATGTCATAACATACCTCAAATATATATTTTATTCACATGGCACTACCTGTTATGAAATTCTAATTGATGTTGCAGTTATGGAATCGTTGCCATTGCCCCATTTTCTCATCACTTGGCATTTGACAAATTGCCAGCAAGTATTCAGCGCCTGCGTTGCAAAGTCAACTTTGAAGCATTAATCTTTGTTCCTCATATTATAACTTTATTAGAGATACTTGTTACTCGTCTCCGCTATCCTTCTGGTGATATTGAGAAGAGAGATATTTCTGAAGAAAATGGATCTGGAAAGTTTGTTGTTTTGCATCTTCGCTTTGACAAAGTATGATCGATTTTCAATTGACGGGCAGTAATGTTTGTTGCAATATATGAAACACTCAACCAGGATGCTTCTTTTCTTTCTCTTTTTAAGGAAAAGCACTCTAAAGGTTCTGTTTGTGGATACACATACTAATAGATAAAAACTAACTAGTGTAAAATTGTAATATTTGGGTTGTACTTGAAGGGCTCGATTTGGTTTATATCATTGATTATGATGAGAGCTTGCTTCCTAACTATACGGAAATGTTAATCATATAGTTTAATTTTAGCATGAACAATTTCCTGTCTTTGTGACGCTAACTTAACCCTGTTTAGGATATGGCTGCCCATTCATTCATCGTGTGATTTTGGTGGGGGCAAAGCAGAAAAACTCGCTCTTGCTAAATATCGTCAAGTGCTTTGGCAAGGAAGGGTTATGAATTCTCAGTTCAGCAACGTTGAGTTGAGAAATCAAGGCCGTTGCCCTTTGACTCCTGAAGAGATTGGGTTTTTGCTAGCAGCATTGGGCTTCAGCAATACTACCCGTCTCTATCTGGCTTCACACAAGGTGATGTGTACCTTCACATCAGAAAGACAAGTCATTGATATTATGAGACTCTCTGTAGCAGCTGACATGATATTTCACTTTATTTTGTTGAAATTGACCTTTTCCACAAGATTTTAGCCCCAGAAAGAATGTTATTGAGGTCTATGGTGGAGAAGCGAGAATATCCAGTTTGAAGAGATTGTTCCCTTTTATGGAAGATAAGAAGAGCCTTGCCTCTGCAGAGGAACTTTGTAAAGTTGAAGGAAAGGCATCTTTGTTGGCTGCAGTTGATTATTATGTTAGCTTGCAGAGTGACATATTTATCTCTGCCTCTCCAGGAAACATGCACAATGCTTTGGTAAATATCTTCTACTTTGTTTATTTGAGGTCTGAAATTTCATTTTAGGATAAACAATGACGTCCGCATTTTCATGAAGAAATTGGATGCATTTATTGCTTTAATAGGAAACTTGGATGATAAAGTACATGGCTATATGTTGTAACGGTTTGGATTGAATATATAATATTCCTGGTGTAAGAGCCCCCATACAGCACTTGACCATGACGCATGACTGCATTTTCAGTTTGTACTGTATCATTTTGATGTTCTTCACATCCCTTTAAAAACTCCGAGGTCATATAATTTTCAGTTTGGACATAGAGCTTACCTGAACTTGAAGACCATAAAACCGAACATGGTGTTATTGGGATCACTTTTCCTGAATAAAAGCATAGATTGGTCAAGTTTCCGGCTTGCAGTTCTCAAAGGGCATAAAAACCGACAAGGGCAGATCAGATTGAGAAAGGAGACACAATCAATATACACATACCCTGCCCCAGATTGTATGTGTCAAGAATAACTAGAATTTCAATCTCGAAAGAAACTAGGAAAGTAGGATGTGAATGCGAATGTTATATGGCTTCTGGTTGCAAAGTACTAATTATCTGATATTTTTGTTTGAATTTATTACAAAGACTGGCAGATGGATGACATTGTTAGCTTTGTCATAGTTCTTGATGTATAAAGGAAGCCTTTATGAGCAAATTTTCGTTTCTTTTCTACTTAATGTGTAGCATCTGTTTGCAATTGTAGAAGGATTTGTAAGTTGTATATAGTATGCCTTGTTTTTGACTTCAAGCTCTAGAGAAACTGAAAAAACATGAAGCGTGAACACAAGGTCCCGTTCTCTTCCTCGTACCTAGCTAATGTCAAAATTTTGACCTTTATGTAGAAGGATTTGTAAGTCGAATATAGTATGCCTTATATTTCAAAACGATGTCGCATATATTATGTTCAAGTAGAAGGGTTAAATTAGACTCTAAAATTTTAATCAAATTTTAAGTTAGATGTTAACATTTTAATGCATATAAAAAAAATCACAAATATATCTTCATTAACTTTCTATTAAAAGATATAAATAATATTGTTTATTAATTTTATATGAATCTCATATTACATGTATATGGCAAAGAAACAAAAATAAAAAAATTTTATGAGTGCCGTATAATAGGAGTTAAGTTTTAAGTGACATGTGGTTCACTGCCTGTGAACATACTAGATTAGTCAAAGATTTACAGAAATGAGCATTAGAGGAAAGAGAGATAACCCTAGTTGCAAAAGATGGAACTGTTGCAGTGGTCAGTCAGGCTGAGCCACATGAGAGCAATACATACCATGTCCAGGACAAGGAGGTGTTAGTGCTGTGTTGTGCCCTTCAAACTCTGGAGAGTCACACGCATGACAATTGTTGCTGGAGCATATCTATGTGATGAGGAGACTGTCTGAGTAAGATTTACTAGTAATAATTTTGCATTGTTGTGTCATTGTTAATAACTAAGAATTTTGCCGTATTTCAAAATTTTCAACTAATCTGGAAAAGGCTAAAGTTTGCAGACATACTTGGATCTTTTGAACAGAAATTCCAGGTGCTAACTAGCTGCTACTTCTTGCTTATCTTTTAATGTAAGCTAGCTCCAAGAGAAGCGATGGCAAGAGGCATAGATGACCAGCTGAAGAAGCGTAATGAGGATTATGTGCTACTTGATATAGAGAAAAAATTCTCACTTTCCCAATATAGTTGTTGAGTGCCTTAAGTGTGACTTAGATATTACTCGCCAACCAATTCCAGAAGTTCCTACTACTCATTACATGTGCGGTGGAGTACTTGCTGGTATGAATGTCCTAGGCTTCTATTTGGCAAGTGAAGTTGCATGCACTGGTTTGAGTGGAGCTACTAGACTTGTGCAGTGACACCCTCAATTCATCACATGAAAAGCTCCAAACATGATCACAGTGCTTCAAATTGTTGGCCCCGACCAATTTCACCAAATGCACTTAGTGTCAACCGATGTAGGACATATTGAAGACACCAAAGAAAGAGATGAAGGAACTGCAATTGATAATGTGGAGATATGTGGGCATTTTTCTGTCGATAATATGGCTACAAACTGCGGAGGAAAAGATCGGTAAGTTGGAGACTGAATGGGAGAGGTAGATAATGGTGGGACTTGCTTATGAAATGAGAAACCTCTTGCTGTACAAAATTGGCAGTGAGCAGTGCCCTTGCTGGACCTGAAATTTGGGGGCTTCACTACACTATTGATTACCTTCATGCGGAGGAAAGCAAGAGGCTACCAACAATTATATTTCCTTCTTCTCTCAACAGTACATGGGCTTCCAGACAATTGTGCAAGCAAGCATTTCTTAGGAAATTTATGGTCTCCTCTTGATTCTTTCTACCTAATATTTGTTAGATTAATTTAATAATTATAAAGGTGTGACCCATATTACCTAGTTCTAATATAAGGTGGGTCTAAGATTGTAACACCCAGTATCTAGTTTACCCGGTACACCGAAATAAATTGATAGAGACTGATGTCATTAAAACTAGGACAATGAATAATAATTTTTAGTGGAATCAAATTAATGATGTTTGACATTTTTCGGTGATCACAGGAAATTATACGAGCAGATATTGAAGAACCAGTATAAGGATGGCATTTTTGTAAATAAGTGGACTTATGGCATATATAAGGAGTTAGTGGGAGAATAAGACAAAAACCTATCATCTTCCTCCTCCCTCTCTCACGAAAACTCCATGGATGCTTTTCTCAATCTTTTTCAACTTTTGTAATATGAAAGGGAAGGAGATTCAAGCCATTTGGGTGGTATAAAAAGGTAAGCCTCCATTCCTTTGCTTATATCTATAGATTAAAGCTTGGTTTCTCTCTTCTTTTGTGAAACCCATTTGATGGAATGTATGAGTTTGATGATTGGATGATGGATTATTGTTCCTTGATGTCTAATGACACTTATTCTTGAAAGAATTTCATTTTTATGGTGATTTGGGGGGTTAAACCAAAACCTAGGGTTTTGAAGGTTAAGCTGTCATGGAGGCAGATTCGTAGCTCTTTTTGTACATTTTTGTTGAGCTGTTTAACATGTGAATCTTGTTGGACCTCGTTTCCGAAGCCCAACAATCGGTTCCTGATAACAAAGAACATTAAGCCCGAGTCCCGACCCCCAAGGCTGAACCTGGGGTGACCCGTCGGGACAGTTGTAAGAGATAAACAGTAGAAAGGATCCAATTAAAACAAATCCTAGCGTGGTAGCAAAGAGGGGTGCGTCGCGACTTAAGCCAATCTGACTCCTTAATGCTCAGTGGCTAATATATTTATAACCATCGGTAACTAGCACAAATTCAAGCATATGTATGTATACATATATCCAGCAATTCTAACACTCACACTATATTCAAGAAATCACATTTACTTCAATTCAAAAAACAAACTCATAACACATAACACTCAATATGCTTCATACTTAACAGTTCAAATATGCAATGCACAAACAATCGGCTCGAGGGTTCCATGAAATAGAATGAGGAAACCGAAGTTTACCCCATGAACAGAATGAGTCCATTCGGAGCTCATAAGCCACAAGCGGGCAGCCGG
>JANZLY010000006.1:5506040-5523156 GCA_026770305.1 Erythroxylum gonoclados | reverse complement strand
ACATTGAATGGCATCGGGTATGCAATGCAGGTTCATCATCGATTGGAAGTGCTGAAGATAGTCGAGGGGATCGGTCTTTCCTGTGTATTTTTCAGGCGTTGGTATCTTAGTACCGACCGCTGGAAGGCTATCCAGGATCTCCGGAATGAAAGGAGAGCGGTATTGTGTTGATGGCTGATCCGGACGGGAATTCATGGCCATATTGATTCGATCGTCCACGATTTTCTCAAGAGTTTCAGCAGAATGGCGATCGGCCATTATACCTATCTGCCGAGCGGGGGTTTGTTGCTGTTCCGTCTGAGATTGTAAGATTTGGCGAATCAATAGATCGGCCGCTTCCTCTATTTGTCTTTGGGTGAGAGAGATGTGTTGTGGTGCAGGAGGGTTTCCAGCGTTATCCTCCAGGGTTACGCTCTGCTCTTCTTGATCTCGGTTTTGGGTGATATGTGGAGGACGTATTTGGGGATCAAGATGCGGCGGTGGAAGGGCGGCGGGAAATCGCAAGCCCATTCGTTGTAATGCAAGTGCTGCGACAGCGGCTACATCAGGATTTATTGCTGCCGCCTGACTGATTTGAGTGCTTCTTGACGTGGTGTCCTAACGTCCAGCCCCACGGTGGGCGCCAAATGGTTCAGTCTGATTTTGCTGAGGCTGGGCGCCGTTGTTTGGATCCATGAGTTGGGTTGACCTTAGCTAGAAAGAACCTGCAAAACAGTAGAAGGCACACCGGAGATTCATCTCCGGCCCGCCCCTCCGATGCTTAAGTCAGCTCTTTTGTGATAACTTGCGGCTATGAATGGAGATGGAGAGTAAAATTGAGAGAGTCTGCTAGGGTTACCTGTGGTAGTGACCTTATATAGTGCATACCTGCCGAGCTTAGCTATCATCTGGGAATGGGCCGATAGGCCCATATGCCATTCTGGAGTTGGGCCTGGGCCTAGGACGACCGACCCGACTGGGCCTAGACCGACCGACCCGACCAAGGGACTTTCAACGACCCAAGGGAAAAACAAAAGCTAGCTGTTGGGAAGAATGAATCCTCATGTAATGACAAAATGATGTTCTCCTGTTACTTTAAATTAGTTAATTTTTGAGCCAGATTGACTCGTGAAGCTTCAACTTGAAGCCTAATTTTATTAAAATGATGTTTTCCTGTTCAAAAAATGGCGTAACTTTTAAAGTTTTTTATAAAAAAATATATGACTTGTCGGATTGACCTGCCCACCTGTAACTTGTCAGGCCACTGGTCGATCAGCTTGTGGACAGGACAGGCCACGGGCCAACCCATCTCAACCCGTCGGACGATGGGTCAGGCCAAACCATTGACATCTCTTCTTTTTTTGTTGCCCACGAGGTATCCTAGGAGGGTCCCAACTATGAGAATGCACCTTTAAGCCATCTACACCCAGACTAATCCCCGCTCGAGCCAGATAGGTCCCTTGCGGGAGGTAAAGTTCTAGCCTCAAGTTTTAAACGGCTGTATACATAGGGGGTTCGAACTCGTAACTTCACTTAAGCCAAGAGAGCCCCTTACCAACTCACCTGCGCCCCGGGTTATTGACATTTCTAATTGGCTATGATAAATTAGTCTACACTAGACCGGGCAAATATCGATTTGTCGGTCAGGCGAATTAGCCAACCCAATAAAACATGAGATAAATTAGTTGACATTTATTCTTGGCAGGCATAAAATTTTGCGTTTCATTTTAATATCAAGGTATGATGCATTTAATTGATATATAAATGTTATAGGCTTGAAATCACTAAAAGTGGAAGGGTTAGAAATTTTAGGAATTAAGCAGATAAAGGTTTTATTGAACTTCTTTGGAATAACCCCTTTTTCAAAGAACTTACGAATAGCTTCTCTAGCCGTAGGTCCAATAATTGACCAAGTCTTTTGAAAGAAAAAACCATTTAGACCATCATGTCCTCATGCTTTCATCATATTCATAATAAATAGTTTAATTGAAAAAAGAGACTATTAAATAAAAATTAATTGGTTTATTTTGGTTTATAAAAATTGATTGGTTTATGAAACTAACCAATTAATTAATAAATTGATTAGCTTTTAACAACAAATTATTAAACTAAATCAAACTAAAAAAATTAAAAATTAAAAATTAATCAAAAGTTGACCGGTTTAAAGTTTTCATTGTCGAACCAATCGAATCTGTTCAATTTTTAGAACATTGTAAATACTAGAAGATCAAGTGTTTAGGAAATCAAAGTAATGGAATGAGGATGAGGGTTAATTGCTTTTTCTTCCTTTTTCTTTAAACATTTTTAATATAATTATTAAGTACCACGTAATTATTGACTTATAAAAAAATTAACATTACAATTATGTAATGAACTACATTAACACCATTAATTATGAAATTAATGATAGATTGGATTTTTAATAAATTAAAAATTTATGCATTTGAATAATTTTAATTAGCATTATAAAATTAAGTAAAATTTAAAAATTTAAATGTAAATCACTTTTAATAATATTGCAAAATTTAAATTTTAATGACATCATAGGTTAATTTAATTTTACGTTTTTACATTATAAAATGTATTTAATAAATCTTACCAAGTATAATCGATTACTAACATTTGTTTTTCACTACTACATTGCATGGAGCATGGTACACACAAACCCTTCTAATTGAGAAATTTGTGATTGCATAACATCTTATAAAGATTTCACTTGTTCCACTTTAAGCATATCTATGTCAACCTAAGAATATACAACTAAATACCGGTCAATTGCCTCGTATTAGTTACAAATTATATATTTTGCAACTGTTTTTTCCCCTTCCCCCTTAAAAATAGAGATAAATTATAATTTTGACCACCCAAGCCAGTGACAACTCCCAAATTAGTCAGTCAGCGAATCCAGTTCATCTATTTTCCTAGTTTACTCGTGTAGACCGGGCTGTGCCGTCAGTATCCTCACATGCAAAGCTTTGCATGTGCATGTGAGCTGCTACCCCAAATTTGAATTCGGACCTGAAAGCGCCTTTTGTCCAATTCAATTCAAGCTCTCCGTCGATCTTTAAAAAATAAAAAATAAGAAAAACTTCTCTGCTCCATTCAAAATCACCTGCAGAAAACATAAAGCCGTTTCATCTTGTTTCAGGTGAACTAATCCACTCCTGATCTCGTCGTTTTTTAGGATGAGTGAAATCACCTCCAGTCTTCATTCTTGCGAGGGCGATTATTCAGCTTTGTGTGTGTGTGTGTGTCTTTTTTTTCTTTCTCTGTTTTGGCTCGTGGTAGGTTTATATAAGGCATTGGGCGTTCTCGAATATGGACAATACGGAATGCGTGCGAGTTGCGGTTAACATCCGGCCATTAATCACGCCGGAACTTATTAATGGTTGTACGGACTGCATCACTGTCGTCCCTGGAGAGCCTCAGGTATCGTGTTTGAGCTGCTTCCGTTGCAATATATTGGTTTTTTAACCGAAACGTTGCGTGTTGATATTGTCAATGCTATAGTATCGTTGTAATATTCGTTGTAATTACGTACCATCTTTAGATTAGAATATTCTACGATAATTAGGAATATTATTTGCTGTACCTAGAATTACGGGATTTGATCATTTGTACATATTCTATATATTGAAGGCAGAGCCCCAGTTTGGGCGTCCAAGTTTTACACAAAATTCTGTCTTGTGTTCTGTAGCTTTGTTAGATATTGTGATCACCTAAACATTTTTTGTGAATCGAAAATGTTGGTTGGTATTGAAAAACGGTTATTGGGGTTTTGATGTGAATTAGGTGCAAATCGGCTCGCATACGTTTACTTATGACTACGTGTACGGTAGCACAGGATCTCCTTCCTCTACGATATTCAACGATTGTGTAGCTCAGTTGGTTGACGCACTTTTCCATGGCTACAACGCCACAGTTCTTGCTTATGGACCGGTCTATTCAGCTGCTTCTCTTTTTTTTAAAAAAAACTTTTTGCACATTTAAATTTTCAGGCTGATTCTAACTGACATGGTTGAATTAGACCGGTTCCGGGAAGACCTACATGATGGGGACTAACTACACGGGTGAAGGAAGTAACGGTGGGATTATACCGAAAGTGATGGACAGGATATTCAGTACAGTCGAGACGTTGAAAGAGTCATGCACCTTTTTGATAAGAGTATCGTTTATTGAGGTAAATAAGTGGTTTTTGGTTTATTGTGGTAGTGATGGTAAGTGCATTGTTGATGTGCTAAGTTCTGGAATATGATAAAATACAGATATTCAAGGAAGAGGTGTTCGATTTACTTGATCCAAATTCGGCAGCTTTTACTAAAGGTGAAGGATCAAGTGTTGTAAAAACTGCTGTGCCCGCTAGAGTTCCTATCCAAATCAGGGAAACGGTGAATGGAGGAATAACACTTGCTGGGGTGACTGAACCAGAGGTTAGAACTAAGGAGGAGATGGCCTCATATCTGTCTCGTGGTTCGTTATCTCGTGCCACTGGGAGCACCAACATGAACAGTCAATCCAGGTTCAGTATTCAAAAGCTTTTATACATCGTGCAGTACTCTTCTTAGTAGAGCAGTTACCATGTGCATTAGTATGTTAAATTGTTCTACAGTCGCTCGCATGCTATATTCACAATAACCATGGAGCAGAAGAAAATTGCCCACTGCACACCAGGAGTAAACAATGATGATTTTAGTGACGACATTTTATGCGCAAAACTACATTTAGTCGATCTTGCTGGGTCAGAAAGGGCAAAACGAACAGGCGCAGATGGCTTGCGTTTCAAAGAAGGTATTTTCAATTTTCTTTTTGCATCTGAAGCCCTGTAAAACAGCACACTATCCTGCGGGGACTGTCCTTTCCGTCCGTATTCCACAACTTTTAGTTCCAATATTAATGGTAGTTGATCCATTACTTTGGAAATTGGAGCAAACGTACGAGTTTTAGCTTCAAAAACTCCAACCCTTAATTAAAAGCTGAATTATGGTTTTGGACCTGTTCTTTTCAAAATATGGTCTATCTCATCTAAGTCTATGTTTTATTTGGTTCAGGTATATATATTAATAAGGGCTTATTGGCTCTGGGAAACGTGATAAGTGCTCTAGGGGATGAGAAGAAGCGGAGAGAAGGGGGCCATGTTCCATATCGAGATAGCAAGTTGACTCGCTTGTTACGGGTATGGGAGTATTTTTATCTTTTTAATTTTTGCATCCATATTAAATTAATGTTTTCATTCTACCTTTTATTTGATTTCTAGGATTCTCTGGGTGGAAATAGCAAAACAGTGATGATTGGTATGTCATTTTTATTGAATCTCTGTTTTCTATAATTGCTTCTTGACATTTCCATTTATGACCCCCTATGTTCATCTTTTTCTGTAATATCGTATAGCATGTGTTAGTCCTGCTGAAACAAATGCAGAAGAGACCGTGAACACTTTAAAATATGCAAATCGTGCTCGCAACATTCAGAACAAAGCAGTTGTAAGTTTGTTTTGTAATGTTTTTCCTTTCTGCTTTATTTTTTCCCTGAACTTTTGTGCTTATCCTATCCTTCTTTTCTACTCGTATTTTCTTTTCTCGATTACAGGTCAATCGTGATCCAATGGCTGCTCAGATGCAAAGGATGAAGAGTCAAATTGACCAGTTGCAAGCTGAGTTGTTATTTTACCGTGGTGATGCAAGTATGCCATTTGATGAACTTCAGGTATGTCTGTTCATCACCAAGTACAACATATGCTCCTAGTATATTGGACTTGACTGATTGATAATCTTTTTCTGCTCAGATTCTTAAACATAAAGTGTCCTTGCTTGAAGCTAGTAATGTTGAACTATTGCGAGAGCTTTATGAACGTCGAATCACGTTTGAGCATTTATCAGAACGTGCTCTTGCTGCTCAGGTTACATCCTTTGCGCATATGATCTAGTAGTCGCGATGTTCTTTCATTGATTGGTACCAATGACACCAGGTCATGTTTATCAAATGTTTAGGTGGAAAAGGACAAATTGATGATGCAAATCGAATTAGCTCGTAAGGGTAAATCTTGGGACGAGATTGATGCTAATCCAAATCAGGTATCACTAATCATGTCAGTTTTGTCATATTTTTTATTGAATGATTGATTAGATAAAACAGTTTTCAAATCTTTTTCAGGAGTTGGACTTGGTAAAATCTTATGTGTCGAAAATTCAGGAGTTGGAAGGCCAGATATTGAGCTCGAGGAACTTGCAGCATAGTCGTCTTGTTAATTGTGTTGATTCAGACGATGAGTGTTTCCATTCCAAGAATGTTTTGTTTCCATCAATAAATGAGGACAAGACTAACACTGATAAAAAAGCTATTGATATCTCAGGTAACATAGAACAAGCTCTAACTACGTTTATTGTTTAGAGTTTCTTAGTAATTGTTGTTACTTTCTTCCATATTTTAACTTGTTAGCCTGCTTACTCTGTATATCTAATTTAAGAATTAAGATTCGACTGAACTGCATTGCCTGAAGTTCAGAGAGTGATTTTTCCCTTTCATATCCCTTGCTCCGCAAAGCCCTTTATTTTACTAAATAGTTAGATAAATAATATTTTCTTGGCTATACTAATGCATCATTCATAGGTATCACATTGCATTACTTTCAAAAAATGGCCTTCAACATTTCCTTACATATCATTAAACTATTCCCATCATTTTTGTTTGCGTTTTCTGTGCTTGACAGTGCAAAAGGTTTTGAATTTTAGTTATAAGATCTATCATCCAAGTCAAATCTTTTTCCTGCTGCAGATGAGGGTGAAGTTGAGGAAAAGGAGCTAGAACATTCTTCACTCCAAGAAAAATTGGACAAAGAGTTAAAAGAATTGGACAGAAAACTTGAACAAAAGGAGGTAATTGCAGGATACTCCGAATTGTTGTTGGCATGAACTTGTTTCCTTCATGTTCTTGTTTCAATACAAAATGGTGCTACTTTTAGGGAATATTATGTGGAAGGTTCTCTTTAGACTATTACTTTTTGTCTTTGTTCTGAGAATACACACTTATTGACTAAATTAAATAGAATGATGATCCCCCAAAACTTAATTTAGTATGGGAAGGCTCAACAAAGCTTATCCGGATCACTAATAACACTTGTTATGCAATCAATGATGTCTGCAACTCCGTCGCAAAAATGGTCCTACACATTCGTGCTTTGCTTGGTAGCCAATTTGCTGCTTATGTTATACAACGTTCCAACATTTTGCTTATGATTTTTCCTTTCCTATTATGTGATGGCTGAAATGAAACGGTTTACAAATATTGATACTTCGGTTCTTAAACAACATTATGAGAAGAAAGTTCTGGAATTGGAACAAGAAAAGAAAGCTTTGCAGGTTGGTGCTGTTTATATTGTGTTTATAGTCTGTTAGAAAGTATATTAATATCCCAATTTGAATTATTGCGGTCAACTGGCAGAAAGAAATTGAAGAACTGAGACACAATCTAGCAAATATGTCGTCTAATTCTGATGATGGTTCTCAAAAGCTAAAAGACTATCTTCAGAAGTTGACAATCCTCGAGGCGCAGGTTGCAGAGTTGAAGAAAAGACAAGATGCTCAAGCCCAATTATTAAAACAAAAACAAAAGAGTGACGAGTCTGCAAGACGGCTACAGGACGAAATTCAAAGAATCAAAACTCAAAAGGTGCATTTTGCTGTAAAAATAATTTTAGAGTTTGGACTGAATTAATTCAGTTATCTATATCATGCATTCCTTATTCTCTGGGTTCAACTTCAACAAAAGATCAAGCAAGAGTCGGACCAATTTAGGTTATGGAAAAAATCACGTGAAAAGGAAGTTCTTCAGGTACATTGATAAGAAAAGCTTAATTCCGAGTCTACGTTCCTCACTGTTACAGCACTGATTTCCACTGGTGTTTAACTTTTGTGGCCTAACATCTTAAGAAAGAAGGAAGGAGAAATGAGTATGAGATGCACAAACTATTGGCTTTGAATCAAAAGCAGAAAATGGTAAGCGGATTGATGGACAATTTCCTGATATTTTCAGATGGCTGTTTTACTAACTTTCTAGATTTCTGCTGCATTAGGTTCTGCAAAGAAAGACAGAAGAAGCTGCTATGGCTACAAAAAGGCCAAAAGACCTTATGGAATCTTGAAAGGCTTCACGTGAAACTTCCAGTAAGAAGATTTACTTCTTCATACACTTTGAGTTTTGTTTTCTTTTTTCTGTTAATTTAGGACATTTTATTTCCTAAACAGGTATGGGAAGTGGAAATGGTCCTGGAATTCAGGTAGGTAGAGTTGCATAAACACACAATTATTGTACTTGTGTTTGAATTCAAGTCGTTAGTTATTTGGTTTCCTGGCCTAAGGCCCTGATGCAGGCGATTGAGCATGAGCTTGAAGTTATAGTACGAGTTCATGAAGTACGATTTGAGTATGAACGTCAAATGGAAGAGTGAGACCTTTCTTCCAATGTTATTCATTTATCAATTTATGTCTTGTAAGTTTTTAAAAAAAAAAGTCAGTTTAGAAATATTGAGTTCAACATCATGACTTCACTAAGAAATTTTAGCTACAAATAGGATATGGTTTAGAAAGTAGTTAGGGTTTACTTTAGTTTCATCCTGTTTGGAACGCTTGATTCAATGAGACATTTGCCTGTTCTGAATCAAGTGGTTGTTGAGTCTGGCTACTCTCAAGTTGAAATGATGCTGCGTTTGGCAACATTAGATATTTACACCAAGAACATAAACAGCATACATCGAGATGCATAAATGGAGATGTAACTGGTGTTCTGGAATGCATTTCTTTCTTTTTTCTTTTCTCTAACTTCTAATGCATGATTCATGTTCTGCTACAATTGTAGCTATATTCTGGGGATCTTCTCTATTGTTCTTTGGGAAAGTAGCTGATCTGTATTATGTTCTTATGCAATTTTAGGAGGGGTAGAATGGCGAAGGAGGTTGCAAGGCTAAAGGAAGAAGCTGAGGTGCTTAAACAATCTAATCTAAGGTAAACATCTTTAGCTTAATTTGCACATTGTATACTTTGCCTAGTGGTTATTGGCTCACGCTGAAACATTTCGTTTTTTTTAAATGGCATGCAATACAGCGATTGTCCTCCAACTATCTCTCCAGGCGCAAGAAATTCAAGGATTTTTGCTCTCGAAAACATGCTTGCAACTTCATCTAGCACCTTGGTTTCTATGGCATCACAACTTTCAGAAGCTGAAGAGCGAGAACGAGGTTTTAGTGGAAGGGGACGATGGAATCATGTTCGCTCTCTTGCTGATGCAAAGAATGTGATGAATCATTTGTTCAATCTAGCATCCTCATCCAGGTGATTAAACCTTTTATACTATTGCTCCTGTTCTTGCTCAACCCAAGTGCCTCATAAGTCTTTTCTTGGTCTTGAGTGTTGTTTTTCACGAACTGGACTAAGTTTTGTCATGCATTTGAAGGTGTCTATTGCGGGATAAAGAATTTGAATGCAGAGAAAAAGATTCCGAAATAAAGATCTTAAAGAGAAAGTAGTGAAGCTCAACAGTTACGCTAGACATTTGGAGAAACAAAAGGTAGAACTTATCCATCAAGTGAAGTCACAGGTTAAGTTCTACGTTCTTACTGGCTTTTTTAATTTAAAGTTGGATTGGCCGATTTTAAAAAGTGCTGCATTGCGTGAAACCAAATCTTTAAAATTTTGTTGTTTGGAGGTTCACTCAGTTCATGCTTGGCATTTGGAGTTCCACCAGATATTTCTACGCTTGTTTCTGCGATTTTCTCTTTCATCCTTGTTCAATTTGTTTCCATTTTTGTATTTTTTGGGTTATGGAACAATTTTATAATTTTGGTCAGTGTTATATGAACTTATTATCAGAATTCAGCGTTGAAGAAATTGGATCAGAATAATGAGAGACATAATTATGACTTGCGCAAGCAGGTATTGCCCTTACCCTATTTTCTGTTATCGGTCTTTTATTCCATTTCATTTCAGGTATCATTATGCAATCCCTTGAATCTTTTTGTTCTTAATTTTTACCGTCGTATGTTTTTGTTGGTGATAGGGAAATCGAAAGTCTATGATGTTATTAGAGGATATGGATACTTCTGAATCAGAACATTCAGACATGAATGAAGTGACAGATGAAGAATGGGTGCAGTCAAAACGTAGAGTTAGGAAAAGAAGTTCCAAAGCAGAAGATGTCTCTAGCTCGGGAGATACTAATTACCCGGAAGCACTAAAACTGAATTCTTCTGGAGAGGAAATTGTATCTCTGAAGACGAAATCTGAAGCATGTTGCACATGCAGTAGACGTTCTTTGTGCAAGACAATGAGGTGCCAGTGCCGAGCAGCTGGAGGCATTTGTGGTGCTACATGTGGTTGTTCCCTAGCCAAGTGCTCCAACAGAGT
The DNA here is from genome assembly GCA_026770305.1 of Erythroxylum gonoclados. NCBI lineage: Eukaryota > Viridiplantae > Streptophyta > Magnoliopsida > Malpighiales > Erythroxylaceae > Erythroxylum > Erythroxylum gonoclados. The sequence goes on along the minus strand of JANZLY010000006.1, from coordinate 5,512,783 downwards.
ACCCGGTATGGTCAAGCTGAACGATCCAAGCAAAAATCAAGAAGCAGCTGAAGTTGGGGGAAGTGGTTCAGGTTCGGATGAAACCGATATGACTCGTTCGCTTGCTTCACAAGGTGCAATGTTGCTTCAGAATGCCCTGATTGAGAATCGTAAAGAGACAAATGATGATGGAGTGAAAAGGAAGCCTTTATTAGACATTGAAAACATTGTTGGTATTCTGGTTTTGCTTTCAAGAATTCTTTATTTCGTTCTTTATATTATGACGATTGGTTTCACAAGCTAATATCCAAACCCCTATGATTGGCATTTTCACCTCCTTGGTTACACAGAAGTCAATGCTTCGTTCCAAAATCTTGATAGTTTTGGATTATACATCCAACTTCCTGGTATTCACTACACCTTAATCTTCTCCAGGTAAAATTCAAGGCACGGGAGCCAAGCCAGAGAAAGAAATGGCGCAGATTAGTGATCCAGCTAGTTCCAGTAGTAGCACCCCCACCACCAGAACAATCAGAAATTAACGAAGCACCCAAAGCTCCGGAGAATGCTCCAAGTGAACAAGAAATGGGAATCCCTCTGAAGTTGCCAAGGGCAATGCGTTCTGCTGCATCAAATAACGTCTTCTTGAGAGAGGAATGCTGAGCAAGCAGACTCCGTAAACAAGGAGACTGTTGTGATTCCCGCAAGAACATCAACATCCGACGAGAAAGAAAACTATAGGCGATGATTCCGAATTTTCTCTAACAGGCAAGCCAACCTGTTGCCAATTACCATCTTTTTTTCATTTGACTTATGCGGTAGAATACATGTCAAGAATTTTGATTTCTTTCTTAGAAGTCCTACAACGCCACTCCTTGATCATTTTCATGTTCAATGGAATACGTGTTCCGGTATTCTCCAAAAGCCATTTGAAACATAAGGATTTTAAAAATTCAATATCTAAAATCGCATAAAAAATGAAAATCTCTATTCTATATTATATTAAAAATTACATATAATAATAGACGCTTAATTTTTGAAGTAATAAATTGTGTTAGTCCATTTTGAATAAATAAGGTGACGAAATTTAGTCAAATTTAAATGAATAAATTAGCATGTATTAGTGTTTTTAAAAATTATTTCGATTATTAAACATTTGGTAAACATTAATGTCTTTCTAGATTTATTTCTAAATAATAGCTCTAGAAGCAGAATCTCTTATTCTCGTACTATTCATTGATCTACTACAAATATTTTTAAAAATAGTTAATAAAGTTTAAATGCGTATTTATTAAGAAATAAAATTGATTAAATAATAAAATTGGATTTAGACTTTTTATATATCCAACCTTGAGATAAAATTATTTATAAAATTCTTGCAGATCAGAATTAACATCGATTTTAGCATTGGAATAATAAAAAAATAAATGGTATTATAATTGATAAGGGATATTAAAGTTGAGTACAAAAGATGGGTCTTAAGGACCCTAATAACTAAGAGACGACATGTTAGATGAATGTGACTAATAACACATCATTTGTAGATCTGCATTCATCTAATTAGGGATTTTGTTAGTATAGGAATTAGTTTCTCAGTAAATATGACTAAGGCGATTGCAGAGGTCTTTTGATCATAATGTAGCATGCAAATGAGACATTCATCGCAGGGAACAAATAAGCTGGGGATTGTTCCTAGAGTAGTAGTCTGACTTCGCTTGCTAGTACAAAGGGTGCGAGGTTATGGTGATCTGGGGATTCGACTACTTGCTTCATTGCTTGACTTCTACATACAAAGTTTCCTTTGGTTTATCTACGCTATTAAAGCATCTGTTGTTTCTTTCACTCCATAATTTGTATATATGACTCCTTTCTCGTCAATTGGTGTTAATTGGTTTGATATTAACAAATTAACCATTTAGGGAAGGTTGATTTTGTAGAATCTACTCCTGTGTTGGTACATTCCTATAGTATACCAAATCCAACACTTAAAAAAAGAGATAGGAAGTGGTTTCCCTCTCAGCCCTATATAGAAGGTAGGAGTCCTTTATATTAAGGAAGTTTATTATATCCTTAGTGGGAAGTCCATTCATTAGCGCTAACCACATGAGGAAGGAGGTCTTAGGTAAAAGGGATTTATTCCATACAATAGGATACCACAAAGCCAACCTTCATGCCTCTATTTTTTAGTAGTTCTTTACAAGACCAATTGGTAAACTTTGTTGAAGGATGCCTTCTCTAGATACGGTGATCTTTAGAGTTAGTTCCAAGACAATAATGAGGGATGATATGAGATATGAGGATGGGTAAATGTCCTAGTTTTAAGCCTGTTTCAGGTTGCAACTTTAACATCGATTGGGAGTTCCTCCAATAGTTGTGCACTAAGTTGTGATTGTATTAAAAGGCCTATGTTGCTCCAATTTTCATAATAGAAGGAAGCATTGTTATCATCCCTAATTATAAACTTGATGGAATTAACAAATATATCCTTAGTTTTTAGAATTTGAGACAAAGACCATGAGGGTCTAGTTACAAAAGATGGTTCTCAAATGCTTCTACCTTTGAGGATGTATCTATGAACCCATTTAGTCCATAGAGTGTGTGTCACCAGTAGCTTCCATAGCCTCTTAGCATTTAGGATTTTGTTTGTTCAGCTTGCCTTAATGATACCCAATTCCCCTTCTTCCTAGGGCTTGCATATTTTGTCCCATTTGACTTTAGCTAGGATTTTACCTTCTTTCCTGCCTCCCTATAAGAAAGTTCTTATAATTTTCTCAATCATCTTAATAATACATTTGGGGAGACCTGAATGAGCTATCCAATAGATATAGAGGGAGCTTAATACTAATTTGATCAACATTAGTCTCCCAGCATAAGATTGATCCTTATTTTCCTAGTGGTTGAGTCTTTTATGGATTTTCTTAACAAAGATATGCACTCCCTGAATCTTAGCTTCCTAGTAGACATAAGAAGTCCTAAATAAATGATTAGAGGTTGAATATACTTAAATCCAGATATACTTAAGAGTGAGTTTGCATCTACCTTGGCACTTATGGAGATGAGTTGGCTTTTATTGGGGTTGGCTTCTAATATAGAAAGGTCTTTGAATACCTTAAGGCAGGATGTGATTGTGTAGATGGACCTATAATTTGCCTTAGAAAAAACCTAGAGATCTTCTACAAAACATAAATTAGTAAGGTCAAGGGTCTTACACTTGTTATGATATTCAAAGTTGGGGTACAACGATATATAGTGTTTGATCAAGCTGGATATGACCTCCATACATAGTATCTCCTTATATCAAAACTTTGTAGCCCTTAAACAAACTGGTAGGTTCCTAGTTGATTAATAAGTTTTATGAGGTAAAAATTCATTCCTTGATCCAGTTGATGAATGTGTCTGGGATCCACATGTTTGTATCAGTTGCGAAATAAATTCCTATAAGACAGAATCAAAGGCCTTATTGAAGTCAACTTTTAAAGCACATCTCTTTGAAGCATTTTTCCTGACATAATGCTTTAGTAGTTCCTGCGCTAGTAATATATTATCACCGATCTCCCTTCTATCTAAGAATGCACTTTGTAGTTCATCAATTAGAGAGTTAAGAATTTTTGTTAATCTATTGGCCAATAGCTTAGAAATAACTTTATAAATGAAGTTGTAATAAACAATGGGCCTATAGTAGGATAAGGAGCTAGGGCAACTTCTTAGGTATTAAATATAAGTGAGTTTGTTGAATCCCTTTAGCAACTTTCCTTTTATGAAGAATCCATGAATTGCCTCAGTGACCATTTTTCTAATACAAGGCTATGTTTTTTGGAAAAAAATACCATTCAAACTATTTGGGTTTGGGGCCTTATGGGGGTTTAGATCAAAAACTAATTTCTCAATCTCCAGAGAAGTAATTGGGTAACATAAGAGAACTTTCATATTCTCATTGATTGGGTTATAGATAAAAGACTTAAAAAGAGAAAGGCAGATTTGTTAAAAGCCTGTTAACCTAGAAAGTTTATGAAGTAAGAGAGGGCTTCTTCCTTCAATTAATGTTAAAAGATCCTTAAACCATCTTCTTTAGTGAGGGAATCAATCATGTTGATCATGGATCTAGCCCTAATAGTATTGTGGAAAAATTTAGTATTCTTGTCTTCATTTTTTAGCCAATTGATGAGAGCTCTTTATCTCATTAAGTATTTATGATTTTTTAGGGCTTTTACATACTCTTTTAATGCCTTTTCCTCTTTTGATTTAAGTTAGGGATCTTCTAGGTTGGAATATAAAATTGCTTATGCTTTTACTAATATGTTTTTTTCTACTTCTATCAACTGCTTAGGACTAAAATTTCTTTTAGCATTGAGGTTCTTTATTTCCTGTTTGATTAATTCAAGTTTCCTTCCACAAATTTACATTTAGCTCCCTTTATTTCTTATTGCATGCATTTGGTGATTACCTCTTCAAATCATTTTTTCCTGTACTAAGAAGTTGTTGAATCTGAAAGGCCCCCTTTTGAATCTGTTGACATGTAGGTCTTGTATTATTATAGGACAGTGGTTTGATCTTCTCGAAGCTTTAAAAGTAGCTTTACAATTAGGATCTTATCTATCTAATCTTTATGAACTAGAGCACGATTAGGTTTCTTCCTAAGTAATTATGCTTGTTGCTCTAGGAATAAAACTAACCTTCCATCTTCAGAGCAGTTAAACCAATACTTTAGACATAGTCTCCGAGGTCTGCAAAGGAATTAGGGCCTACATGCCCCTAGATTTTATCTATTTGTAAGACAAAATTGAAATTCCCTAGAATAAGCAATGGCCCTTAAATAGTTAAGTGAATATCCTTTAATTTTCTCTATATTGCCTTCGTTTGAAAGTTGTGATTAGAGGCATAGATAAATGTGACATTTATTCTGTAGTTGCCTTGAAGTAGTGTTACTAATAAATGCATCATTTATTCATTAAAGTCATTCAGACTAGCTACTATATTTCTTGGATCATAAGCCACAATTATATACCCAAGATGGTGATGCTGATGTTTAGAGAGTAGAGTCTAAACACTAACTAAAACTCTCAATTTTGATAGCTTGTCCTATTTTATTTTATTGTATTTTCAAATAATCCCATCAAAATAGCTTTAGTTTCTTTAGTAAGTTCACCAACAACTGTAAGTTTATTGGGACAATTTATGCCCCTAGTGTTCCATGCAATAATGGACATTAGGGGGATAAGAAGGAGGAAGGGCACTTACCTTTGGATTTTCTTTTAGCTTTCTTTCTTTTACTGCTTTGGAATTCCTCTTTATCAGCCTCTGAGATTGCATTTCGTGATTTATTACCTAGAGAGGAGTTTGTGGCTTTCTCTAGTTGCTCTTTCTGTAGTTCCTTTAACATGTTGATGTTTGACCCTGTCCAAACTAATGCCTTGTCTCCATAACTATATGATATGGGTAGATTGAATATATGTCATGAGCTAGATTGTACTATGAGCTTGGCTTTATTAGCATTCTGGAAAGTGAAAAAATCTGGTTATTTTTCCAAGTTGTGTGAGCCCATTTATATGTTGCATGGTAGGGGTTTTGCAGTACAGAAAGAAGCCAACAATGGTTGTATTCCATACATTAACATATATGCCATGAGCTAGATTCGACCATGATCTTGGGTTCATTAGCATTCTGGAAAGTGAAAAGAATCTAGTTATTTTCTAAAACTAGTACTTCTTGTAACCCTATACTTTTCTAGGTTGTGTGAGCCCATTTGTTTATTACATGGTAGGGGTTTGTGGTACAAAAATAAGACAACAATATTTGTATTCCATACATTAACACCTTTTTTTTAAAACTTCAATATATGGAGATACAATAAATCCATTTTCACTACAGGCTTAGGGGGAGTAGTATTGCAGGAGAGTTTTAGCATAATCATCTACCACTTTCCTCCAATTCATCTGAGGGGTTTGAAATTGTGGTGCTGAAGTAGTTTGGGATGAGCTACTGGATGTAGAAGGGGTTTTGCTCAACTTGTTGGAAGAGAAAAGGGAGGAGTGGAAATTCCATTTCCAACTTGTCGAAGGCTGACTATAACACCCCCTATACGAAACTTGCAACCACCCACATTTATGGCAACCAAATTCTTGTACAAACAGTCATGAAATACATTTATATTCACTTATAGGGATTGACATCACACATTTGTCTATTCAATGATGTATATATACATATTACAAAATTTTATATCACTTTTATCATTTAAGAGTAGTATTACATCTTTGAATTTTCATGATAATCTAAAAGAAATATTACGTATAACATAAATTCTTAGTTACAAATTGTTACATATACAATCATCTTTAACTAAAAAGATACAATATAAAAGTACATTTACTACTAACGATTGGCCTTGGTCCCTACAGATTCCTTGTACCTCACTCTTGTTACTTGGACCTACACGGATTAACACCTGTGCTAAGCTTGAAAGCTTAGTGGAGAAAAACTTATTTTGGATGACCACTTATATCAGTCATCCGCCAAGCACACACATTCATAAATATCATAAAGTGTATAAATGGTGATGCATAATTAATCAAGGTACATAATGCAAATATGCTTCAATGTATTATTCATATACCAAAAATTCACATTTATAAACTAAATATTAATATTCAATGCTCATTAATACAAATTATCAAAACAACTGCTCATCGTTACAAATTATCAATATGATCAATACAAATGCTCATCAATACCAATTATTCATGTTGTCATGCTTTATTTCTTAT
>JANZLY010000006.1:3739349-3750669 GCA_026770305.1 Erythroxylum gonoclados | reverse complement strand
ATTTGCAATTCCTCTTCTCGATGCCTCGGAATTGCTTTTGAGAGAAAATTGGGAAACAAAGTATCTTTGTCTTGATAAATGATTTCTTTTCCAATTGCTTGCTATTCTCGTTTTATGTTACAACAATCCCATGGCTATTGGGATATTGCTTCCTCAAGTTTCATGCTTCAACTTTGGCAAAGTTCCAGTTTTTTTTTTAATATCAGTTGATGGTTCAGGAAGTTGTGTTTATTTGGAAGCTCTTCATTTTTTACTATTCCTTTAAGTTTTAGAGCAGTCCATGCTCACAAAGATTGTTTTGTTTGCAGATCTTTTCAAGTTGGGAGAGAAAAATTTCTAATTCCTTGGCTTTTTGTGATAAATCGTAAGAGTTCTGAGGTTCCAATGATTGATGTGCATTTGGTAAGATGTTGTTTCACTCATGCGGCGTTTCTTTTCTCGTGTCTTCTTAAGGCACATTATTGCTTATCCGGTGAAGGACTTCATATAAGTGTGAATTAGTCCTTCATGTTCCTGGATTTCTCATATTGGTAGTTTATGTGATCAGCTATGACTAATTGAGATGGTTGTTGTTTTTATATGATGCAGAGGTACTCAGGGAATGATCTACTTGGTGTCACTGCCAAAGTTGTAGATATGCCTCACCGTTGTATGCAATACTAGTTTTCTACTATTTTGTCTTTCTGTTTCTATATTTCAACTCGTCCTTGAATGTGCCCTGTTCTTGTAGTGATTTTCAAATTCACTGTTGTCTATGGTGATGCCCCTAATCAGTAGGGATGGTAATGGGCGGCCCATAGGCCTAGATTCAAGTGTTTCAATGGGCTGACCCATGAGTCAGGCCTAGGCCCAGGCTGGCTAGAGTCGTAACTATTCTAAGCAAAACGACATTGTTTTGTTTAGAAGAGTTGGCCTCGGGTAGGCCTAGGCCAGGACAACTCAGACCTAGTCTCAATTTAAAAAAAACGTTGTTTTATGCTTTTAATTTTAAAAAAAGTATTTAAAAAAAATTCCATTGCCATCCCTACTAATCAAACCTAGACAGTTGTTTGTATGTGTTGTGCTATTAGAGCCTATATTTAGTATGGATCTTTACATTTCCATATATGGTTCACGATCGTGTTTTGCCTTAACAGATATCGAAATCCATCCCAATATCCGCCAACAATTCTGGGACGCTCAGCATTGGCCTAAACATATTCTTGCGAGATACACATGGTTAGAATCTCTCATTTTGGAATCCAAACATCTGAAATTTTCTTTTGGTTTCTGAGATTTGCAGAAATGTTCCCTAGGTTCTGAGTATTTGGTTTAATTACCTTCACTTTGTATGCTTTTAAGGAAAAGAATCCCCATCTTGTTGCTCCATGGTGATGCATTGGCAACGAACCATTTAACTTTTCATGGGTGGATGGGCAGCATACTTTTATATGAACAGAATATTAAAGCTGAAAACTGAAATGTAATGGGTATAGGATGATTATATCAGGTTCAAGCCTTCTCCTTATTTCTAGACGGATACCCATGCTGTATAGACCTTCCTTTGCATTTTGTGCTGCTATGAATAACCTGCCAACAATATGGCTTGGATGCATACGCTACTTTTCAACAATTACCAAAAAATGAGAATCCGGCTTCATATATAGACACGGTTTCTAGTTGCATACACTATTTTTTAGTCTGATGGTCTAGTTGAATGACCTTAAATTTGATTACACCCAAACTGGAGGCAAATTAACTCTTTTGGGCCTTGAGTTGTCATTTTTACATAAATAATACCTTAATGGCTAACATGTTTGGTATAGGAAAGTGGTTAGAAGCTGACAGTCAGAAATAACTTTGGTTTTTTTTTTCTGTTTTTTTGTGCGTATGACAGGGAGGAACAATCAGAGATAGATGTTACTTCTGGATTTTACGTGTTGTTTGGATCAGGTAAATCATCTGTGCTCAAGTCAAGGCAGAGGTTTATTGTTATGACAGCCTGTTGTTTGTACAAATACATTCTGTTTGAAAATGGAAATGTGCCACTTAGAAGATCTGCTCATATGTCTGTGTCTAAACAGGGTTATTGATGTCTCTTATTCTCTCAATATACGTCTTACAGTCTTCGCGAGACAAAATAGCAAGGTATTGTACTTTGACCCTGTAATTTGGAAGTATTATGATTCATTGCACAAATAACGAAAAGAATTCCAAGCCACTTAATGTCCTTTATCTAAGATTAGAACTTTCCAACTCTTTCTAGGTTTGTGAGGGAAACTGTTGTAGAAAGCAGCATTCCTGCTGGAGAAGTGGCAAAGGTTGAGTGAGGGAGATGACTATTCAGTGCGTATTCTTGCAAGTACAGGTTGTTTTCCTGTAATGTTTCGCTCAACCAGTACCCATATGAAATCTGAATCTTGAATAGAAAAATACCCCAATAGAGTGAAATCAAAACCTTAGACTCTTCCATTGTACGAACTGATGATTGTAACAACTAATCTTCTAGCATGTTTCAGTTTGATCATAGTTAGAAACATGACATATTTTTCAACAGAAGATTTTTTTAAAATCATTTTTCATAAGAAATACAACCTCCAAACTCAGGGATCTTATTTTCCATCAAAATCTTCCCCTTGTTGAAACGATGATATCTGCTAGCCTTGGACCCATGAAGTGGCATCATACATCTTTATCCGAGTAATACAGGGTTCTGAACTGCTGATACAAACATGGCAACAGCCAATTTCTACACAAGTAACAGGTCCAAGTAGGTACTCTCTCTGCTATAAAGCCCATGTGAAAGTGAGGCCAATTAAAACATAAAGGAAAGTGAGATCGAACCATTAGTCAAAAACTAGTTTATTGGCCTGTTTACTTTACAATTCTTAAAGTTTTTCTTTAAACAAAAAAACAATAGCAGCTTTACAATATTATATGAGATGCTAGCTAGTGAACAACTATAACATGATTATGCCTTTATGTACCCTTTTTTCTTCAAACTTTGGTCCCTGTTTTCATGGATGAGGTAACATATACTATTCATCACCAACCAGAAAAAGTGAAAATGACCCAATTGAACTCATCAACACATGGTCCAATCTGTTTTATTTTGTTTGCAAGTGGACTATTAGACAAATTTGTATATAAGAGAGAGCCATAGCTATATCTACTAGCCATGAGAGGAAGCCATATAAGACAAAAGTCGATAGCCTTGTTCTTCAATGATACAAAACTAAAACTGCTAACTCAATGCTAGAGTAACTGTTCTTGTTACCCAAACTTTGACAAGTACAGGTGTTGTTGTGGCAATTCAGGGCAGAAGAACTTAGAAAAAAAATAGTTATCGTGTGCCTCTGTATAAACCATTTTCTTTTTGAAACCTAAAAGTGATAACCCACTTACTAATCACAGGTTTTGAGGTGGGGTTAGGACAGAAAATTCGTATCTTAATTAGCATGCAAGTGGCAAAGAGGATTTTGGTTGGTCCCCACTACAGAGATTCATTCATGGGACAAGTCCATTATTCAATGCTGAGACATAAATACCATTGTGGGCATTTATATATATATATATAGTCTGAGTAGGATATGATCATCCAGTGCAAAAAATGCCAATATGTGGACCCAAAGTCTTGACATTGCTTCCTGTAAGTAGGAGATATGCCACTCAAGTTTATGTAGTTTAATTGGCATGTGGTCCCAAAAATAATGCATTCTGTGTTAATTATTAATGTGTTCCCACATCATGTCTAGTTTTTGCCAATATGTGGACCCAAAGCAAGGAATTGCTTGATGTAAGTAGGAGATATGCCTTTGTTTATGTAGTTTAATTGGCATGTGGTCCCAAAAATAATGCATTGTTAACGTAAATATTAATGTGTATTTGTAGGATGAATCAAAAGCCACAATATATACTGGAGATACATTATGGTGGTACGTATGAGATAAAAGGCAGATGCAAAAAGTATATCGGTGGTGACACATGTTACATGGAGCTAAACAATGTAGACATGTTGGGTTACTACAGGTTCACGAGGGAAGTAAAGAAGTTTGGCTTTACAAATGTTGCAGGATTGCATTTTGTGCATCCTGAAAAAAGCCTTGCTGATGGTCAAAGATTGTTATGGGACAATGACAGTTTCCTGGACATGTGTAGGCTATTAAGGAAGTACAAGCTTGTGTCTGTTTATGTGGAGCACATAGTGCATTCCCATGAAGTTATTGAACAGTTGGATGGACCTGAGACTAATGAGGCAGAAGACATTGATACTAGAGGTAGTGTTGGGCAAGCTGCGACTTCCACTACTAATGCTAGAGCAATGGATGCATGTTTAGGAATTAGAAATGTGGAAAGTGGTGGTGTGGAAGGTGGTGGTCATGAAGCTGGTGAAGAAAGCGATGGTGATATAGATGAACATGCTTGGTATGATGCTGAAGAGGATTTGGTGGATGTGCATTGTGAAGAAGAAGATGATGATGAATTCCAAGCAGCTAGGAGTAATGTAAGGGAGTCTGTTAGAATAAGAGATGAGGATGGGAGTGATGCTGATGAGGTAATACCTGTTGAAGTTGTTGGTGAAGTTGACGATATGGATAATCAAGGCCAGGATTTAGGTCAAACAGAGGGTATTGGTGGTGATCATGATGATGAAATGGATTCAGAGGAAGATTGTGATGGCAACGTACCAGGAAATGAGAGTGATTATCCTAACTCAGAGGATGCAGGCAGTTATAGCTCAAGTGATGAGGATGGTGAAATGGTTTCGAGGGGACAGGGGAGGACAATTTTTTATGATCCCACAGCTACAATTCCTAATTTTTCTGTGGGGATGGTTTCTGAAAGCCAAAAACAATTCAAAGATGCTGTTAAGAAATGAGCCTTGATCAAAAGATACTCATTAGCATATGTTAGGAATGAACCAAGGAGAGTGAGGTACAAATGCAAGCCAAAACGTATTCGTATGGGTGGCCATCGTAGATGTCCATTTGTTCTTCATGCTAGTTTCAACCAAGAAGAACAATTCCAAATAAAAACTTTTAAGAACAACCACAGATGTTTTGGCACAAATCACATAGGGCTGATGAAAAGAAAAGATATAAAGAAATTGGTAAAGGAGAGAATCTTAGAAGAACCAAGGATAACTCATAAGAGATTGAGAGATTATGTCAGAAGTCATTTTCTTTTGAATGTATCTGAAGGCACGATGGGGAGGATAAAAAGAGAAGTGATGGAGGAGGTCAATGGTGGATTTGTGGCTGAGTATGGAAAATTGCATGATTATGCAATTGAATTAGAAAAGAGCAATGAAGGAACAACTACAGAAGTGGTGGTAGATGATAATAATGCTGATAAGATACCATATTTCAAAGCATTCTATGTATGCTTCCAAGCTTGTAAAGAGGGATGGAAAGATGGATGTCGGCCAATAATTGGCATTGATGGATGCTTTCTGAAGCATAGGTGTAGGGGACAGTTATTAGCTGCCGTTGGTAGAGATGGAAACAATCAAATGTTTCCGATTGCATGGGCTGTAGTTGACTTGGAGACTAAGAAGACATGGAAATGGTTCCTTGAGCACTTGGTATCAGACTTGGAGATTGCTGACGAAGGGCAAGGATTGACTATCACATCTGATATGCAAAAGGTATGTCTGGTTTTAATGGTAGTATTAACCTTATTTTGTCTTAGGTTTCTGGTAATTTAATGAATGTTGATTACAAATGATATCATGTATGTAGGGAATTATTGCAGCAATCGATGTTGTTTTGCCAAATGCTGAGCATAGGCAATGTGCAAGGCACATATATGCTGCTTGGCAAAAAAAGTGGAAAGGTGAGGAAAGGAAAATTCAGTTCTGGAATTGTGCAAGGGCCACTTTTGTTCAACAGTTTAAAAAGGAGTTAGAGGAACTTGATAAGATGGGTAAGGGGATTGTTGAAGATGCTTTGAGTTATGGTGAAAGATCATGGTGCAAGGCCTTTTTTAGCTTTGAGCCTAAGTGTGACATTGTCGACAACAACCTTACCGAGACTTTTAATGGGTGGATTTTGCCTACAAGGACCAAGCCTATTATTTCAATGCTTGAAGAAATTAGAATAATGGTGATGACTCGTATTCAGGTTAAGAGAGATTTTGCCGCTAGGTGGAGAACTTTCATTGCTCCAAGGATAGTTAAGGTGCTAGAGAAGAATAAGAAAGAATCATTTAATTGGCAATTTGATTTTAATGGAGATGATGGATATGAAGTTTTTCAAGGAGAGACAAAACACATTGTCCTTACCACTACTGACACTTGCTCATGCAGATCATGGGAGTTGATTGGGATCCCTTGTATTCATTGCATTCCACCACTATATAGAGAGGGGGTAGATCCTGAAACCAAAGTGAATGCTTACTACCACAAGGATACTTATATGAAGGTGTACAGTCATATTATTCAGCCAGTGAGAGGACAGATTTTTTGGGAGCCAAGTGGTAAGCCAGCACCTCTACCACCTGTTATTGAGAAGAAGCCTGGAAGACAAAAGCAAAATAGAAGGAAGGATAAAGATGAACCAAAGAAGAGTGGTAGGATATCTAGAAAAGGTGGGATGAAGAGTTGCAAGAACTGTGGTGAAATTGGCCATAACTCAAGGACTTGCAAAAAACCAAAGAAGGTTGCTTTTGAACAGGTTGAGTGTTTACACATATTGTGTGTATTTTTTTTCTAAAGTTTGCTTAACTCCATTCAACTTGATAATATTTTGTTTGTTTGTTATGCAGAGTCAAGGAAAGAAGAATTCTATAGCCCAAAATAAATTTGCTCCAAGAATTGTTATTGATGAAGGCAGATCAGCTGCAAATCCTAGCAGTGACACCATAGCTGGTGAAACAAGTACTCAGACCAAAGACAAAGGAAAACAGATTGTTGGGGAAACATCAAAGCCTAAAAAACCATCCAAGAAAGGTATTCCAGCTATAATAAAAGACATTCATGGAGAAAGACCTTCAACAAAAAAGAAATAAAAAATAACTTATGTGAATAGGCCATCAATGAAAGATGGTCATGGGGTCTGTTATGCAGACAGTGGTGCTGTCATTATGAGGGTAAGTTATTTCTCAACTTATTTAATAATATGTTTTGGCATGGAAATGGTTAGTTGCTGGACAGTCTCATATTTTTAATCGTTACTATTGCAGAGTGGCCTTCACGAGACATTGGTACCTGCAGCAAAGAAGAGTAAACCATCTGCAACAAACTATGCTCCTGGTTTCAGTACTCATCTGGCACTAAATAAATGGGGTTTAAAGTGGCAAAACAACCCAGCTATCACATTAGGAACTCTTCAACAGCAAAAGGTTGTTAGGCTTCATCAAAGGAAAATGTCCTCAAACCAAGCAAGTGAAACCCCTTCAACACAAGCTAGTGCCACACATGGATCCAATTGACGCAGAATTTTTAATAGTAATCATTGATGTTTAAGTTATCATTTTTGCGAACATATTGGGAGATTACTATTATTATTATTATTATTATTATTATTATTATTATTATTATTATTTATAAATATGTTGGGAGATGATTTATACGTAAGCTATGGCAAGGTTTGACATTATTTAAGCTCATTATGCCTTAAACAATATTAATATTATTGTTATTATTAATAAATTCCTTAATAATATTAAATATTATTATTATTAAATTCCTTAGTAATATTCTCGTCGGTTTTAATGATATTAAAAAATAAGAAATTGATATATTATAACAAGGATAAGAGTAAGTAGACAATTAAGAAATATCAACAAACATAATATTTTTATTATTGATTTTCATGGAGTTATTTAATAATAATTATTTAACTTTTAAAAGTGTATTAATAATACAGTCTCGCGAGGGCGTTCTTTGGCCGAGCAGCGCGCCCTTTGGTGCGCCCTATGGCAATCGGTCGGCCTCTTGTCGATCGGTTGACCTTTGCCGATCGGTCGCCCTTGCCGATCGGTCGGCCTCTTATCGATCGGTCATGGCATATTAGTAAGCTTTCTTGAACAGGGTTTTGGTTTTGTAACACTTGATATTCTGCAAGGCAATGCTGTCATGCAAGTAAAACATGCTTTCCTAAGGCGCATAGGCCGGATCATACAATCGAGACGCAAAATTTCAGCCCAATATAAGCACAAAGTGAGACCTCTAGATATGATATGATCCTCCCTTTTTGCTTTATAGTGATTTGTGAGCATCTTGAGTTCTGAGCCCCAGAACGTTACGAGGACAAGCATAAATGCAAAGCTACGATGGACTAGACGTGAAAATGTCTGATCCATTTGTACGAATTGTGCACATATTCTGGTTTGCAAGTGAAGGTTTGGCAGATAGAATTTCAATAACTGCCAAAAAATGGGAGCAATTAGAAGCGTGGGCCTCGCAACGAAGTTTTCTTTAGCAATGACTGGTTTTTGGGCTGAATACTTGTGGGTGTTGGTGTGATTATTATTACCACTGTTAAAGATGCTTGATCTTTTAATTAATATTATTATCTCCATGAATTACGCCTCTTCATTGCACCTTCCTTCTGCTTTTAAATAACTGTACCTATCTCTTGCTGTCACGAGGTGCGACTTGCGAGTGCTGTTTGAGTTATAGAATGAACATCTTTCTTCCTTTTCTTCTTTTCATAGTACAAAATAGACGCAATGACAAGTTGGTGACAATGATAATTTAATTATTTAGGCAAGAATTGGTGAGATTTTAATTTTCTTAGTAAGATGTTGCTGTCTGCAACTTTAATGTATTGTAAAATATATTAGTGAGATTTAATCTCTTTTTTTATTATTTTAATGAATGAGTTTCAAATGGAAGAGAATAACTATTTCTAGAGTTTTTCCTAGTTAAGTTAAAATTCAACTTAAAGAGTCAAATTAGAAACTATTGATAAGAACATGTATAATTGATCATAAAGTGTGTTGTCATTCATAATATCTTTAGTGCAAGAACGAAGATGAAAGCTTCCATCGCCCGCAAATCAATGGTTCATATGTCTTGTGTGATATGTTTCTTCTTTATGATTCTCTTACCTCAGTTTGGTGGTGGCGGCAACCTCACCAAGGACATCTTTCTTTTGGGTGGTGAATCTAACATGGTGGGTCAAGGAGGTGTATTCAATGGAAAATGGGATGTCTACCAGCCGCCAGAGGTGAGACCTAATGCAAAAATCCTCAGGCTCAATGCTATGGGGAAATGGGAAGTAGCTGCCGAGCCACTTCATGCTGGCATTGACATAGAAGGCAGTTGGGGGGTTGGTCCAGGAATGGCATTCGCACATGAGCTTTTAGCAACTGGTTCAGGGTCTGGAGTTATTGGTCTAGTCCCATGTGCAAGAACCAACAGTCGTATAGTTAACTGGCAACATGGAAAGTTTTTCTACAAGGAATTAACCAGGCGAGCGAATGAGTCATTACAGGAAGGTGGTACAATTCGAGCACTGCTATGGTACCAAGGGGAGAGTGATACCATTTTCCAAGAGGATGCTGATGGATACAAAGAAAATACTGAGAAGTTCTTTAAAGATTTGCACTCTGATCTTAACATCCCACCACTACTGATAATACAAGTAGATTGATGTTACTCAAGTTCTACTGCAATTTATATAGATCGGTACTGTTAGGAAATGTGAGATGTATTTATCTGCTTACTCTCATAGACTCTCTCCACTTGCAGGTGGCAATCGCATCAGGAAAAGGCAAGTTCACCGACCGGATCAGGAATGATCAGCTAGAAATAAAACAACCACATGTGAAGCTGATCGATGCCAAGGGATTGCCCCTTGGAAGAGATCGCCAGCATCTCACAACTGATGCTCAGGTTCAGCTTGGTCAACAATTGGCTCATGCTTTTATTGGCTCCTAAGCTCTCTTGTTAGCTCTATCTCATGGCCAAGTAGCTAGGCAGCATAGTTGAAAGTTATTCAAAGCAGCAACTTGGATGTTTCTCTTCTCATGAATCAAAATACTTCATATTACTTAGTGCCATGGGCATTTGGAATTTGGATGCTTTGCTGTTCCTTAATTTTTTAGCATTAATATGGTCACAAGCTAAATTCAATTTGAGCTCCGCAAAATATCTTCATCGTTATCATTACACTCAGTTGAATTTTGCACCAATGCAAAATTTACGAAAGTATAATAATACACGGCCTTATTTTTATAAAGTGGAGATGCTGTTTTTTAAATTATGTTATCTTTCATCGCCCTTTTTTTTTCTTTATCTCCTTCTACATAACTGCTTATTGAAATTGAATTCAGGGTATGTAGGTAAAAGAGGCTGAGAGAAGTCAATGTTTGAGAAAAGAACAGATTAATGTACAAGATATTTTTTTTGATGTAATGTACAAGATATTACTTACAAAAAATCAAAACTCACGGGAGAGCATTTTTAGAGAAATTACACAGAATTTGGACCCAAACCCTTTTAGAAGTCATGAAATGGATTTCCAAAAGGCTGAATCCCAGATTCTGACCCTGAACAGATGCCTCATGCCTGTTGTCGATGGGCAGATAACTACTGTTTGGAACTTTAATCATTGTGGTCGTTGTGTCAACCCCGATGATTTCCTAACGCAAAACCATAAAAGAGCATGTGTAACTATTACGGCAAATAATGAATATACATAAAATCCATGCAATCGGATATTCTGTCAGGAGTCAGGACTAAACTTCCAAGCCAAATCTTCAATTGCTGACTTGGCAGCATTTAAGCCCCAGCAACTTATTCATTCATTTACGCACCTTCCAAGCCAAATCTTCAATTGCTGACTTGGCAGCATTTAAGCCCCAGCAACTTATTCATTAATTTATGCACCATATCTCATTCACCAGATCAGATTTGTTCACGCATCTCACTTCAGTCATTTGATACAGAAACAGGAATCCATTTGTACGGAACATAGGAAAATGGCGGTTACGTATTCATGGAACTTCCTGTCTCATGCCAGTACATCAACTCCGTCCAATGTCAGGTGCAAAATCTCTCTGCCGTCATTCTTTGCCACACCCCATCTTTTTCGTTATGACAACAGACATGCCAAAAGATTTGTCATAGCCGTCACCATGGTGGACACGAGGCCCACCGTGCTCGTCTCCGATAAGCTTGAAGAGGCAGGGCTTGAGCTCCTCAGAAGATTCTCCAATGTTGACTGCTCTTACAACCTCAGCCCCGAGGAGTTGTGTACAAAGATCTCCCTTTGTGACGCGTTGATAGTCAGGAGTGGTACTAAAGTTACGAGGGGCATGTCGCAGGAGGATAAGTCGTTCAACTTCATAAGCGGCTTGAAAGGTTAGGCATAAATGGAGCTTTGGAGGTAGA
>JANZLY010000006.1:2773710-2785176 GCA_026770305.1 Erythroxylum gonoclados | reverse complement strand
TTAACTTCTGATTTTATTGTAGAAAATTACAAAAAGTTTAAAAGATCTATTCAACCCCCCCTTCTAGATCGCTTACATTAAGTGCATATGCATTCCTTGCAATGTGTATAAAATCATAATTCATAATTCATAATTCATAATTCACGTGTGTATGCTGATGATATGCATGTGAATGAAATGCAATTCATGAATTCCCAATGACAACTAAAGCTCTAACCTTCAATATGGAGAACGAGTATTACACTTATGGTATTTTAGTTTGGTAAAACTCGTTCCTCTTGCCATTAACTTTCGTTAAAACTTTTAACTGAAAACTTTAAAATGATGTTGTTTTCAACATATAGTATTATACGTGACACCACACGTAACATTAAATGACATTATTTTAAAGTTCATAATTGGGATTCTTAACGCAAGTTGACATAGAAGAAAATGTGTTATAAAATTACTATAAGAAATTTATTGATATTTTTTAAAAGTCAAAGATATATTGATAATATATAAAACTGTAAGATGTCCAACGAATTCAATTCAAAATAATTTTATTGAAGTATGGTTTCACTCGTAGACATTCATTTTGAAATGTCATTATTGGTGATTTCCATTTAGATATTTACCCATTTGAAAACTTTTGTTAGCAATATTTGTAAGAGATCATATAATTACAATTTACAAAAGGGAGTAGAATTTTCTTTCTAATCAACAACATTTTATTGTTAATTTTAAGTTGTAGTTTCTTCTAGATTATGATATCAACCACCAATATAATTTTTTAATCAATACCTATTATCAATCTTATTTCTTGCTATTATATTTATCTAATAGAAATCAATTTAAGAAATTAATTACTTAATTATCATTTTAGTGATTTTCATGACTAGTATAATTAATGTTGAAATGCCCAAATGATGTAGTTTCTCAAAATTCCAGTTTTGGCGTAGTTGCTTTAAACTATTTCTGATGGTTGCTTAATAGAAAGCAACCGTGTTAACAATTGTTAATTTTTCAGAATTAAAACACAAACAGAAAAATTAAACATGCAACGAATAAATTAACAACTAAAATTTAGTAACGTAGTTCGACACACCCGATATATGTCTACAGGGCCCTCAACTAGCTTAATCAACTTTCACGGTAATATAATAGTTTTACCCAAGGCTTTACTGAGCTGACACCATTCACCCTTTGACACTATTCACTCATACTCATATCCCGTTAAAGTATTTCACTCCCAATAACACGATCACCTCAAGCTAACCTCAACATAGGATTTTTGTAACAACGAAAGATCATGAATATAAAAGTATAATCTTAAGTGATTGAAACAATAACAACATGAATAAAAGAAACACTTGAGATAAAAACACTCTCTTAAATGTGAAGCTTCATCAATCGAGATTGTGGGAGGCTGTCGAACAACATCTGTTGTGAACTTTTGAGAATAATCACTTGATAGTTCATACACAACAGCTTCAAAAGGCCATCAATTAGATATATGTTTCACCATCGAAACATCCCAAAAATACAGTTGCACATTTGACACAATTACTACTTGCTTTTCCCTCACACAAAAATGATAGAGCAGCTATCAAATAGATTCATGTTATATAGAGAAATGCAGCTACTCAAGAAATAGCTCAAATCACCAAACAAAATATGCTGCATCTCTATCTCTAATTATTCACATACATATCTAAGTCCTATCTTTTTTAGGATTCAATCTCAAGTATAATTCCATTAAATCTTATCTTATCCAAGATAGAGAAATCATATCCCAAGTGGGATTCTTATGACATATGATGTATCAAATATATCCAACTACAAATAATGTCCAAAATAATTAACTAGATATCTTAGCAAAGTATCTTGAAATTCACCCCCTCCCCCGGTTTTTGGCATTATTTGTCACATATAAGAACTCTCCCTAAATATGATAATTGGATACTCCCCATGAATTGAACAATCATAATAATGAGTTCCAAATAGTATCAGAGTCAAAAACAAATGTCAAGGTCACATGCGATAGTCATTAACAACACATCAACAACGCAAATAAAGCAAAAAATATCCAAATAAACAATAATACAAGCATCCAATTTTCTCCTCCTTGGGACAAAAAAATGCCAAAAGCAAGACTAAGAGTCATGGAAAGCCGAGCGAAGAACCCTATGCTTAAGTTGGCAAAAGAGCATTCAAACCTGCTTGAAATACTCCCTCAATCGATCAATTTCAGAAAAGAAAGCAGCATTGCTATTAACAATGGATGCAGCAGATGGTTCAGATGGCCTAGAAGATGAGTAGGTCAAGTCTATTACCTGAGCTTGCTTATTGAAATTTAATATGTGAGGCGAGAAATTCAGCAGAGACACTGGCTTAAGTTTGGTAAAATTTGTTCAAGGAATATCATGTGGATATAGAAATTGTGTAATTATGCACGAAAAATATAACAAGGACTGATGTTTGCTCAACTGCAATCATAGCCTCAATGATAAGTCACTCCAAATTAAAATTAACCCCGGTATCGATTGCATAAACCAGTTTTGCCTGAGCCAAATAGACTATCATGGTATGTGTACTCGATAACCAATTGGCTAGTAAAAGCTTATGAAGCACAAAATATTTTTGAGACAACTCAAACACATGAAGTGTAGCAGAAGATGGCCAAGCAGACAATTTTCCACCCATCATCACATTAGCCAACATATCATTTATCATAATAAAATCACCCTCATATAATTGATCACCAATTAAATTATCAAAACCCAAAAATGCATTCAACCGATTCAGATCAATTCTAACCAATGTCCCCCTCACATAAACTAGATGATAACACAAAACAAACTCATCCAATACACCCTTATAAAGATTGTAATAAAATTCTTGAACAAATTCAGCATCATAATGTTTTGGCAATAATGCAGCAGTTAACAGATTTCTTTAAGTTAATAAGACATCCAAATGAAATTATTGATATTAAGATAAATTTATATGATGGTCAAGAACAAACTCGGTATTAGTAATTGAGTTCTATTTCTGTTGTGCCGCAGAAGAGTAAAATTTATGAGATAGAGCATCATCCACTGAAATCTGAACAGGTGTCTATTGGCGAGGCAACTAAATTGATTTATGGGCAATGTGTTTCACCAATTGTTAGGAAGCAGAAGGAGTAGCTTTTGGTTTAGACACAATCGAAGGTGCGGGAGTAGGAGGCTCAATAGGAGCATCCTCCGAGGCAGAGGAGTCAAACGATTTTGTAATCATGTGAGACAGAATTTGGTGTACATCATCATCAATAAACGATACTTAAATGGAGGGAGGATCAGGAATGTCGATGGGTGTTGTCGAGGAGGAGCCAGCTTAGGATATTACCGTCCCAGGAGGTGGGTGTTGTCGGAGACGATTGGAATGCCTAGGTGGGTATGTGGTGGATGGTGGAGATGCCTCTTATTGCCGCTCCAAGAGATGGAAAGAAGATTGACGTTTGGATTTTGCCCAATTGAGGCTTTAAACAAAGAGATGGTTGATGCAAATGATGGTGAGGTGCGACGGTGAGAGAGAGAACCTAGAGAGCCAAAAGGAAAATGTGGTTGTGAGAGAGAAAAAGTAATCGAAAATGGAGGAGAGAGACAAGCTAATTTTAAGGCAAAATTTCAAAAATGAGGAAAGGGGGAAAGAGGTGTGTGACTGTAAGTTAAAAAAGTAAGAACAAAAAAATTAGGTATTTTTATCCATTGATGATTTTTTCCCTTTTTTAAAACTATATAGAAATACATAAAAAATGTAAAGCACACAATCCCAAAAGCCCCTCGAAGAAATTCTAATTTGATCGAATCAAGAGTTTTCGTAAAAATACCGGTCAGTTGCTTTTTAGTTGTTACATATGAAAGAACTATAACTTTAGTCTCCACAAGCTCTAGAATGAAATGATATTTCAAGTCAATATGCTTGGTTCTTGAATGTTGAATCGAATTTTCGAGATGTCTATGGCGCTCTTGTTATCACATATAATCGTCAACACATTTTAAGCAACTCCATTGTTTTCCAACATTTACTTCATCCACAAAAGTTGAGAACAACAACTACTGGCTGCAATATATTCCGCTTCTATTGTCGACAATGAGATGAAGTTTTGTTTCTTATTATACCATGAAATCAGTTTGTTACCAAGAAGGAAAGAAGCCCCTGATGTACTTTTTATGTCGTTTAAATTTCTGGCTCAATCCGCATCATTATAACCAGCTAGATAAGACGTAGAGTCACATGAATATCATAATCCAAACTAAAAAGTATTACTGATGTACCTGATGATCCTCTTTACTGTTGTAAAGGGAGACTCTTTAAGGTTGGATTGATAACGAGAACATACTCCCACACTATAACAAATATCAGGTCTACTCGCGGTTAGATAAAACAAACTCCCAATAATGCTTCTATATAAACTTACTTCAACACCTTTGCCATGATCATCTTTATTCAACTTTGTTGACACACTCATAGGTGGTTTAACATGCCGTGCATTCTCAAGGCCAATTTCTTCACCAATTTCTTTTCATATTTGATATGTGACACAAAGATGTCACCTTTTACTTGCGTGATTTGTAATCCTAAAAAGAAATTCAATTCTCCCACTATACTCATCTCAAACTCATGTGTCATCATCTCTACAAAGTCGTCCACCATCTTCGGATGAGTGGAGCCAAACACTATATCATCAACATATATTTGTGCAATAATCAAATTAGATCTGAATTGTTTAAGAAATAGATTCTTGTTTATGCTACCTCGTTCATATCCTTTATTTAGTAGATATTGGGTGAGTCTCTCATACCAAGGCCTTGGCGCTTTCTTGAGACCATAAAGAGCCTTTTTGAGCTTGACTACATAATCAACATGTAGTAAATCAACGAAACCCTTTGGTTGTTCAACATATAACTCTTATGGTTAAAATCCATTCAAGAACACACTCTTCACATCCATTTGGTAGAGTATGAATCCTTTCACACACGCTATGGCCAAAAGAAGTCTAATTGACTCAAGTCTTGCCACTGGAGCAAAAGTTTTATCAAAATCAATGCCTTCGATTTTAGAGTATCTTTGAACAATTAACCTGGCCTTATTTCTTCTCACATTACCTTTGTCATCAGTTTTGTTGTGAAATACCCATTTTACTCTAATCACATTCACATTTGATGGTCTTGGCACTAATTCCCAAATATCATTTCGAGCAAATTATGTTAACTCATCCTACGTAGCAGCTATCTAGAATTCATTTTGTAATGCTTCTTTCATATTCTTTGGTTCAAATGAAGAAGTATAACATAAAAATCCTGTAAGTTCCCGATAATCATCCTTTTTCTTTCTATTGTTTTCCTTCTATCACTAACTTCACCAATCACGTTCTCAATAGGATGACTTCATCTGATTCGTGATGGGGGATCTTTGTTAGAATCAACTTCCCTTGAATCTTCTTTATTTATAAAGATTATTTCTGCATAAGGTGCCTGGTTGGTTTCTTCCTCCAAAGCAACTAACTGGTCTTTTATCTGGCCAGTTTCTTTACTAGCAGCAACTAACTGTAAATTTTGGCATATTATGGTTTTTGCTTCTTTGCTTCTTTGTTATGATTTGTGAGGTTGATTTTGAAGATTTTCATCTACCGCTTTATCAATTATTTGATACTCATCATCTGTCACAACATTTACGGATTACATCATTGTCTTAGTTCTTTGATTGAACACACGATATGCCTCACTATAAATTAAATATCCAAGAAAAATGCTTTCATCACTCTTACTTCCAAATTTCCCAAGCTATTCTCAGTCTTTGAGAATGTAACATTTGCTGCCAAATATATGAAAGTAGCCAACATCAGGTTTATTTCCCGTCCATAGTTCATAAGGTGTCTTATTTAACATGTTTCTAAGATGAACTTTGTTGCATATGTAACATGATGTGTTTACTGCTTCAACCCAAAACCTCATTGATATTTTTCTTCCATTCAACATAGATTTGGCCATCTCTTGAAGTGTTCAATTCTTCCTTTCTGTAACTCCTTTTTGTGTGTGCAGTTTTAGGTGCTGAAAACTCTTGCATGATACCATATTTATCACAAAAGTCATTGAAACTTGCATTCTCAAACTCCCTTCCATGATCAAATCTTATTCTCAAAACTGTCATATTTTTTTTATTTGTAATATGTACATATAAACTTCTAAATGTCTTAAATGCATCTGATTTTTCTTTTAAGAAAGATACCCAAGTATATCTAAAGGATTAATGAACACATATTAAGAACTACCTCATTTTACCAATACTAGCATGTTATGTTGGACTTACTAAATCCATATGAATTAATTCCAATATAGGTGAGGATGTAACGCGTCTAACCTTTTTATGTCGCATTCTCGTATATTTTCCCATTTGACATACACTACAAATAGTCTTGTCATCATTGTTTATCATAGGCAAGTCTCTCATCGCTTCGAATTTGCTCAATTTGTTGATAAGATCCTAGTTGATGTGGCCAAGCTTTTGATGCCATAGATTTATATTATCATCATACGCGGATAATTTGCAAGAGGTAGTGACCTGCAACATGTAGCAATTTTTTACCAATCACTAAACATTATCCTTGTTCGATTAAAACCCTGCATTCATCACTAGTGAACTTAACTAACGATCCGTCATCACAAAGCTGACTAATACTTACCAAGTTAGCTTTTAAACCATCCATGTGAAGCACAATTTTTAAGAGTGGTAGTCCATCCATGCAAAGTGTTCCTTTCCAATGACCGTAGCTTTCTTTCCATTATCAAAAGTAACGTGCCTATTCATACAGCTTTGATAATCCACCAAATAACTTCTTTCAATCTCATAATTCCATTAAATCCTATCTTATCCAAGATAGAGAAATCATATCCCAAGTGGACATCTTATGACATATGATGTATAAAATATATCCAACAACCAACAATGACCAAAATAATTAATTATATATATGTTAGCAAAATATCTTAACAAATGTTTATTCGTTATCCATGCATATAAATAAATGTTTATAATGTAGTCGAGCACTATAGTTAATATCAATTATGATAGTAACGAGGATCATTAAAATAATAATTTTTAACTTTTTCTTAATTTAATTCTATCATTTGATGTAAATTTGACATAATTTAAAATGTAAACGAGCATGCCAAAATTTAGAATTATTCATGAAGTTGTTAAGTAATTATTAGCATTTTTTTTGGATTGTGTAAATATTTGAAAGAAGCGAGTATATAATCGTTAAATTGTTGATATTAATAATTATTATGATTAATATAAACTAAATTAATAATGTATCTTTTTGTAATATTCAAGAATATTTTAATTTAGGGTAAAAGATATAAACCTCCATATAATTTAAGAAATATTAGAAAACTCTATGATTTTTAAAATTCTTAAAAAATTCCAATTTTGTAAAAAACCTCTTTTTTTAGATTTCGATTAAAAGATAACGATGAAATACATATAATATGAACATTATACGTAAACTAATCAACTATTACTAATATGATAATTCAACTTAGCTCTTAAACTTAATTCGAAGTAATTAAATATGAATTAAATTAATAATTTAAGATAATTATAATAAATTAATAATTTGAGTTAGATTTAATTAGTTACTTCAAGAATAAGAGTTAAATTGAATTTTCATATAAATATTATTGATTAGTTTACGTTTGATATTCATATTGTGTGTTTCATCATTATTTTAACTGAAGTTTGACAAAAATGATTTTTTTAAATTAATAATTATTAAGATTCTTAAAGATTAAGAAATTTTTATAAATTTTTTAAAAGTATAAGGCAAGTTTGTATACCATGAATTTCATGACTTTCTATCTTTTACCAATCATGAATGAATATAAGTTTCAATGCTGAGGTGGCAGCAAGGAATTCTAGTCGGTCAATACTATCTAGTATCTACACGTTGCACAAGCAGAAGCTCAATACTAGCGGTGCATTTCTCCACCATTTTTCTGGTATGAAATACAACGTTGTTGGTCGCTAGCCATATATATATATGTTCCTCGAGCCAAGAAACCAGACTCCAAAACTAAGCGACTATGGAGTTACTAGCTTCATATTTAGCAGCTGCTGCAGCTATCATATTTGTTCTAACTACACTGCTTTTCAACTTCTTGCTTTGGAAATCAAATATTGCACGCAAGAACAGAACACCACCTGAAGTTAAAGGTGGTTGGCCTGTTATCGGTCACCTTTCTCTCCTAGCAGGACCATACCCAGCTCACGTAACCTTGGGAAAGTTGGCTGAAAAGTACGGACCAATATTCACCATCAAACTTGGTTTACATCGAACTTTGGTCGTGAGCAGTTGGGAAATGGCTAAGGAGTGCCTTACTTTCAACGATAAAACTTTCGCTAGTCGAACTCATTCTCTCGCCTGGGAGATTCTAGGGTACAATTACTCCATGTTTGCCTTCAGCCCTTACGGTTCTTATTGGCGCCAAATGCGCAAGTTAGTAACACTTGAACTTCTGTCTAACCATCGGCTCGCTACGTTTAAACATGTACGGGAAGCAGAACTAAAGGCAGCGATGGAAGGGTTGTACCAGCAGTGGAGCAATAACACAAGTAGTTCAAGTCATAAGCTTCCGGTGGAGTTGAAGAAATTGTTTTGGAACATAAACTTGAACCTGATTCTGAAGATAATTGTAGGAAAGCGATATGCAGAGTATACATGTTGTAGTGTCGGTGAGAGAAGAGGCAAATGGAGAGAAACAGTGAATTTATTCTCGGAATTAGCAGGAAAGTTTGTCGTGTCAGATTCTCTTCCGTTTCTGAGGTTCTTGGATATAGGTGGATTCGAAAGGGCAATGAAGAAGTGCATGAAAGAACTTGACGAGGTTGTTCAAGGATGGTTAGAAGAGCACAAACAGAATAGGAAAGTTTCCAATGCTTCAAAACGTCAGGAAGATTTCATGGACGTTATGTTATCAACGCTGGACAATTCTCAAGCACTCGATCCTGATACTATCACCAAAGCCACCTGCCTGGTAAGTCTTTATTAATTAATTTACCTTGAAACTTGGGGCCTCGAACATTTAAGGTTTTGAACCCTGACACGTTTCCTATTCATCGCAGGTTCTCTTCTTAGCTGCCTCAGACACCACAACAATCACGTTAACTTGGACGCTGTCTTTACTGCTAAACAACAGAGATGCGCTAAGAAAAGCCCAACAGGAATTGGACATCCAAGTCGGTAGAGAAAGGCAAGTACAAGAATCAGACATCAAGAATTTGGTCTACCTCCAAGCAATCCTGAAGGAATCCTTCAGACTATACCCTGCAGCTCCACTCCTGGTTCCACATGAGTCCATTGAGGACTGTACCGTAAGTGGATACCATATTCCAGCAGGAACACGACTTCTGATAAATGTGGCAAAGATTCATCGAGATTCAAGCGTATGGTCGGATCCTCATAAATTCTGTCCCGAGAGATTCCTGACAAGTGACAACACATAAGGATATTGATGTTAGGGGACAGAATCTTCAATTGATTCCATTTGGCAGTGGAAGAAGAATGTGCCCTGGAATCTCATTTGCTCTACAAGTACTGAATCTCACGCTTGCTACTTTCCTACATGGATTCGAAATTGAAACACCATCTGGAGACTCAGTTGATATGAGTCAAAATTGTGGATTATCAATTTCCAAAGCAACCCCACTGGATGTGCTTCTTACTCCTCGCCTTCCTCACAACTTGTATAAGATTTCCTGAGCTAGATAGTAGTATATGATCTCGTAGTAAATAATGTAACAATAAAAGTAACGATCGATGTTTTAGTTTGTTTGTTAGAAGAGGCTTTCCCTTGTAACTTATCTTGTAAAACATCGTCTCTTTATTTTAAATACCAAATATATTCTTAAAAATGATTAAAAACACAAAAACAAATTGAGAAATTGGAAAAAAAAACAGAATTGAAAGTTATATTCTCTTAGCACATAAGGAATTGACAAACAAAACTAAGATGTATCAATTAGCTTTTCTTACTTTCTCACTAATCCAGTGTTCGGTGTCACAAGAGACACGAGGCAAAGCCACAATTCCCAGAGATTTTAATTATTGGCAAATTAAGGATCACCGAGTTCTTGAAACCTTCAAGTTGCGGGATTCCGAATATTATATTTATCTGTGCTAGACCACCTATATATATGGGAGTGGGAGCGGATTTTAACTTACTACCTCTGACTCTCAAAGCCTATATTAGGTAGGTTGAGCACTAAATTCTCACTTAAGAGGATTAGTAATTTATATATTTTTTCATATCTCCACCAAAAATTCTTAAGACATTTCTAATATTAAAGTGTTAACTAAGAGTAGCTTATGTAAAAATGAACTATAATATATTTTAATAATTAGGTCTTCTACTATCTCAATTGAGTACTTAATGGAGTTATCAGTTAACAAAAGTGACATATTTGTAAACTTTGGGCTTCTTGAAAATAGATAAAGACACAAGGATAAGTTATACCTAAATTTAGTACTGTAAATACCACATGAATGATGTTTTGTACTTGCTACCTCTGAATCTTAAAGTCCTATTTTACCTGGTTTGAGCATTAAATTCTCAATTACGAGGATAAATACTATTAAGATATATGTTGTAACACCCCACTCCCGTAAGACCTAAACCCGACATCGATGGTAATATCCGAGTCCGTGCCCCGCGAGGGTGGTGTGCTAACTCACTCAAACATACGAAAATCGGTATAAATTTTTTTTTGAAATCACAACATATATGCGGAAACGATACTTACATTAGGCCCACATTCATAAATAATTTCAATACACGCAAATTTTCAATAGTTACGTGGGCCTTTTCATAAGTTCACAACACCTGAGTCATTGAGAGCTACGAAAGTTTACAAAAAGTTACGAAAGCATACTTGAATACAAAATAAAGAAATGCAATGCAGACGTGAACTGATCCCGACCTCTATGCTTCACTCGAATGCCGTAGGGATACTCCCGTTAGCCTAACGGGGTACTCTTCTGAGTCCTGAAAATTATTTGCAAATTTTGGGTGAGTTTTACGAACTCAGTGAGGAACCATCATCGATGGTTCACCCAATTCATACAACACTCAAGCATATCACAGTTATATCAAAATTTCACATTCAGAAGTACCACATGATTGCACTCAAGCAAATCACAGTTATTCAACAATTGTACATTCAGAAGTACCACATGATTGTTATCACACAAGTATAAGGTATTTTCGCCTTTCACCCAATCAAAAATAGTCAATCAAATACATATGAGATGCGTATGTGACACTTTTCCCATTTATTACAGTGTTGTGATCGAGCGCCTGAACTATCCCAATATGGGCGCATTAATCGGTGAGCCTGTGGCTCTGAATCACTGTGGGCTCGAGGCCCTAATACGTTGAGCTT
>JANZLY010000005.1:32883723-32894159 GCA_026770305.1 Erythroxylum gonoclados | reverse complement strand
TTCATGCATGTTTATAATTTTACTTCCAAAATTACCCTTTAATTTCTCTCACATCCTGAGTAGTATACCATTAATAAGGATACCATTAATAAGGGTATATCAAACATTTCATTAGCCTTCTTAATAAGTATGCATCCCTCTAAAACGACATTTATTTTGGATAGGAGGTAGTAACTTTTAGGGTCACAAGGTTGCATTCGATGTAGAGATTGGGATTGGTATAGAAGTTATATCATAGAGAGATTGTTTTAAGTACCTTGTATTCATCGTTCAAAGCAGTAGCGAGATAGATGATGACATGATTCACTGTATCAAATCAGGGTGGTTTAATGGAGGGACTCTTCAAAAATTTTATGTGACAAAAAGATATTGCTCAAGTTAACAGGTAAATTCTATAATTTACCAATTAGGTTGGTCATTCTGTATTCGACATCCATGAAACAAGTGTATAATTATGAGTTAGTGGTAACGAAGATGAAGATGCTTCGTTGGATGTACGGATCTTACGAGAAGAGATAAGATTTTATAATATAGTAGTAAGAGATAAATTAAGGGTGATTAATATTGATAGTAAAATAAGGGAGACTAGGCTATGTCGTTTGAACATGTTAAGAAGAGACATTTTAATACTCTAATGAAAAGATATAAGAAGATTGTACATAAAGACTGTACGAAAAGAAAAGATAGACTTAAGAAGAATTAAGAGAAATTGATTAGGAATGATATGACTTTACTAGAACTTACCCGGAACTAACCCTCGATAGGAAATTTCGATAAACTAAAATACGACTGTATACTTTTGGACCCGAATTATCCTATGACTATTCATCGCATGTTTCTCAAAAGGGCTCGACGGCAAAAGTAAGTTTACCAATTTAATGAGGTCATTGTTTCAAGAACCAAAAGGAAAAACCACGTTATATTGCTATAAAAGTTGCCAAGAAATCAAAATTACTTGCTAACCAGACGTGCATAAACAAATTTATTGATAAAACACCCTTTGGGACATTAGAGACCAAGCATTTCAATCGGGTAAATTCGCTCATGTCATATAAATATATCCTAAAGGCAATAATTAAACAACTCAACGGTCGGTCGATTCAATCATAAAAATTTTGAACTGTCTAATTTTTCGGTTCAATTTGTTTTTAATAATTCTTGTTGTTAAGAACAGATTACTTTTTTAATTAATTGGTCAATTTTTATAAATTAATTAATTTTTATTTAATAAGATTAAATAAATGTTTTAAAGCTTAAATCTCTTATATATTCGTTTTAATAGTTTTTAAAACATCCCGGGAGTCTTAACCACAAGCCGAAGCCTCCCAAAAACCCTAAGCACTCTCATTTCCGCATTCTCTGTGTCTCTCTCAGTTTGTTTGATCTCGCTGAGCCACAGCTATGAGACAGTCATGGCGATTGCTCCTCTTCCGAAACTACCATCGCTCTTCTTCCCAATTCTCCACTCAGCCCCTCCATCATTTTCAGGCAATCTCTTCCTCAGCGCTAGTTCCCTCTCTCTCTTCGTTTCAATCCCTGTCAGGCGTCCGTTTGGCAGAACGAATCAACCCCGGAATCCCATTTGCTCGTAATTTCTCATCTGAGCCTTTAGTTGAATCCAATAAGGAGCCGGATCACCATGCGGTTATATCTGATATCTTCGTCCGGTGTAGTGGTGCTAGTGATATTGAAAGAGAATTAGAGTCGAGTGGTGTTGCTATTAGCCATGATGTTGTGTTGAAAGTGTTGAAGTCTTTGGATTCGAGTCCTGATGTAGCTCAGAGGTTCTTTGATTGGGTGATGGAGAGAGATAAGAATAGATTGAGCTCCAAAGCGTATAATTTGATGTTGGGGATTTTAGGTGTTAATGGGTATGTTGAGAAGTTTTGGACTTTGGTTGGTACCATGAAGGGACAGGGTTATGGTGTTTCGAAGGGTATACGGGATAAAGTAATGGAGAAATTTGAGAAAGATGGATTAAGTAGTGATGTAGAGAGGCTAAAAGCTGTTTTTGCTTCAGGGTCAACAGATGATTCGGAAGAAAAGATCGGTTTGAGAATGAGTAGGATTGTTAGGAATCAAGTTTGGAGCGAGCAAGTTGAGATCCAACTTAGGGATTTAAACGTGCCATTTTCAACTGATTTGGTGAAGATTGTATTGGAAAATCTAGCAATGGAGCCCAGCAAAGCACTTATATTTTTTAGGTGGCTTGAGGAGAGTGAGCTGGTGAAGCAAGATGAAAGGACTTATAATGCAATTGCTCGGGTTTTGGGTCGGGAAGATTGTATTGATCGTTTCTGGAAGGTTGTTCAAGAAATTAGGAGTAATGGATATGAAATGGAGGAGGAAACATATGTGAAAGTATTGGGACGATTCATGAAGAGGAGAATGCGTAAGGAGGCTGTTGATTTGTATGAATTTGCAATGGGTGGAGCTAATAAACCTTCAGTGCACTGTTGCACCTTTTTGCTGAGGAAAATAGTTGTTGGTAAAGAGTTGGATATGGGTCTTTTTTCGAGGGTGATTGGTATCTTTACTGGGATTGGGAATATGTTGACAGATTCAATGCTTGACTCAATACTCAAATCTCTTAGAAGTGTTGGTAGGTTTGGAGAGTGTAATAAGATTTTGAAAGAAATGAAGGAAGGTGGGTTTAGTCCTGGTAGTACTTTGCAGAGTAAGATTGTGCTTAACCTTAGTAGTGCTGGTAAGAACGAAGAAGTAGGTGAGTTTGTCAATCATATAGAAACATCTGGTGATGCTTTGGATTTCAAAGCGTGGGCATCTTTGGTTGAAGGGAATTGTGAATCAGGAGATTTTGAAAAAGCATCCACTTATTTCCAGGAGATGTTGGGGAAAGAAGGGGTTTCTAGGGTTGGTTATGTGTTTGAAATGTTGGTAAATGCATATTGCCGCAAGAATAGAGCAATTGATGCGTGCAAGCTTTTGCGTGATTGTGTTAGTGAACATGAATTCAAGCCATTGCATACTACGTACAAGTCATTGATTAGCAAGTTATTGGTTCAAGGTGGATTTAAGGATGCCTTGAGTCTACTAGATTTGATGAAGAATCATGGCTTTCCACCCTTTGTGAATCCATTTGTAGAGTATGTATCGAAGTCCGGAACAAGCAATGATGCTATTGCCTTTATGGAGGCAATGACTTCCAAGAAGTTTCCATCAACATCCGTAGTTCTTCGTGTCTTTGATGCCTTATTCAAGGCCAAAAGGCATAACGTAGCTCAAAACTTACTGCCTAAATGTCCAGGTTACATTCGAAACCATGCTGATGTTTTGAATTTATTCTACACAATGAAGTCTGGTAAAGATAATGTTGCTACCATTTCATCTGTCTGAGTTTTTGTGGAGGGCCTGATGCGTGTATTCGGTTTTTGATGTAATTCGGTACTTTTTAGAAATTATAGTGTCAAGGTTTTCTATATCCATAATTTTTCCTTGATTCTTATTTTGTAGAGAATAAAATCTTAGCCAATCATCTAACTTTTGACTATTTTGCTGTTTTAATCATACGGTGTTTCAAAGTTACAATATGAAGCTTGGCTATTTCCATATCTTGTACTCTAGGAGTTCTAGCTAGTGCTGCAACAAAGTCTACTAATTGTTCTTCAAAAAAGAGTTCCATCAGTACGATTTTTATCACCTGTAGCAAGGGGAAAAACTTCATAGAGTTACGTTATTAATTGGAATTGGTCTGAAGCTTGATCTGGTGGCTTTGCTATTTCATCAGTTGCTTGCTTGTTATCTTCATAATCGATAAGATCAGCATCCACATTATTGTCTTTCAGTTTACAGGCAAAGTCTCTGTACATAGTACTCAGCTGAAATAATTTGCAATCTGTCAAATGGGTAGGGTTAACATGATTCTTAAATGCTCTCTGATGTACCAAAAGATGGTGATTCCTGAATATGATCATTCTCAAATATTATCATAATACTAAAAAAAGCAATATTATATTGTCAAGTGGAATACTATTTCTCTGAGAATATTCCTTTAAACTTCTTTTTAAATGTAAATACAATGCTGTGAGCCATTTTCTCCCACAAGAAGTAAGAAAAGATCCATCTGCTGGGCTTTGTAGAAAATCACTTCTTTTGGTATATGTGTGGTTTTCTTTTTTCTTTTTCATTCCATAATTTTCCACCACCTCAAAGAAAACAAAAGAGTGGAACATAAACTCTCAACCACAATGTTTATATCTATCGTAACCTCCACTTCAAAGACCAACATTAATCGCTGCTTCATATGACCATAACAAATACTTATTCCAATTCAACCTTAAGGACTTCATCTTCAACATGTAACCTCCTATCTCAATCTTAGTGGTTGTAGGGTTCCCCAAAAGAGACCCTAAGAAAATCAATCATACTCTAGAGAATATCCAAATAAGTTAGACCGATGTTAGAGTTTGTTAGAAGTAAACATATCTTTTGCGTATATTCCTTAGTTGGCATGTATATCTGTATATAGGCAAGTGAATATTGTGTATATCGGTAGCTTGATCTTAGGAGCAAGTTTAGGGAAAATTTGTGTATATATTTCGCTGGCTTTTCTGATAAATGAAGACATAAATTCTCTCATGCTCTTTCGTGACATGGTATCAGAGCCATGGGAGAAAAAGTAGAACCACACAAAAAGTCATCTTCTACATACGACTTAAATTCGAATGACAACCCTGGAATTTGCATCACGCCGGTGCAGTTGAGGGGAGAAAATTATGAAGAATGGGCCTGTGCTATGCGCGTGTCTCTAAGAGCTCGCCGGAAGTGGAGCTTCGTTGAAGGGACGATCACCATGCTTGCAGACACGGCCCCTGAAATCGAAGATTGGTGGACAGTGCAGTCCATGCTCGTCTCATGGGTGATGAATACAATAGAGCCATCTCTGCGCTCGATGATATCCTATGCAGAGAATGTAAAGGATCTGTGGAATGATTTGCAGGAAAGGTTTTCGGTGGTGAATGGACTAAGAATCTAGCAATTGAAGAATGATCTTGTTGAATGTAAGCAGCTAGGTCTTCCAATGGTGACTTACTATGGAAAGATGAAAGCTTTATGGGATGAACTGTTCGTTTATGAGCCTATTCTCACATGTAAATGTGCAGGATGCAAGTGTGATATAGCAAAAGAACTCCAGAAGAGGCGTGAACAGGAGATGGTTCATCAATTCTTGATGGGCTTAGACCCTACTGTGTATGGGACGACTCGTTCAAATGTATTAGCTGCTGACCCATTACCCTCATTGAACCGTGTGTATAAGGTCATGGTACAAGAAGAAAGATTGAAAAGTTTTGTTCTCACCAAAGAGGCACCAATTGAGGTTATGGGGCTCGCTGCTCAAACTCAATATAAAGCATCAGGTCAAGGAGAGGTGAAGGACAAGGCGGTGATTTGTTCACAATGCAACAAGCCTGGGCACGAAGCGTCAAATTGCTTCCAAATAATAGGATACCCAGAATGGTGGGAGCGCTCACGTGGTGACGGACGAGGTGGGGGTCGTGGCAGAGGAACCCAGCAGAACTGGCGTGGTGGTGGTCGAGGCCGAAGAGGTGGCATGAGAGCTAATGCTGTGCAGATATCAACAGGAGGTAACTCGAGCCACAACGGAGAAAAATCAGATTTGTCATTCAATTCCGCTGATATTACAACTGAACAATGGCAGACTTTGATGAATTTTATAAGCACTCAAAAACTAGGTGCGAGTGGCACAAATGAAAAGATGACAGGTAAACATAAAAAATTGTCCTGGATTATTGATACAGGCTCATCGAATCATATGACGGGAAGACTAGAAGGGCTTCTAGACGTGCGCAAGATGCCAAGCTGTCCTGTTGGTTTACCAAACGGGAATGAAGCATTTGCAACCAAGATTGGATCAGTTTGCCTTTATGAAAACTTTATCTTGAAAGATGTGCTTTATGTCCCGGGTCTAACTTGCAATTTAATATCTGTGTCCCAACTTATTGATCATGAAAATTGTCTTGTCCAATTCACAAATAATTTGTGTGTGATACAGGACTTAGCCTCGAGGACGCTGATTGGAGCGGGTGAGCGTCGTGATGGACTCTATTTTTTCCGAGGGATACCGAAAATAAAGGCCCTACAAGCTGGTGGAAATGGATCGTTTGAGATTTGGCATGCAAGAATAGGTCATCCATCCATGAAGTCAACCAAGTTAGTTTCCGTAGTGAATTCCAAAATTAGTAGTGATTTTATGAATAAAGGATGTGACATTTGTCATAGAGCTAAGAAAAAACGTGAACAATTTCCGATTAGTGACTATAAAGCTGCTGGCATTTTTGAATTGATACATTGCGATTTGTGGGGACCTTATAGAGTTAAATCCTCTTGTGGAGCGTCATATTTTCTAACTATTGTTGATGATTTTTCCCGGGCGGTTTGGATTTATTTATTGGTTGATAAAACTGAAGTGACACAATCTTTTAAACAATTTTTTGCTATGGCTGAGAGACAATTCAATAAGAAAGTAAAAATTGTTAGAAGTGACAATGGAACAGAGTTTACTTGTATGAATGAATATTTTCTGGAAAATGGTATTGTCTTTCAAACCTCATGTACTGGGACACCCCAACAAAATGGGCGTGCAGAAAGAAAGCATGGGCATATTTTGAATGTGGCTAGGGCACTACGTTTCCAAGGTAATCTACCTGTCAGTTTTTGGGGGGAATGTGTTTTGGGAGCTGGTTATCTGATAAATAGAACTCCGTCTTCTGTTCTGCGTGGAAAGAGTCCTTTTGAAGTCTTACTTGGTGTAATACCCCCTCTTGACCATTTGCGTATATTCGGGTGCCTTTGTTATGCTCATAACCAGAAAACCAAAGGCGACAAATTTGCTAGTCGTAGTAGGAAATGCGTATTTATAGGATATCCATATGGCAAGAAAGGGTGGAAATTGTACGACTTGGAGACCAAGCAATTTTTTGTGTCACGAGATGTCATTTTTTATGAAAAAGAATTTCCCTTTGCCTCTGTGGAGCATTCCGTGCACCAATCTAGAGAAAATCCCACTAGTATGTTCATTGATCATGTTGATGATTTTGGGAATATTGAAGCAAGGGGGGTACTCACGATGAGCATATTGATGAAGAGCCTGACCAAGAGATAGAAGTGTTGTTGCCACAACTCTCCTCTGATGTGACTCCATTACTAGAAACGCAGCCCCAGCGAGTCGAAGCAGGTGAAGAGAGAGACGGTGGATAAGAAGAACTAGGAAAGGGTAAACATCAGAAGCATCCCTCAGTCTTATTGAACGACTTTGTCATTCACACCATTTAGAAAATGAGTCCATCACGAACGTCATCTGTCTCCCAGCGTCCCTCAGGTACTCCTTATCCCCTTGCACACTTTGTGAGTTGTGATAAATTTTCTGTGGGCCACAAAAATTTTCTTGCAGCAATTACTGTGGAACAGGAACCAGTACACATTTTCGATGCAGTGAAGGTAGACAAATGACGTTCTGCCATGAATAAAGAATTGAAGCTTTGGAAAATAACAGGACCTGGATAATCACTGATTTACCTCCTGGTAAAAAGGCTCTAGGTTGCAAATGGGTATATAAGATCAAATATCATTCAGATGGGACGGTTGAACGATATAAGGCTCGCTTGGTTATTTTTGGCAATCATCAAGTGGAAGGCATTGATTACACAGATACTTTTGCTCCAGTTGCTAAAATGGTTACTGTTAGAACTTTCTTGGCAGTTGCAGCCGTAAAGAAGTGGGAAGTACACCAGATGGATGTACACAATGCATTCTTGCATGGAGACCTTGACGAAGAGGTTTATATGAAATTGCCTCCAGGTTTTCATGTGACACAACCAGGAAAAGTTTGTCGTTTGAAGAGGTCACTTTATGGTTTGAAACAGGCTCCCCGTTGTTGGTTTGCCAAACTGTCCGCTGCCCTGAAAGCCTATGGTTTTGTTCAATCCTGTGCGGACTACTCACTTTTTTCATTCCATACAGGTGAGATTCAGCTTAATGTTTTGATTTATGTTGACGACTTGATTGTTTCGGGCAATGATAAGCAGGCGATTCACACCTTTAAACACTATCTAAGCACATGTTTTCACATGAAGGATTTGGGGACTCTAAAATATTTTTTGGGTGTTGAGGTTGCCCGACATCCCACTGGTATCTTCCTGTGTCAACGGAAGTATGTCCTAGATATTATCTATGAAGTTGGGCTGTTGGGAGGAAAACCCGCAACGATTCCTATGGAGCAGAATCAGAAGCTTGCTCTTGCCACTGGCCCATGTTTAGATGATCCTGAGCGCTATCGACGATTGGTTGGTCGACTAATATATTTATGTTTTACTCGCCCGGAGCTATCTTATAGTGTTCATCTTTTATCTCAGTTCATGCATCAACCCAGGCAGGAGCATTGGGAAGCTGCTTTGAGAGTAGTACGATACTTGAAAGGAAATCCAGGACAGGGCATATTATTACACTCTTCGTCTGACTTACGACTTCTTGGTTGGTGTGACTCAGATTGGGCAGGATGCCCTTTGACGCGTAGGTCGCTTACAGGTTGGTTTGTTCAGCTTGGGGATTCTCCTGTGTCTTGGAAGACTAAGAAGCAACATATTGTCTCCCGATCCTCGGCGGAGGCAGAGTATAGATCGATGGCTATGACTACATGTGAGCTGAAGTGGCTAAAGGAGATTCTTCAGAGCTTGGGTGTGTCTCATTCTCTGCCTATGATGTTGCATTGTGATAGCCAGGCGGCTCTACACATAGCTAAAAACCCTGTTTTTCATGAACGGACAAAGCACATTGAAGTTGACTGTCAGCCCTTCAGACGATGGAACTAGTCTTTAATGTCTTCATGAAAGTTGTAGATCTTGAAGTCCTATTTCCAACAATATAACTAACACCTTAATCAGATGTCTGTAGGGAAAGGTATCGAAATTTTCCCAATCTTGTATCGTCTGATGACGTCACCATCGTCTCAAAATGACGTCATGCATCGTCTGATCCATTTTCGACCCTTCATACGATGGAATTGGTCTTTGAGGTCTTCATAAAAGTTGTATATCTTGAAGTTTTCTTTTCAACCATATAAATAACATCTTAATCCAATGTCTTTAGAGAACGTTATGGAAACTTTCAAAATCTTGTATCGTTTGATGACGTCACCATCGTCTCATAATGACGTCATGCATCTTCTGATCCATTTTCTACCTTTCAGACGATGGAATTGGTCTTTGGAGTCTTCATAAAAGTTGTATATCTTTCAAGCCTCTTGCAAACAAACCATAATTTAAGTCTATCTGAAATCTGTAGCAAACGTTATGGCATTTGTTCCAAGATTGGTACAAATTGATTGATGGTCTAAACATGTTTGATTCTTTGGGTCATAACTTCTACATCCGACCTCCAAATGGAGTGATTCTTGAAGTGTTGGACTCCTAGCACGTTTTCATACCTCTCCAAACAAATTGGTAGCGTTTTGTTTCAAATTTGCAAAGATTGATTCAAAGCAAGTGAGGGTTAGTCGAGATAACCCTACAAGGAAGCCCGCTCTCGCTTTATGACTCTGGTTCGATTGTTGGGCTTCGGGAATGAGGCCCAACACAAACCACGGAGGAGATTTAGATAAGAGAACGTCCACCTTTGGATATTTTTTTCTTACTTAACAATAGTGTTATATCATAGAAAAGTAAGAAACAATCATATGTTGCTTTATACACAATGGAAGCTAAATTTATAGCATTTTCAATAGCAGTGTGATAATTAAGTAGTAATTGCTTATACCAAAGACCCCAACTGTCATTGTAAAACTGAGCATATAAATACCAAATACAATTATATAAAAGATATAATTGCACGAGGAGAAGTGAACATGAAATATATACCTACACGAGATATGGTGGTAGACCCAATGACAACCAATTTCTTGAGATATATATATCCATTGGGCAAGTGAAGTCGTTAGGATTACTTAGATATTAAATGTAATTAATTAACATTTCTTCATGTATTTTCATTTAATGCATCATCATATTTTGAGTTGACATTGTTTATTAAGTAATAAGCATTTGTTAGTACTTGATTTTGAAATACGTTTACTCTGTATGACATATTTTCATATAAATCAAAAATTATGTCAAATAGATAAAGATTGGCCTTCTCACATGAGCAATCAACTTAAGTATTTGTGATGACTATAGATGAGGTAGGTTTTAAGTTTATTATCAAGGTTGTAATTGTGAGCTAAAATAAGAAACATAAATTGCGAATACCAACTTAGATAATAAGTCAAAAGGAAATTGGTTTGGAGCGATCATATTGTCATCGTATATGTCTTGATTTTCCATATGAGAGTTTAGAAAGATAAAATTAAGGGTAGACAAGTGAACTCAGGTTATGCATTAAGTATTTACGAACTAACTTCTATA
>JANZLY010000005.1:31210903-31221842 GCA_026770305.1 Erythroxylum gonoclados | reverse complement strand
TGACCCTGAAGAAAGATACTTGGTCACTGGTTCTGCAGACCCTGAGCTTCGAGTTTATACACTTGAGCATGAGATGGTGGATGGACAATCTACAACAGAAAATGGAACTCAACCTGTGAACTATGGAGATTTATCTACTCAAAATAAATGGGAAGTTTTGAAGAAGTTTGGGGAAATTCAAAGGCAAAGCAAAGATAGAGTTGCAACTGTTAGGTTCAATAACTTGGGAACTTTGCTGGCTTGTCAAGTGGCTGGAAAAACAGTGGACATATATTGTATTCTTGATGATGCTAATGCAAAGCGTAAGGCAAAACGGAGGCATCGTAGGAAGAAAGAGAAGAAATCCTCACAAGGGGCGGCTGAGGTAGCTGCAGGTAAAGATGAAAAAGTTGATGTTGAAGAAGACGGAAATGACACCAGCATTACCGTTCTGGATGTTTTCAAGCTGCTTCAAATTGTTCGAGCAAGGAAAAAGATCTGTTCCATTTCCTTCTGCCCTGTGACTCCAAAGAACTCTATGGCTACTTTAGCACTGTCTTTGAATAATAACTTACTGGAATTTTATTCTCTTGAAAGCAACGCATCCACAAAGTCTCTTTCTATTGAGCTTCAGGGACACCGGTCTGATGTCAGAAGTGTTACACTGAGTTCAGACAATACACTGTTGATGTCCACAAGTCATAATGCAGTAAAATTTTGGAATCCAAGTACCGGTTCTTGCCTTAGAACTATTGATTCTGGGTATGGACTATGCGGTCTAATTGTTCCACATAACAAGTATGCCCTAGTTGGAACTAAAGAGGGCAAGATAGAACTCATTGATATTGGGAGTGGCACTTGTGTTGAGGTTGTGGAAGCTCATGGTGGTTCTGTGCGATCAATTATTGCCGTTCCAAATGAAAATGGATTTGTCACAGGCAGTGCAGATCATGATGTGAAGTTTTGGAAATATCAAATGAAACAGAAGCCTGATCAAGTATGGTCTTCTCACTACTTTTTGTAATTATAGTATTTTTTTTAATATATTGGCAAATTGATTCTTTATGGAATACAATTGCATGTCAAAGAATTCAAGTTAAATGTTTTTGCTTGTTTACAGGATACTAAGAAGCTAATGGTGTCAAATACAAGGACGATGAAGATGAATGATGATGTTCTAGTGGTTGCAATTAGCCCTGATGCTAAGTACATTGCTGTTGCACTCTTGGATTGTACAGTAAAGGTTAAGAGTTCTTTGAGATTTCTAGTTTTATGCTTTCAATGCCTTTGTCATTTTAGTTGAGTGGTGAATACAAGACTAAGCAGGTGCAGATTGGGAAAAAAAAGAAGGAATTATTATAATGTCAAAGGAGATGGAAAGTTATTCTGTCTTTGTTGATGATAAACTTGATGAGTTTTCAAACAATTTTAGGTTGGTGTCTGGTTATATCTTTGGAGCTCTTGAATTCTGCATGAACCCTACATTTATATGCATCATGTGTAGCCAGTTAAAACTTTTATCCCAATAAACGTACATGTGTAACTTGTGCTACCACCTATCATCACAATTTTCTGAAATGAATAAAAGTTGCTATTCACAGTTGTAATTTCTATAAGAAGGGAGAACTAGAGATTGTGAAACTTTCAGCAGTAACTGTAATGAGAAGATGGAAGGTTAGTAAAGTTATAATGCCTCTTCTTTCTGAGAGGCATATGACATAATTCCATTACATCAAGATGAAGGTTTGAAGGCGTCCACTGATTACTGATTGTATCAGTCCTTGCTTATTCTGATACTTATGAAGTCTGAGAGTATTTTTCCAATTTACAAGCAGTAATCAGGATAGTAATTAATTAATCAGTTTAACAGTTTTGGTTATCTCAAATGTTTCATGATGGTAGCTTATAACTTCTAACTTTGTTTTTTTTCGTTTCCATTTGGATTATTTATTCTAGAAAAAAAATTTCTTGTTTGTTCTTTGAGTCATTTATTTTTCTGATATGCTGAAGCCCATGATCCTTCAGGTATTCTTCATGGATTCTTTGAAATTTTTTCTGACATTGTACGGTCACAAGCTCCCGGTGCTATGTATGGACATATCATCAGATGGGGCTTTGATGGTTACAGGCTCTGCAGACAAAAATTTGAAAATCTGGGGGCTGGATTTTGGTGACTGCCATAGGTCTCTTTTTGCTCATAATGACAGGTGCTACACACTTATAGTTGCTTTGGTAGATATTTTTTTCTCTTTGATTTGGTGGTATATTGTTTTGCAATTCTAATAATCTCTGTTTGTCTAGTGTCATGGCCGTGCAATTTGTTTGCAACACGCACTACATGTTTAGCGTGGGGAAAGATCGCCTTGTAAAATACTGGGATGCTGATAAGTTTGAGTTGCTTTTAACACTTGGAGGGCACCATGCAGATGTTTGGTGTCTTGCAATCAGTAACCGTGGTGAGTTTGTTGTCACAGGGTCTCATGACCGATCCATACGCCGTTGGGATCGTACTGAAGAGCCATTTTTCATTGAGGTATTTTCTTTTTTCTCCCCTTTGAGTGTTTGGCAGTTAATTTGTTTCTCCTGACGTATCCTTACTGCAGCTTGATTTGTAATTTTTATATGTCAGTAACACATCAAGTAAGATTTATCATTGATTTTGCAGGAAGAGAAAGAAAAAAGGTTGGAAGAAATGTTTGAGGACCTTGATAGTGCATTCGAAAACAAGTATACACCCCAAGAAGAGCTTCCAGAGGAAGGGGCTGTTGCCTTAGCAGGAAAGAAAACTCAAGAGACTCTCACGGGAACTGACTTGAT
This sequence comes from Erythroxylum gonoclados, assembly GCA_026770305.1. NCBI lineage: Eukaryota > Viridiplantae > Streptophyta > Magnoliopsida > Malpighiales > Erythroxylaceae > Erythroxylum > Erythroxylum gonoclados. Next base: position 31,219,046 of record JANZLY010000005.1, on the reverse strand, counting down.
TATTGATGCTTTAGATGTAGCAGAAGTAGAAATGAAACGTATTGCTGAACATGAGGTATAGCGGTGCTCCTTATGACTTTGTTTTCCCTTATTTGATGTTTCTGGCTCATTTGGTAATACCTGCACTTTTTTGGACATAATGACCTTTTCCATGTAACATGATGAGGGGAAGCTTAATGTTGATTTGAGCTTGAGAAGACCTGATTCTTATGCATCTGTTTTGAAACTGGCATATTTATATATTTCCCAGGAGGAGAAGATCCATGGGAAAGTTGCTTCCTTCCAACCAAATGCTGTCATGCTTGGCCTGTCTCCATCTGATTATGTTCTCCGTGCACTCTCAAATGTTCACACCAATGATTTGGAGCAGACGTTACTGGTATGCAAGTTGCATTACTTGTATTTAAGAAAATTGTAGCTGGACTATCTATTTGTTTTTTAACTATCTACTGTTTTTAGTTGGAGAGAATTGCTGCATGCTGTAGTAGTTTTTTAATAAACATGTCTAGTAACCTGTTTAACTTGACAGTTTGAATCATAGATTATGTAAACTTTTTTCTAGTTTTCTAAATCATGACCTTGGTTCGTATGTCTTTCACTCACTCTTACTCCAGAAGCCAAGTAGAGAATTTTGGTTGTCCTCTTATCTTGTACATGAAACATAAGTAATCTGGTGTAGTTTAGCAAAGGCAGCTCCAGTTATTGTGGCCATCCTGATGTAATCAGACTTAGTTGCAACCTTTTTTGGAACACTTGATATTAATTGCTGGTTGTCATACCGCATTTTCCTTGCAGTTACCTGCAATTTTTGGTTCACTCTGTCTCTATATCTAATTGATTGCGCCTACTTTATTTAAACTGCTGTATGATGTTGTATGTCCTGTTTTGGAAATTAGGGCCTTTTGTCAACATGTAATTGAAACAACGAACCTGGCTTCTGTCCTGTTGCTATTTGATTTGTGAGTTATTGCTGCTTAGCAGAGATTTTTCTTGTACAGGCTTTACCATTCTCAGATGCTTTGAAGCTCATAGCCTACTTGAAAGACTGGACCACTAATCCTGACAAGGTTAGCACTAGCAGATGTGAAAAAGACACGTAGTTCACTGAGTTACATGTTGTGTGTTATGCAATCTACCGTCTTTCTTCTAAATGAAGTTTGGATCTGCTCTATGATGGTTCATATTCATGGTTCCTCACCAAAGAACTTTCTGTTTCTGAACTTTCAGATCATAACAACTGATGGAAATCATCACTCATTTTGCATTCCAGGTTGAGCTTGTTTGTAGGGTTGCTACAGTGTTATTGCAGACACATTATAACCAGCTGATTACCACCCCAGCTGCAAGACCTGTGCTGACTGTTCTCAAAGATATCCTTTATGCAAGAGTCAAGGTAATTGTAGAATTTTAGTGAACAGATACTTCACTGGACTTGAAACGTTTAGTTGATTCCAATAACACACTTTATTTTGTTGTGAGCATCATGCGGGCACGTCATCTTATTCTATTTTGAAATATAGCTTAAGATATTTGGGATTGTGCATTAATTAAATGGTATGAACTTGTTTCAGGAATGCAAGGATACGCTTGGTTTCAATCTTGCAGCAATGGATCACCTCAAGGTATGTAATTCAATTCGAGATTCGGGAAACAAAACCTGGGATCACATAGCTGAGTTGGTCTGCATTTTTCCCTTTCAAAGTTCTGACTCTTGTAATCCTTCATGGTCCTTTCAATATGCTCAGCAATTAATGGCTTCCAGATCAGATTCACTTTTTCGAGATGCAAAAGAGAAGCTCCTAAAAATTCGTTCACTACAGTCCAAACGGTTGGCAGAAAGGTCAGATACAAGAGAAGGAAAAAAAAAAAGGAAAAAACAGAAGAAATCAAAATGAGGGACAAGCATACATGAAGTTTAAAAGTTAAAATCAAAGGAATTCTCTTGGCATGCTTCAGCATTTGTAACTTCGTCTAATACTGTTGAGATTGACGCAGAAGCTTCACACCGCAGTCGGATTTCAGTTGAGGAATTGAAGAGCAACTCCCTGCTTGGCGGGTGGAGAGGTCGAGGATGCTTCTATTTTTTACATGAATCCTGGGCGTCAATTTTTGGCGATTACTTGGGCTTGTTTTCAATAATATTTACCAGGCATTGCATGCCCAGTAAAGTTTATCAGATGGATTATTCAGGTATATATTCATTTGAGCAAATGCTTAATAGGAATTGTATATGGAAAGCTCTTTTTGTAATGCGTTCAGATGGTGCTTATCGTTACTAGCAGCTTCGTAATACCTGAAATACTCATTGTGTGTTGAAGTTCAAATGAAGTAAAACTTGGGAATGCGAATACTTGTGTACTTTCATTTACGTTTGGATACGTTAGCATAACTACTCTTATCGAAGTATGAAACATTATGTGGATTGTCGAAGTCAGAGCTTAGGCCATGCGAATGCTGGCAGACAGTTTTTCTATGTTTTTTCACTTGAAGTTCTTGCCCTCGTAAGTCTGACCGAACTGCCAGTTTTTAGGAGCAACATGCCATGAAGTTGAGGTCCTTCCATCACTTGTTTTAACACGGAAGCTTAATGACTCGCCAACCAAACTACAACTGGTTTTCCAAGTTGAACCCCAATCACGATCCATTTTTGTCCATTTCAGCTTGTCACTACCCTTCACTTGCAGACTAACAACATCTCCAGGTCCTCCAACGTTCCACACATTGACCTGATAGAACCAGGGATTTCCATTTATTGTGAACCTAATGCCTCCTTGCTTCTTGCATGGAACTCTGCAATCAGAACCAAAAACTAGTAAATCTAAGAAATGAAATCGAATCGTGGTTGTACTGTAGATTGTTTTATAATTTGGTGGTAGAACTATACAACTGTTGACTATTTCAGAAGCAATCAAAGCTATGTAAACCTGCGATATTCGATAGGAGTGATGCCAGCCGTGTGCTCACCCCCCATTTCCCCTCCACAGGTTTTAAACAAGAAATTGAATAACCGCATCGGGATGAGGCAACTCCGATGCAATTTGCTTTTGGAGTCAAGCTTTGAGAAGTCAAAGCATTTACTTGTTCTTTTTACTTTCTTTTTATGTTACTTTGATTGTAATCGGGCTCGATGCCTCTAAAGGATTGTATTTGTTGATTTCTATGTAAGTATTAAAGTTTTGAAGTTTCAAAGATAAAGTGTATTGTATAGTGTATGTAATTCCTAAGCATGTATGATTGTATATGGATTGGAAATTAGTGGATGATTAGATTGAGAAATGTTTAGAAATCTTAGGATTGTGTTGCTGCCCATTTGAGTGGATATGAGATAATTGAGTTGGTGTTTGGGATGATTGTAGATGAATGATTAAATATTTGGAAGATTGAAGTGGTTTTATGCAGATTTGGAGCTTGGATGGTTTAGATTGAAGTTTTGGCTAGTACAAAATTAAGGGAAGTGCTGTCAAATTTTTCATAAATTTGGCAGCAACTTCACTTGAGCTTTTGACCTCCTAAATGGTTGAATTAGATTAAGAGGTCTTCTGGAAGATTGTAGAGCATGATTAGACCTTTAAAATGGTATAAAATGAGTCATTTTTTGACTTAGAATGAAGAAGTTATAGGGTTTGAAAGTTTTCAGATTTCTATTCTCGGATACTGTTCATTGGGTATTTTTGCAGAATCTTTAGAGGGATTTTTCACCCTCTTAGAGTCCGATCTGATTTTTACGTTCTTCATAGGAAATGTAGATTGTCTTTCTATCTTTAAAAAGAGGTATAATTGACACTTATTAGAGTTAGGCATAAAAAGTTATGAGGGTTGGAAGTTGACTGTTACTATTCATTCTGCACAATTACTGTTCCATTGGTTTTCCTTTTAAGCTGAAACTTTAAGTGTGTTTTTACCCCTCCTAATGACTGATCTGATTTTTGCTCACTTCATGAAACTTCTAGATCAACTTTTTAGCTTTCCAATGAGGTAAAATATGTCATTTTTGGACTTTTGTGTTAAAAGTTATAAATTTTCAATTTTGGCATGATGTAAGAGAAGTTGAGTTTAGGTTAAAAGTTTGAAACAACTTATGACTGAATTTGTCTTTAACATCCTTCTAGAACGTGATAGCGTTTTTATTTATGTTTCGCTAGACGTTGAAATAAACAATATTACACCCTTTTTCTTATTTTCTTTGTTTCTTCTCCATTTGACCTAGAAGTATGAAATTTCGTATTAGCTTAGGAATCGGATTTAATTATGAGCCCTAAGCAGATTAATTTTTATTGGAGGATTATTCGAATGGATTTATTCAGTGTATAATCATATATAAGTATGAGGGTTTCGGATTCAGTAGTTGGGTTCCGGATTCGGATCCAACAGTTATGGTATCAGAGCCCAGTAATAGGATCTTACTTGGGCGCATGTTTTGGAGTGACACGCATAAGCTTTTGAGGTGATAAAACGAGTGAGAAGAAGGATGATACTCTTTTAGGATATGAGAAAATGAAACTTTGTGGATAATTAGAAAAGCCCAGTATTAGGATTTTACTTGGGCTATATGTTTGTTAAGAATTGCATTTGGGAGAATTGTTTGATTGAGATGACGAGAATGATGATTTTACATGGGCAATCTTCGGATAAGTGTCAAAGCACCAGTATTAGGAGTTTTCATGGGCACATGTGTATATGTTACACACATAAGAAATTGTTAAGAGTTTCAGTTGATAGAAGTAGTAGAAAGGAGAAGCAGTGCATGGGTAAATATGGTAATTAGAGATTCAATGTCATTACATTGGAGGTGTCGAAAGTCTTTGGTGGAGAATTGGGGTCTCGGATTGTTAAGTTGACGTCCTTAACGGTCGGATGATTTCAATCTCGATCAGAGTACGTATCGACATTCCTTTCGATGTTTGGAATGAATTGAGCACAGAGTTTGATAGGATTATGCATCGACGATTTCAAATTGATTGAGGAAAAAGTAGGGGGACAAGTGGAAAAATGAGACTAACAAGTGGAACTTCATGAAAATAGTAATTGTTATGGTTTTGCGAAGATGAAATCGGAACCTATGTGGGTATATGTTTATAAGAAATTCAGTAAGCCATTTTGTTTTCTATACAAGAAAAGTTAATGTTTTACATTGCATCATGATTTTTGCATAAAGTGTGCCTTACATGCATTACGAAATTGCTACCTGATTGATATGTGATATATGACTTCCGTAATGAATTTTCATGTACACACTTGAATTAATGGCTCATAAATATATATATGCGAGGTGAAAGGGAAGCTAATATGAAGAGTAATGATATTAGTACAAGTCCAAGAAGGTTAAATTGGTTGGTTATTGAGTGTATTTATGGGATGATCCAATATTTGTGATATCACCATATGAAAGTGAGTGTATTAAGCATGAAGGTAATTCATGTGTGGGCATGATAGATGACGAAACTTTCGATATATGGGATAATTTGTTAGCTATAATTTCCATAACTTTATAGGTCCTTCCAAGATATTAAGAATAGCCGATAGTGTGATGATGATAATAGGTGATTGATCAGGATTGCATGCATAGTATAGATGATAGTTCAAGAAAGCCGTTTTTCACGAGGAATTTGATTAAGTTAAAATAAGTAGATCAAAGATTTTATATTAAAGATGATCATTGGAAGAACTGATCGGAGAGGAATAGTTAATGATTAGAAAGTGAGTGCACTCCTGAACGGAGATTCAAGCAAAGAGGTCGAATAGGTCATTAAAAGTAGGTATTATGAGGACGTAAAGATCGTATGAATGAATTTCTGAAATTGAGAAGGCATTGATTTCTAATACGAGGAGTAATCATGTGAATTTGCAAATAAGCTACAATATGAGGAGAAATTTGTATGAATAAGTCAGCATGAGAATAAGTCCAAGTGAGGTATGAGGGAATGCAAGAAATAGAGAAAATTATTTGAGGAAGGAAATCAAGAGGGCTAATGAGGAGACACATGGAAATTGCTACAAATTGTTTAAGTTAACAAATGTCCAATAGCACTATGGTATTGGAGACCATCACGATCCAAGATTTGAGGATGTATGGAAGAATACATGAAGAAAAAAATGTTTAAAGTGTATGAGGAATGTAAGTAAGACGAATTCGAAGGATTCTATTGATGCAACCTATGTCATATGGATTTGGAGATTTTTTTCTAGTGTACATTGATGATGTATAAAGGATTAGGATAAAATCCAACGCAGCATGATAACGTGATTTTGTATGCATGGAGGCAATTGCAACCGTATGAGTTTTGGGGGCAATCATTGAATTGAGAAAATTAAATATGAGAATCAGGAGATTTACATTAATATCGAGGAATTATGATTGGACAAGTAAGAAATTCCAAGTGAAGCTAAGTGTTATATCAGACACATTAAGCATAAATCTGATGTTGGGATTACCAGAACTAGAGCAAAAAGAAGCATAGCATGTGGGACTTAGCATATCCCAAATTAAAGAGTAAAGATTGTGAATTCTATTGCGAGATTGAAATCAGATTTGACTTTCGAGTTCCAATAGGAAGAATGATACATGGTGAATGCAATAAGAAATATATGAAATCAAGAAAGGTGATTAAGAAAGGGAAATGTGAACAAGTACAATTGGTGACATAAATTATGCAACCTAACAGGAATACATCGAAAGATCCTTCAGTGATTAAGAATGTCGCGTAAGCACGCAAATGTTTAAATTCATGGTTTTAACCATCAAGCATATGCTTAAGGCTTATAGTTGAAGTTCATAGGACCATGAGATCCAAGTGTAGTTCTAGATGATAGAACTAGTGAGTTCAGTTAATTTTTGTATTCGCTTTAGTATTATGATGATGAGTAAGGCCTACAAGTTATAGAAGGCCAGAATAGAGGATGTCAATAATAGGTGATTATGATTTCGTGATAAAATTCAGTGAAGTAAGAAAGATGAATGTGTTTAGAGGATAAATGTCAAGAGCCGAATTATGTCTAAGTATGAGGGTTTCGGATTAGGAGGTTGGATATTCGGTAATAGATTCCAACATAACTAATAGAACCTTGACAAGATTAAGGGTTCTATTAGTTAGAGGGTTTGATTTGATTGATTTTGAAAATGTTAAGTTTTTTTTGTATACTTTCAAACATCAAAGTTTGAATTGAATTTTGATAAAAATATTAGGGCCTAAAATGAACTTTTTGCCTAAAAATAAATAAGGTAACAAAGTCTAATTATCTAATATCTCTTATATTTCAAAGAAATTTCCTAGAGACCCATTAACTAAAGTAGTAAAATTTACTGATATAACACATTTAATGACCATCTTTATCCATTTCAAATAAAAACCCTTTTATAACATATTTATTTCAAATAATCTCATTCAACACTATCATAAGCGTTCTCCATATCAAATTTTAGGAATATATCTCTTCATTTTCCTTAATTTTTAATCTTCAAGTGATAATGTACTTCTAAACTAAGTAAGATAGATTTTTGTTGATAGTAAAAGGGATTTTGATCTATTTGCAATCACATTGGACATTATCTTATATATGAAATTGCATAGATTTATTCTTCAAAAAATCCTTTGGTATTTCTTTATACCATTTCAATTTAAACAAAATTTAAATAAAAAATGAAAGAGTATTGGTGAGAGTGGGAAATGGGACCATGTTAATATGGAAAGAGTAAGCGTGGGTAAACATACTTAAATCAAACCCCGATTGACCACTCACTTATGAGTTATCACATAACATTTTATCAATTAAAGGGTTTATTTCAATTGATATTGAAAATGTTCGGGTTCTTTTGTATACTTTGAAACATCAAAATCTAACTTGAATTTTGATAAAAGTATTAGATTTTAAAATGGGCTTTTTGCCTGAAAATAAATAAGGAAGCAAAGTAGTGTTTGTGTAATATCTCTTGTAACTCTGAAATAGTTCTCGGAGTTCCATTAACTAAAGTAGTAAAATTCACGAGATAACATGTAACATCCCGCCCCCACCCCCAAGTGATGGGGTAGGCACAGCCTACAGTTCGGCCAGCCAGCGCGCATCTGACTCGTGAGAGGTCGGTCGACTGATTAAGACCGACCGATCGATAGAGGTTGGTAGCTCGGCAAAAAGGGCGAGCACCCCG
>JANZLY010000005.1:29009566-29019683 GCA_026770305.1 Erythroxylum gonoclados | reverse complement strand
TTTTATTACTTTTATTTGTTTTAGGTAGTTAATGTGAGATAGGATATCTAGAACTGATAACTTATATACCCTACTTCGATTTGATCATAAAATTAAATGAACTTGTAGAAAGAACAAAGCGAGAAGGAGAGCAAAGATGGATACACATCAAGAGAATATAGATGTCAATATGGATCAACAGTCATAAAGAAGATACATGAGGGACATCCAATTCTTTGTGATTAGTACATTAAATTGAACCAAAGGGTAATGAACTATGGACTTAAACAAGTACATTATCACTTGTTCTCGACCATTAGTGGATCACCTGGGGAAGACATGGTCACATTCATAAATCCAAACACTTCCATTTAATGGCCTTATAGAAGATGAGCTTCGAATGAGGTGTTTTCCATACTATATGAGAGATCGAGCAAGGACATAATTAATCTTGATCAAGGTGGAATCTTTAAGTAGTAGGACTAGGTTTATGATGCATTCATATTAAGATTTGTCCCTCAACACAAGACCACCAAACTAATTATCTTTGAACAAAAGGAAGGGGAAGCATTTCATGAAACTTGGGAGAGATACAGAACTCTACTTAGTCAGTGCTTTCATCACTAATATTCCTTATAGTTGGTGATGTGGTTTTTATATAAGAGCCTTACATTGACATGACAAATTTTGGTAGACACTATAATTTATAAGGATAATATGCAAAAAGATTTCTAAGGAGGTTAAGGAGATTATAGAGACTTTGGGAAGGAACTTGTTAACTAACATAGTAAGGGGAAATCAAACGCATCTCTTTATAAGGTGCAAAAATCTTCAAACTTGGTAGCACGTAGTTGATCTCTTCAATTAGTTGAATATGCTTTTAAACTGAGATATGAGTAATAAAGAGGGCATGTTACCAATGTGGCAATGTATGGAGATCTATTCCATACATGCATAATGTTGAGTCAGCCTTAAATTTCATTGAGGAAGCAAACTATGTGGTTACATATGAAGGAAAGAAAGCTAAGAGGCATGACCCATTCTTTAATATTTATAATCCAAGTTAGAGGAATGACCCAAATTTTTCATGGAAGGAGTAAGGAACTAGAGTAGGCAGGCCTATGGAACCACTTGGGCTTAAAAATAAATCTCAATTTCAGTAGTCACCACTATGTAGAAATGGTTTGGAGGAGATAATTAAGCAATATATGTTTATCATTGGGAGTGAAATTGGATAAAGTGGACTAACCTAAAAAACTAATACAATCTAATATTGCCTCCATTTATAACTTTAAGATACAAATAAGCTAACTAGCTAAGGTGGTGTGTACAAGAGGTTAGGATATTCTTTTGAGTAAAGCCAATGTTTTACCTAAGCACCAAGTATGTGACATCATATTAAGGAGAGATAAAATACTTTATTTTGATATTACTAAAGAGGAAGTTAGAAAAAGTTCAAGAGAATAACAAGTAAGATAAAGACAAAAATGGAATTGGTGCTAGTTCCTTCTTTAACCGGTGTCGGTCAAAAGTAGAGACTCAGACCTTATGTGAAGCCTTACGTATTGCCATTCTCATACCCTTAAAGGCTTAAAAAGAAGACTAATGAATATATTTACAAGAAAATTTTAGATATCTTGAAGAAACTAAAGAACAATATACCTTACATTGAATCATTAACTTAGATGCCTTTATATGTGAAGTATTAGAAGGATATCATCTCCAATAAAAATAAGTTATGATATTATGCACTTGACCGAGCAATATATTGCCATCATAGATAATAAATTACCTCTAAGTTGAAGACTTTAGGGAGCTTTACGATTCCTTATCAATTTGGTGCTACTAAAAATAGTAAATGTTTATATGATTTAGGTGCTAGTATCAATCTAATTCCTTTATCTATTTTAAAGAACCTAATAATAAGGAGCTCAAACTAACAAATGTGTTATTCTAGCTAGCAAATTATTTCATTAAGTACCTAATCGACGTTGCAGAAAACCTACTTGTGAAAGTTAGAAAATTTATTTTTCCTATCGACTTTCTAGTGATGGATATAGAATATGACATTAGGGTTCTCATTATCTTTAGTGAGACCTTTCTTAGCTACTGGAGGGGTTGTTATTAATGTGGTTAAAGGAAAGTTGAAACTTAAGGTGGATAAAGAAAAAGAGAGCTTCACATTTACAAGACCTTGAAAAGAGCTCCTACCTTAAATGATGAATATTTTAGGATGGAAGTAATAGACCCTGATATGCATGAAGCTCCTAAAGCTAGTGGTGATGAGTTAAAACAGATATGCAAAGGTTTATGACTTAAGGAACAAGAGGATGAATGTGTAAGTAAGGATGATGTTTTAAGGTTAGAATGATAAATTGATGCTTTACCTTTTATTAAAAGAGCACCTAATATGAACTTGAAGACCTTATCTCCTTATTAGCATATGCACACTTAGGAGATGATACAATGTGACCTAATACATACTTTTCCTCTTTTTATTCTAATCAAAATAGGAAACATGAACATCTAGAGGCAAATGCTTAATGATAAAAGAGTTTAAAGGGAAGTCTATCTGAAAGAGTTTTAAATCACTTGTTAGGAGATAAACTACTAATTCTACCTCTCTTTTCTTTTATTTTAATATCTTTGTTTGTTATTTTCTTTATTGTTTTATATTTGTTATTGGTAAGTTTCATAGGCTTTCTTGGAGTTTTACCTTACCAAACATACATGAAATTAAGAAAGAATTCTTAACCTTAATTACCCCTATTTGATTGAATTTCATATCTTAATTATTTTTCATTGAGGGTAATACCATGTTTAAGTGTGGAGGAGTTGAAATTTCTAATATTTTTCATTAGTTTTTATGTTTTAACTAATATTATTTCTTTATTAAGTTTTTTATTTGATGTGTTTAGATTGTGGTCAGTTCTATTATATTTCTAGACATTCCCCTACGCTGTTTTGACATCAGTTCCTATTTCTCCTTATTGACCAATGTTGATTATACTCCGCAGCCCCAATTCATTCTTTAACTCGATTTTTGTATTTTCCATTATGTCTCATGTCCCATGAATTTTGGATTACAAAACATATAATACATAAGTATAATAATTTTAGAGATAAGAGAAGTTTCCAAGGAACTCACCTTTTAGGAATTATTAAAGGCAATAATATTGACAGTTCTATTCATCTCTTTATGGATTAGAGATTGTTCCTTCTCTATCTCCTTCATTCTTTGGTCCCAATAATTGATCCTCTCCTGATTTTCCCTTATGTTGATCTCCAACTCTGAGAGCCTAGCCATTACTTTAGCTATGACATCCCTTGCAATGGACTTGTATTTCTTTCCCTTGTTAGTAAGAGGAACCCTCTCGACCTCCCGTCCTTAAATTTTATGCCAAAAGTTAAGGTAATAAGAAAAATAAATTTTTAGCTTATGTTACGCCTTGATGGTATTACAGATTGTGCATGGCGATGTCTGGGGATGTCAGTTACTAACAGCGAGTGGTATTGTGTCTGTCAATAATCCAGTGAGTGGCGCTCCCCACGTATTGGGTATATATAGTGCTAGCAAAAATTGTTACGGGTAAGCGATTTAGAACCTACTCCATAACTACCGATTTATAGTAGTTAACCTATTACGGGTGAGCGATGTAGAACTAGCTCCGCAACTAGTGGTTAACCAATCGCAGGTAAGTGATGCAAAACTAGCTCCGTGACCTGATGCCCAGGGTACCGTGTGGTAAAGAATGTAGTGGTGGACTATGTTATGTAAGAAAATTTATGAAAATAATAATGTCACCACTATTTATTTTAATAGTTATTTTAACTTAGTTTAAGGAAGCATATATGTTTTATATTGGTATTGTATTATACGAAATGAAATGAATTTGTTTTAGGGAGGTTGAAATTGCTAAATATGATTTGAGTAGAAAATCTAACACTCACTAAGCTCGTTTAGCTCACACAATATTTTATTTTTTAAATAAAACTTCCCAGGCGCACGCTCAGGGGCTTCAGTAGCAAGGACTCCACCTCACGAGTAGTTAGCTTCGTCACGTGTTGCTGTGTAGGCATTTTTGCAGTGTAAATACTTTTTGGGAACTATTGCATATCTATTAATATGATTTGAATGTATTAATGTATTTTTGTGTAAATAATGCATGTATATAAATGTTTTTAAATTAAATGCATATGTTTTAGCCTTTTCAAAATTAATTGATTTAATTTTTTGAGGTTGCTTGTGAGTGAACTTGAAGTCCAAAATTTTTAGTAGAGAATTTGGTGTGATTATAAAAGTGTTTTGGACATTTTCTGGGGCTTTGGAAATTTTGTATATATAAAACATGTAATCGTTATACTACCAAAATTTTTGATAAAACAATTTGAAAAAAACTCCACTGTTTATATTTTATTAATGTTGAGTTAAGGCTTTTCGTTTAAAGGGCTATAAGTTTAGCTCCAAGGGAACTTTCCAGATGGATAAGATATCAACTGGAGGGCCACCGTGGCGTGCCGAGTAGCCCGCTTAGTCGTTTGAGGAGAGGGGCCTATTAGAGCTTGGTTTAAAAAAATTAGTTGCCTCCTTTTTGTTTAATGAATTTACAAAATGTTTTTACGTTGTTTTATAAGTGAAGTAACCAATAAAATGTTTTGATCTACATGCATAAGGTTTCAGAAATTGAAAGTTTTACATATTTTCATTTTTGTCGAATTCATAACATAATGCACAGACAAGGTCATAGACGTCACAAGAAAGTCATTCCAACTGCTCCTGCACCTGAGGCACTTCCAGCATGGGAGGATGAACACATGCCAGGCTCAGCGAGTGCCTCGATGAACCAGCCACATTTTTAATTGTCGAGGCTGGCAAAAATGATCAGAGTGAACTTTAATGCATAACAGATGGCTCAGATATTCATCGCGGCGATGCAACAGCCATGCAAAAAATGCAAAAGCTTCAAAATGTTCAATCAAGCGCGTCTATAAATTGGGCACGAAAACTTTTGACAAGAGTGGAGATCCTAATAGTGCACTCACATGGTTAGACTGAGTTATGAAAATATGTAGTTGTGGGATGCACGGGCGAGTAGATAATTGTTTTTCCCACATTCCTCCTCGAGGACAAGGCGAAGGATTGGTAGCGGGCCATAATTGTTTTTCCCACTTTCCTCCTCGAGGACAAGGCGAATGATTGGTAGTAGGCCATTGAGAGACGACATCCAGATGGGGTATCATAGGCAGAGTTTCAGGGAGAGTTCACCGACATGTTTTTCCCACAGAGTTATAAGGATGCTAAGGTAGAGGAATTTTTCCGTCTAGAGCAGGGTTCAATGTTATTGATGGATTATAATAAGAAATTTTTGGAACTTATCAGAAATGTTCCATTCATTGCTAATAGCGAAGAGCAGAAGTGCAAGACGTTCACTGTAAGTCTGAGTCTCAAAAAAATATCCACCTATCTTTGGCTTCACAAACACATTATAGGGAATCAATTGAAGCTGCAATAAAAGTGGAGAGAAATGCGACAACAGTCACTCAGAGTTCAAAATCAGAATAGAAGCTCAGTGCACTAGCTAGTTCATCACAGGGGCCAGTAAAGAAAAATAAATCAAGATGGACAAGTAGAAAGAGGTATAGTAGAGGAGGATTATCCAGCCAGGGATCCTTTAGGCCACCCCATAGGCTCATAGACTCCTGCGACACTAGGATCACAGTGTCAGAGTGTACTACTTGCGGAAAAAGACATTTAGGTGAGTGTTGGATGAATATGATGAGTTGTTTCCACTATGGTTAGGAGGGACACTTTATTAGAGATTGTCCATAGTTGGTCATCACAGAGAGTTCAGTGGCTTGATCTTTAGCATCTCCACAAGCTAGAGGGGGTTACAGACAAGGCATTCGAGATTCTCAAACTAGAAGATCAAGTTTTACTGCATCCAACAAAGGTTCAGGGGGTAGGGGAGCATTCCATACAAGATAGGCAGGTAGACCCTGCGTACAGGCCCAAGTTTTCACGATCACCTAGTAAGAGGCTGATGCCACACCATGTGTAGTCACTGGTATGATTTTTATCTTTGATCAAGATACATATGCTTTAGTAGATCTCGGTGCCGCACATTCTTTTATGTCTATGAGTTTTACATTTTTTCTTCTTTCAATACCAATCAATCGTGGTACAGAATAACAAATTAAATCGAAGAAAATGAAAGCTAGTGATGAGTAAGCTAATTAAGTGGATTCGGGTATTTCATCTTAGAGATTACTTTTTGTGACGTGCACATCAGGCCCACTTTACGAATCAAGATGCCCCAATTCATTTATTATTCATAAAGAGTATCTGGGGATAAAATTCTGTGTTCTAATAGCCATATTTTATCTCTGTTCTGTGCTCAATACGATATAGTTTTAACTACAAAATGATGTTGTATTGTGCACCGAAACAAGATTATAACAGAATAATAAGCACAGAGGATCGAAACCTCTAATGTGCACGTGAAAATTAAGCCAATATTACTTGATTTATGCATGATTTGGTGCTAATTTCTTACAATTTTACTAAACTCTGTCTTTAATCACTACTATGCTACTTATTCCTGAATCTTGATGTCTTGTCCTTTTCATGTTTCGTTTACATTGCAAGATAAAAATGAAAGATATATATATTTCTGTTCGTGTAATTATAAAAAGATAGGCATCAAATGTAAACTTTTCGTGGAAAATTGGATATATAATTTAACAAGAGAGAGAAAAAGGAATTGTATATATTACTCTATAATTGCTGGATTACGACCAATATTGAAAAGAAAAAAAGAAAAAAGCAACACATCACTTTCATTCATTTCAGCAACAGTACGCATGTTGTCATCTATGAGGTTTATCAAAAATGATTTTCTATATATGTGAAGAAGGCAATTAAATATGGCTATCCGACCCATCACAGCTAATGTTTGTGTGTTAACATTTTCGTATATAAAACAAACAATTAGGTAGCCAAATCAAATGTTGACAAGATTATAAATTTTAAAAAATTGAAGGAAAAGATTATATCTAATTATCATATCAAGAAATGATATCTCAAAATTGTTTTCATGTTTCCTCGTTGTTTGCACTTCTATGCAAGTATTAAAAGTTTACAGTAGTTCTAAGTTAGATCACACGAGTAATTTATTTTCAAAGCTCGAAGCTGCAGATTTAAGTCTGTCGGAAAATGGCATAAACCAACAATGTCTTCATCACTGTCTTCACAAGCAACGAATGCATTAATTTTTCAACAAATTAAATATTCGTAAGGGATCCTTACTTGTCATTTAACTTGAAATCTCTGTGATTTTCCTCATAGTAAATCGACATTTCTCTGACTGTTGGATTGACAGAGGTACATAAGAATCTACCCTTCATTGATGGTCTTTCCATGGAAAAGATATGGGCTTCACAAACGTCGTGGATGTGCACAAGAGGTACCGAACCCAGAAGTTCTTGAAGAAATCTTAATGCTTCAAATACGAATGGATCGCTTAAGAGCTGTGAAAAGATAACGTATGTACTCAAAGGTACGGAGGACACAACAGTACCACTATGTCCTCCTACTAGACCACAAGCAAGAGCAACCACTTCCAGTTTAGTACCTTCAATGTCGTTATACCTCAAAACTTCCTTCTCTGCCAATGTCTTTGCTATCATATACTCCTGTGGGGAACAGTATAACAATAATAAAGGCTTATGACTTCAAACTTTGAAAGAAAGTTAATTATACGATGGGAAAGATACCAAAGAATGATCTTGGGCGTAAGTGAAGGATAGGTTTAGCGGGGTCCAACAGGATTCATTTATGCAAGATTTGTAGCAAGTCCCCTGTTCATTCAAAGGTGAGCATGACATCACAGAGGCTGTGTAGATAAGACGCCTAACGCTCTGTGATCGGATGCAACAATCAGCTATGCTCTTCACCCCAGCTACTGTTGCCTCGATCCTGTCCTTGTACTGTCATTTAGTTCAACAACTAAAAATCTTGGTGCCTGAATAATTTTAATAGCGTAAAAATCCAAGAAATATATATATAAAAAAGTAATAACTGTGGTGCTATTGGGATCATGTTGCATAGGAGTAGCGACATGGAAAACAAATTCACACCCTTTAATCGCTGCCTCAAACTCATGGGGATTGTATGTATCAGCTTGGAATATATGCAGTTTCGTGTCAGCGTTGGGGAGAGACTTGAGAAACCCTACTTTGGACGTGTCTTCTGCAATTTAACTACAAGTATTAAGCACCGTACAAACATAGATTTGGCAAAGAAACTAAGATCGGTGAGAAAGAGGTACCCAAGTTTCTCAAAGTAGCGTGTACAACGTAACCCTTCTCTAGCAGCTTCTTAACAAGTGTGGAACCAATATATCCAGACCCTCCTGTCACACAGACACTGCAACTGTTCTCCATTGATATTTGGAACAATTGGTCTTTTATGTGTTCTAGTACTTGGCTAATGGAAAGAATTAAGGATATATTACTTATAGAACTCTTTTACCTTTAAAAATTGTTTTAAGCCTTTGTCATGTACAGCTTGTCTCCAATAGAATACAAGGTTTTTTTTTGGCGTAAATCATTCGGCATCTGACATTATAAGGACAAACGACTATTCCGAATTTGAGCCGGGTAAGACCATATCAATATTACGGAGTTGTTGCAGCCTGCCCGAGGGTTGGAGTTGATAACATAGAATAAGGAGCTTTTTTTTGTTGTTAAAATATTAAGTTTGACAAACGTATGGGCCTATGGGGCGTTAATAAAAAAATTGATATAAAACTAGGAAAAGGAAAACTTGTGAGGGATTTAGGATTTTCTTAATCCAGATCTTGGACAATTAATTTGGCGTTTAGCTTTGGAACTTAAATTATTGCAGAGAGTTGCGCATGCTACAAAGTGAAACAGTCAAAACATGGAATAAGGACTAGTGTAGTGTTTGATATATTAAGGCTTGAAAACAAAGAGGCAGCCTCGGCCGGCATTGAGAGTACACCACCGGGCATTGCTCTGCGTTGTTGGATATGTTGGACAACTAAACATGTTTTAGCCTATAGAGAAAGCCAGAGTTCAAAGTCAAAAGATTCCGGGCCTCACCTGTTTTTGGTCAAACAAGTTGTTGGACGTGTTGGACAACTATACATGTTTTTTCGTATAGAGAAGACAAAGCCTACAAAACAAAAGAGCCTCATACGTGACAATGAGGAATGACCTCAATGGTGTAAATTTCTCACTTAAGGCTCTCCCATATAAGGAGGTCTTGAATTCGAGTCACGCAAAATAGGGGAAATGAAAAATTTTCCCTGTTGATGATCCTCTAGCCCCTTGGGCAAAAATTTTTGATCGGATCAATTACGGACACCTCGTTTCCAGCGACAGTGTGAGAGTTGAAGCTATTAGGGAACCCGAGGGCTACTGGGAACCTGATGCTGAGCAAGGGCCAGTGATCAATCAGCAGCTGACCAATCAAATATGTGACGGCTCCTTGTGCGCAGAAGTATACAGGCTACATAGGAACCTAAAGGATCTTGGGGTTTCAGATTTACATCCTCTAAGGCTCTTGGGGTGGGGTCTGAGAGGCTTAGGATTAGTCCGGCTAAGCTGGGATACCTAATGTAAAATATATAAAAAAAAAGAGCCTCATCTGTACTTTCTGGTCAATGACCACTGCGACCAGTTACCTCAGAAAACTTCTTACAAGGCAAATAGTTCTGAACCACCGAAGTACTGAAATGAGTACATTCTAGTTGTATTGGATAGTAGAATATTTTAGTGGAAATTCGGCAGTCTAATCAATGGTGGTTACCGTTGGATTTTGCCCAACAATTGCTCCCCTATACTTCTTAACTATTTAATGGTGTTTCTTCCACGATGCATTATATCTTGCATATTTTTGACATTTCTAGTAATGTTGGATAATATTTAATTGTATTTTTTAGTTTTTCAATCACTTATCAGTTAAGTTACGTAATTTAATCCGGATAAAGATAATAAAGTGACCCAATAAATGATTTAAATTAATGGTCGAAGATTGGGAGAAAAATATATTCTGATTAGTGTGAACTAGATCCATATCGAGCCTGTGATAGGGAAGTCTGATATAGATGCTATA